>CAKOAT010048488.1:534238-557830 GCA_932364175.1 Eruca vesicaria subsp. sativa | reverse complement strand
ATTTACTACATAAAATAAAAAAATACAATATCAAAAATACAACATGATAGTTAAATAAAATACTAAACAAAATGAACAAGATACACCGACATCATAACTCAGTAACCTATAAACATAAACATGAATGTTTATACAACTAACACAAACATATAATTATACAAAACATACACCCGCGCGGACGCGCGGGTCAAAAGCTAGTTGGATCTTAATGGTTCAGACACCGGTTAAATATGATATCTATTACTCACATATGTCAACCAACCAGAATGTTTTGAACAGTACTTTCCCTTTTAGAAGAATTCAAATGAATCGGTTTATTAGCCTTCAATCCATCATAAACCGGTTCTATCACCACTGATATATTCCTTAAGTACCATTGGTCACTTCCAACACTAGTTATATTCTTGTTCTGGGGCTTCCATTACCATTGACCCACTAAATTATTCTTCACCACCATAAACCCCTATGCTTCTTGCTTGCTTGTTCTCCAGCTTCCTCTTGAATGTGCTCGTCAATCCATTGTCACTATTGTGATTTCTCCACTTTATTAAATTAAAAAGTAGTTATAACAACAACATCCATTAACGAATCAATTGTAGCTATGGTTATTACTCAGTTACATTCAGTGAAACCAACAATACAAACGTAGCAAAACTATTTGCTGAATCTTGGAAGCAAATAAATAGACACTACTATCTAGTTACAATGTTATGAAGAATATCACATAAAACAAACACTAACTACACATTAAAGAAATCACTGCAACTTTCTTCTTCTTGATTAGATAACAGATTATAGATCAATCGCTCTTGTAATCAATTAGAGACTCCTCTTAGCTATGCACAACAAGTTTGTGGGTACAAAAAAGATATGAAGAAGCCTATTGAAGATGAAGAAGGTTACTTAAGACAGAGATCGGTTGAGCATAGAGACTTGGCCCGAATCTCCATTGAGTAAGAAGACTTCAAGAGGAATGTAAGGAGAAGATGAAGAGTTTGATCCAAACCTGTACGCAGGCTGCAACAACTTGCTACCTTTCGCACATTGAATCGTTAGAAGACGTGGCCCAGTTCTCATCTGCCACACCTGGTTTCAAAGTTCATTAGCAAATTAAAGTCACACGCCATATAATCAAAACAACTTTAATGTAGACAACGTTACCTCGATGATGCCTTTGCGTGGTGCGTGAATGGCTAAGCATAGACAGTAATCGCTTTTCACCGGTTCTGTGTGATACACAGATTTTCCTTTATCTTTTTTGGCTAACATCTCCATGAACACGCAGCTAGCGTCACGATAACCCTAAAGAAGAAAACTCTGTAATCTTTTTAAGGAGAGAAAAAAAGTATGAAGGATGTTAACACGAACCTTCCATAGTCTGACAACTACTAGAGCTTGAGTATCTAGAAGTAGTATACGACCAAGAGAATCTGTTATAGCAGCTAACGTCCCACTTGGGGATAACGTCAGCCTCTCGCCTTTCCTAGGGTAGTCCTTTATACATGTCAAGGATGATGCTGATGCCAACATTTTTGAAAAGGTTAAGCTATATAAAGACTGAATGTGATGCTTAAAAAGTGATATATTCTTTGGGAATGAAATCAACCTCGAGCGAATGATTGAGTCTTGTCTTCTGGCTTTTTCTTTGGTGACTTATCATTACTTCTCCAGATCAGTTTTGAAAAAGAAGCAATGGTTGAAGCAGCTGCAGGTACAACTTTTGATAGAATCGCTCCAACAAGCGACCTACCTCTATCCTCTGAGAGCCTTTCAAAAAAACACAACATAATAACTCTAATTAAAAAAAAAGATCATAAAAAGGTTCCTTTGTTCAACAGAAGAAACACCATGAAGTAACCAATATAGTAAAAATCACCGAAAATGTTACCAACCTGTAAGCCGAGATTACAGCATCCTCTCCAATAGTCACTGCACAGTAATAACGTTGACTTGACTGTCAAAGAATCAACATCATCATTTAATAAATCATGAGCATTTCCTACAATAAAAATAAATAAAAAAGGCATCACTAGTCACCTGATGTTCCAGTAACGGAGGAGGCATTATACCGGTGATAGTAGCATCAACACACACACCATTCTTGTAAACATTCCAAATCTGATACGGTAAACGCTGATATAAACTCCCATTATCGTCCGGATCACTCTTTTTACTCTTTTGATCCCAAAAGTTAGAGTTTGTTTCTTCAAACCATCTCTGAAGCATACTCTACAAACCACAAACAACTCTCAGAACTACTTAACAGTTCCCCAATAAATTCAGAAGCTTTTACAACACTTACCAGAATGTTGGAGCCATCAAAGCGAGCAATAATACCAGGCAACACAACACTAATCTCCTCAGAGGATGTCTCTTGCATCAAACCTTTCTTAGTTCCACGTACTCTTAGTTTCAATACACGGCTAGGATGCACCAACTGTAACATTATTACATAAGAAACTATGTGAAGTAACCAAACTAAATAACTGCCACAACGTGTTCTTTCGGACAAGATTGTAATACACATCCATAAGAACACACTTGAAACTAATGTGAAGTAACCAAACTAAATAACTGCCACAACGTGTTCTTTCGGACAAGATTGTTAATAAAATCATTTTAACCAAACATCAGTCTTAAAAGTTTCTAAATTTATTTACCTGTTTATGAATCAGATCACCAGCAATAGAGTAAACAAGGAGATATCCACAGGAAGTCCCGGCGAGGACGACTCTGACGTCGTCAAAGACTAACCATTCGATCGCTGTGATCGATTCCGCCTCGATGGGAGACAGATCGGGTCTGATCTTGACCCGAGGGGAATCAGGATCAGCCCAATTTACGATCAAAATGAGGAATCGATTGGCTAGGGCTAGAGAGTGGGAATCGAGTGCGGAGAGGAGATTTGGATTGTTCACGAGCCATCCTTCTTTGCCTGCACCGAGCTCAGTGAGTTCCTCGCACGCGATGCAGCCTAGTTCCGTCAGATGTATCCTCTTTGCCATAATAAAGTTCTATCGGAGAAAGGAAAAAAATTAAAAAGACAGGATTTTTAGTTAGTGTAATGATGGCTTGCGTGTCGGGAATCCTTAAAACGCCGTCGTATTAATTGACTTGGACGCTGTCGTATTTATACGATAAAAACGCTGCCGTTTCGTAGGCTTCATAGGCTTTCGTATTCTGTTTAAACGCCATAGGCTGCCGTATTCTACACCGTGCCGTCATATTAATCGGCAAACGCCGTCGTATTGCATCGACTTAAGTACTTACGCGTCGTATTGCTTGGTGTGTTCTAGGGCTGGGCAAATAAACCGAACACGAAAATTCAAATCAAACTCGATTCGATAAAAATGAATCCGAACTCAATTTAAATATCGAATGGATCTTGTTTTATGGTATTTCAGATTATGGGTATTACCGGATTCGAACCCGAAATTAAATGGATATCCGATAGAATCCGAAACTTTCAAATTTTTTTAATAAGAACGTGTACCGAACATGATCTTAATTCCTAATATATATCTCAAATATTTTAAGATAGTACTAAACATCTAAAATAATTATCTATTACATGAATGTTGATAGTTGAAAGTGGCGGTTGAAACTTGAAAATTTTAGAGTAGGATTTTGTTATTATTGAATAATGTTTCTCATTTTATAAGAACTTAGCTTTCGTTTTATGCTTTCATTTATTTGGTTTTCTTTTTATTAATAACTATGTTTACTTTTCATTTGATTTTGAATGATTAAATTTGATGTTCCTTTTGTATTTTTAAATCAATTTTATTTATGTTTTAATTACAATATAGTTACACATTAAGTACTTTAAATCCGAATAACCGATTTTACTTATGTTTTGGTTACAAAATAGATACAACTCAAGTATTTTAAAACCAAAAAATTGATTGGACCCGAATCCAAAAGTAGAACGTATTGTACCGGTTCTTTAAAGATTTACTAACTCCGACCCGAATCCGATAGAACTCGAACTGATCCCAAACCGAACTTTCAAATAACCGAATGAGGCTAATTTTGATAAACTCAAAGAACCAAGACCCGATTAGAGAAAACCGAAACCCAAATGGGATTCGTATCATCTGCTTAATTAATAAGATTAAACGCTGTGTATTGATCAACGAAAACGGCGTCGTATTCATCGACTTATATAATTATTACAGTCCCTAATCGTCATCTCTCATCACTCTGTCTCTTCGTTGTTTCGGGAAGGAGGAAGAAAATGTTAGGCCAAGATTTATCCTTTTCTAAAACCCTAAACCCCACCTTCTCCTCCCTCTCCCCTTTCTCCATCCCTAAATCTCCACCCAACTCCTTCACACAAAGAACCATACCCATCTCACCCCTCACCCAGAGGAACAAAATCAAAATCTCCAACCTTTTCCTCAACAAAGATGTTGCCTCCCGCCGAGACGTCCGCGCATTAGCCGGACGAAGCAAGAAGAAGCCCGGAGGCACATCCGGGGGAAGAATAGAAGGAGACTCAAACACGAGAAAGCAAATAAAGCGCAACGCTCGCGAGAAATCCAAGAAGCTAGCCGAGTCTCTCTTCTACCGTCTCTACAACAACCCCGACAAGAAGAGCCGAAGCAACATTCTCAGCAGCCATCCAGACAAGTTCACTGAAGACGAGCTCGAGATGATTGGTCTCGGTTACGACAGAATGGTCCGGTTTATGGATAAGGACGACCCGAGGTTACGTCACCCTCACGACTGGTTCAAGTACGGCGAGTTCGGGCCTTACTCGTGGCGTGGCGTTGTGGTTGGCGACCCTGTTCGCGGGACGATCTCTGATGAGTGTGTGACTATGATTGGCGAGGTGGAGAGTCACGAGGAGTTTGAGAGGATTGAGCAGCATGAGATGAACGTAGCGTTTCAGAAACGGGTCAAGGAGTTGGATTCGGGTGGGGTTGGTTTGAGGTATTTTTGGGTTTTCGTTAGGCATCCCAAGTGGAGGTTGAGTGAGTTGCCGTGGGAGCAGTGGACGTTGGTGAGTGAGGTTGTTGTGGAGGTTGATAGGAAGAAGAGGTTGGATAAGTGGAATTTGATGGGGAGGTTGGGGAATAAGTCTAGGTCTTTGATTTGTCAGTGTGCGGCTTGGTTTAGGCCTGATATTGTTTATGTTAAGAAGCCTGTGTTTCAGTGTAGGTTTGAGCCTCAGGAGGGTTTTTTTAACTCGATTGTGCCGTATTTGGATCCTGTGACGGAGGGTGGGTTTGTTTTTGAAGTGGAGGGTGATGATGGTGGGGTGGAGTTGAGTACTTACTATGGTGGGTTGTGTAAGATGTTGAAGGTGAGGCAGACTGCTTTTGTGGATGATGTGGTCAAGGCTTATGAGAAGTGTAGTGATGAGAAGAAGTCTAGGGTTTTGAAGTTTTTGCTTGGGAACCATCCTGTTGAGTTGTTGCATCCGTATACGAAAGAGTGGAAAGCGAAGTTGGAGGAGATGGAGTTAGGGTGTGATGCTCCAGATGAAGATGAGGATGAGGATGAGGTGAATTCAGAGAAGGCTGAATTCTCTGAATGGGTTGAAGAAGATGAAGGTGGTGATGATAGTGAGGTGGAGGAAGAAGAAGATGATGATAATATGGTTGTGGATGTAGAAGGAAACGTGGAGGAAGACAGTTTGGAAGGTGAAGTAGATGAGGCTGATCCGGAAGAGGATGAGAGGTATTGGGAAGAGCAATTCAAGAAAGCGACAAGTAATGCAGAGAGGATGGAGAAGCTTGCGGAGATGAGCATGGTGGTGTCAGATAAGTTCTATGAGAAGCAGATAAAGGCAATGGCGGAAAGAGAAGATGTTGATTTCGAAGGAGATGAGTTGGAGATGAGAGGTAAGAAGGCCAAAGTGAAGCCAGAAGAATGGAAGACAGTAGGATATGGAAGGTGGATGAAGAAGATAAAGAAGAGTAGAATCCCACCTGAGCTCTTTCTTCGTGCTGCTGTTAGGCCCTTTGTTTACAGGAACCTTGTGAAAGAGATTGTTCTTACAAGACATGCCATTTTAGAAGGCGAGATTGGTCAAAAAGAGTGATAACTACCAATTCAGGTCTTCTTTATTTTGATTATTATTAGTGAAAGAATGTTTTGTGTATGTAATTGGAGCATGAAGAAGAGATCATCCAAGAACTTTCGAACCTCATGCATGTAAAATGATGACTCGAAGCATTTTTTGTTATTAATGGTTTGTTATGTTGCTTGTGCTTCTATTTTCTTGAATCAGTTAGCTCTGTAACGCTTGATAAGTCGATGCTTAAATGGCAGTGCCATTTACAAAAGAGTGTTGAGTTTCATAAAGCTGACCGTGTATATAAAAAACTGTCAAGTTCAAGACATTGATGATGGTTTGGTCACAAAAAGCATTCGTGCCTGACAAAAGAGATAGCGAACATGAACATAATGCACAAGACTTGAGTTCCCTAACTTCAAGCGATAAAGTACTCCTCGGGAGTAAAAAACTTCAATCCATTCGCCTTCAACCAAAGCAAGCAGCTGTCTATCAGGAAAGTCACACAAACTATCTTGAGTATCGGTGAGATGTTTGTAACAAATACCTGCGCAAATTTTATGTCTGCATCGCTGTGATCGCCTTTTCTCCCGGCTGCATCCCCAACATAGAACGATCTGATGACACAGAAGTTAGTATAAACCAAACTGAAGTGCTAGAGAGAACACAAACGGATGGAGTTTAAAAATGAAAGAAAGCTGATGGACAATTGTGTGTAATCATCTTCCAGCCTTGCTAGAAGTTTCACAGGTCAATCAAAAAATTTAAGAACAAGTTGGGAGACAACTAACTTATCCATGTCAACTTCAATTCCAGAGTTAAAGTGCTTCTTCATGAGTTGCCACATTCCAGGCTTGGGTTTGCGGTAAAGGTCATCTTTACCACCAGAGCTTGCGACTCCGCAGGCTATAAACACCTGCTTCAGATACCAACATATCAGGGAATTAACACTTTGGAAACATTGAAAAGTTCAAACGTTAGCTTATGAGAACTGGCAAGACAGGACTAACTTCAACATAGAGCTTTTATTTGCGTCAAAGTTGAAGCAGAGTGCTTGAGAAGATAAAATAACGTTGTTAATTATGAAAAACCAAACCGCACTTCACCTGAATGGGGACCTCCACGCGTTTGATAAAACTGTTGAGGCGTCCAATTTTCGAGTCCACAGCAGCTTGTCTTTTGTTTTTCCACCGGTCAATGTTAGACTCATTTGTGAAAATCACCTGATGACCATTGAAAATCAGTATCTCTATACAAACAAACGCAATCAAGTCACATGGCTTAGAGGAAACTCAGAATGAAAAGAAGGTACCAGCTTATAGCCTTGGCTATAAAGACTTTGCAGTTTCTCAGGAATTGAAGGATACATAAGTGACCATGCATCTGCACCTACTCTGAGAAAGAAGAAAACGAAAATAATATGTTCCATCAGGACTAAAATTTACTATATGTGCACTGTGAAACCAACAAAAGCATTGTGTGATTCCTCTCTGGAAATCGCGAATGGTCACTGTAAGAGGTTGGAAACAGAAAAAACAGCGAAATTCTGAGAGACAAAGTGGCCTCTTACTTTTTCACAGATGTGTTTGCAAGGCATCCATCAAAATCAAATGCAGCTATCTTCTCTGAATCATTAAGACCATCATCCTGTTAAGATGCATCAAATGAATTAATGGTTAAGACATAATACATTACCTTATAATTATACTCGAAAAGTAAGATCATATCTAAAGATGATTTCTGACCCGCTCAAGGAATATTACAGTCTCAAACGCTTTCCACTTGGGTAATAGACTGGCATCCTGAAAAAAAAAGACAGACTAGACAGTATTAGCAGCCAGAGACATAAGATTGGAAAATGATACATATGCCACAGCTGCAAAGTCCCTACGAACAACCTAATACACACTAAGACTGCCTACCCTGTACTTTTCCTTCACATCAGAAGCTGAAAGAGAGATTTCTGCTTCAGCTACCACCTGAGAAGTTGACTCACTGGTGTTCATCTGCATAACACAAGGTTTAAAATCAGTTAGCAGAGTCTCTACATAAAGAAGAGACTGGCAACCATTACAGTTGTTTAAATACATATTATTGCTTGCATACCTTAGGTTTTCTAGTACTCGGTTGGTTCGCATTGGTTTGCACTTCATCTTCAACCACCATCTCCCCAACCTTCACAAAACTCAGTCAATTACAGGACAATGAAAACTTTTACAAAATTATATTAGAAGACGTGATTAATGCTATTTAATAACCTGAGAATGTTTTCTTTTGTTTGTCTCCTCCGTTTGATGGTAATCAGTTCCAGTCTCATCATTATCTTCGTCCATCTTCTGCAATCCCACCAGGAAATGGAGTAAGAAGTAAGTTCAGAGGCCGCAAATATTAAGTTTCGTACGTGAAAGCAAATATCATGTAAAAGGGTTTTGCTAGTAAACCTACCAAAGTCTTGTTCACGCATTGTTGGACCAGTTCCTTTAATGCATCTTGATCAGCATTCTGTTATTTTGTAACAAAATGAATCAAATATAAAAGATGTGTCAGCACGACTAAGGCTAGTTATGTATTTGGGTGCTTATCAAACATGAACTGCCACTGATGTCATGCCATTGATATATTTGAGAGTCAACGTGACAACAATTTAATTAATATTCGACATGACAGAGCTATGTTCATATAACATCATCTGTTTCATTTTATGATCCTAGTAATCAGAAGTTCTATCCCCTTAACTGACAATTCTTAATCTATAAATACAGACTAACCTGCAGTGATGAAAATCCACCAATAAGCTCTATAGAATCAACTGGATTTGATTCAACGGGGAAACAACCCAAGTGGTGCCACTTTGTCATATCAAATCCCCGGAAGTCTCTGGTCACGACTCCCAATCTCAGTTCCTTTGCAGCAATCGTCTGAGAGCACTTCTTGCATGATGATCTGCTTGATTTCGCGTATTCAGCAATAACTTTTGAAGACGCAGAAGAACCTTTCGTCTCCTTAATCTTCTGACCACTTATTTCATCTGATCCTGCCTTTTTAATCTCTACCTTTTCCTCAACCTGCTTTATTTGACCGATGCAAGCAGTTAAGAAAAGTAATTTATTATGCATTCTAAATCCATGCGAGCAAAAGGACAATGAAGTAAGCCCTTTGCTATCTAGTAACCTGAGAAGGTTTTCTGTTGTTTGTCTCCTCCGCTAGCCCTTTATCAGCTACAGAGTCATCGTTATCTTCTTCCATCTTCTGCAAACCCACCATGAATTGATGTAAGAAGTTATTACAAAACACACTCCTTTCGTCAAAGTAAATAAGCATTTTTTAATCAAACAATGTTTTGGCTAGTACATCTACCGAAGTCGTCTTCCCGCATTGTAGGACCAATTCCTTTATTGCATCCTGGTCTACGCTCTGTTTAGCATAACAAATGAAGCAGTTACGCAAGATAAGTCAGTACAAATGAAGCAGGTATACTAAAGATATGATGCTACTGATATATTTGAAAATCGATGTGACAATATCCCCGTAACTAGAAAACTACAAACAAGTGATACAAACTAACCTGCAGTGACGAAAATCCACCAACGTCCTCTACAGAATCAACTGGAACAGATTCAAAGGGGAAACATCCCAAGTGATGCCATTTTGTCATATCAAATCCCCGAGAGTCTCTAGTTACCATCCCTAACCTCAGTTCTTTAGCAGCAATCGTCTGAGAGCACTTCTTACATGAAGATCTACTTGATTTCGCATACTCACCAATAACATTCACAGATGCAGAAGAACCTTTCGCCTCCTTAACCTTCTCCCCACTCATTTCATCTAATCCAGGATCTTTAATCTCTTCTTCCTTCTTCTCATCAACCTTATTTGTTTCAACAGACACAAGCAGTTTAGAACAGTAAACTAGTCTACATTCCAAATATAGATGAGTTATACAAGAGTGAAACTATCTTACCTCTTTAGCAGGCTCACCACACTGTTCCACTAGTTTCGCCAACGCATCCTGATCATCTTTCTGCCACCATAACACAAATGCATTAACACCAATAACAGAATGAACAATGTCGAAAAAGCTGAAACCTTTCCTTAAGATTGTAACTTTTGTTAAAAAAAAACCTTTTGATGAAAAAAAAACCCGAACCTCTAAAGCGGATAAGCCTTTGACATCATCAACAGAACCAATCGACACCGAATCGGTAGGGAAACAATCCAGATGGTGCCACCTGGTCATATCGAAGCCACCAGGTCCCTTGCTAATCAACCCTACCCTTAGGGCTTTCGAGGCGATGGCCTTCGAGCACGCCTTGCACGAAGATCGGTTCGACTTCGCGTACTCAGCTACAATCGGCATCTTCTTCTTCGCCGTTATTCTCCAAATGTTACGATTGCAGAGATGCTTTCGTCCTCGTTCTCGGGAAAGGAGATTGAAACAGTGGATGATTGAAAGAGGAGAAGAAGAGTGAGAATAATGAGACACGAAGGAGGTTAATAAAACCATATGGCCATTTGGGGGAGGTTTCGAGAAAATTAGGGCTCAGTATCACATTCCCGCCATTCTGTAAGTTAGGTGAAGAGTGTGGAATTGTAATTTACCCGGAATATAAGGACGTAGATGTAAATATACGTATTGGGCCGTTGTGAGCTATAAAAGTCCAATAACTGACTTGCTTGGGTTTCAGGGGAAATCAATTTTATGAACTTTGCGCTAGAGATGACAATGTTAAACTTGAACCGCAAACTTAACACACAAAAACTTATAACGAAGTATATTAGATCTTTGATATCGTAGGCATATAAAATTATGGGATCCGTGGGATATTCTTGTGGAGTGAACCTTTTATGTGATGGACTGAAGCGGATTATACAAGAGAACAAAAAGCCGTAAATCATTTCTTCGATTTATTTTTTACCTGAAAAAAAATGAAAGAGAGAGCGTGTGAAACAGCAATTCAGGTCTTTCTTTACCGATAGAACCATAGGACTTCCGGCAATTAAAAATGGAGTTCTGACGGTGATTATGGTTTTCACATCACCTCAAATAACCGTATATAATCTTATGTCCCGCAGTCAGGTCGGGCCTGACTTATTAGGGACCACATTCCATTTTTTTTTATAATCTTGTTTTTATATTTATAAAACTATATATGAAAAAATTATTTGAAAATTTTAAAATAAAAATTATATGTACAAAAAAATATATAGATACCTTATTTTCAAATAATATATATTAATATATAATCACGTTTTTATGTATTTTATACATAGATTAATATATAGATTTAAAAAAAAAAATTGGGACCCTTATAATATTGGGATCCCATTTAAATATTTTTTTATGTATGGACTCAGGTCCGGTCCTACGCGTAGTTCTAACCCTCAAAGATTTATATTCTTGGCGAGGTAGATTTCATCAACCATTCCGAAAATCATGATTTGTGCGTGTTTAACCTACAATGACTTTCTTAAAGACTAATCCGTTGTAAAGACGAATCCGGTGTTGTATGAGACGAGATCACTTGTTTGTCATATCTATTTTGGACTAATTTAAGTCATTTTATGTAATTATAAGTATATAAACACATAATAAAAATATTTTGTTAAAATATAGTTTAATTACATTGTTACAATGATATAAAATATTACATAGATAATTTTACAGCGACAAATTTACTATCTTATGAGAATACATTTTTTTGTGTCATTTCGAACCATTTTATGAGATCTATATATTTCCATGCATTATAGTAAAAACCTCTTATAATTATTTTTTCTATAATTTGCATAATTTCATTTTTTGGAGTTTTAAACCTATGAACATTTACTTAAATCACCAGACTTTCCACGAAAAAAAATAATTCAAGTATAAATTTTGGGCATTTTTTTATGGTTGATTAACATTACAAATGTTAGAAAAAACAAGGGAGAACAATTAAAATTACACGAAGATGTAGGGGAAATGAAAAGTCATCCTCTGATCAAACAAATATAAAATGACTATGTCATCTCCTGTCTTCGAGTATTTGAATAAAATACTTACGAAAAAGAATCTCGTATTTTTAAAGGGGAAAAAAAAAAAGAATCTCTTCAAAGTTTTAATTTAACCAACCACACAAAATGCTAGGAATCGACGCCGTGATACAAGGACGCGTACCAGACCAAGTGTCTTCATGCATGTCTTCAAGAGACATTACCACGCCACGTTCACTTCATGTCTTTTGTAATAATGTTCGCTGACCTTTCTTTCTTCATCCACTTGGTCTAAAGAAACCAACAATAACCAATGTCCCCCGATTCACGTGTATTAATTATCTTTTGATGACAAAGTAACAAAAGCTTCAGTTAGTCCCATCTAATGCTTAAAACTAATCCAAAAAAGTAAAATAACAAAACATAATTCCACATTGTAAATTGCAAAACATGCATACATAACATAACAAAGTTTCCCACATTTCATAACCATGTAAAAACCAAACTCAGTTTGGATGATAAAAACATGGTAAACACATATATTTTTTTTCAAACACATATAGTTATTATCTAACAACTATTAAATCCTCTCAATTCTCATTAGCTTTTTGTAAACCGCATTACACGTTGGAACTTCGACGACGGTCGTGGCTACTCCCCCAACCAGAAACGCCGGTACGAAGCTCAACGGCAGCTATAAGAAACTCTGCTTGTTGCAGCGGACTAAGGAGCTCCACCACACCTGTGATCGTTCTTAGTCGCAGATCATCTGCTCGATGAACTATCTCTGCTAGCCGTTCTTTCCTCTGGTCGAGATCGGACACCGTTCCCATGACGAGATCGCTCGCGTCGTCTTGCCACTCCGATAACTCTTCCGTTATTGCATTCTCTTCCTTCACGGTCTCACATTGTAGCTCACTCACCGTCCTGCCTTTGACAAATTTAAACCTAGATATTAAATTTTAAATAATCAAAATGTCTTTAGTCAGTTTGTATGCTTACACATAGAAGAACAAAATACAAATAGTATTTTCAAAGATAATGTTACACTAACAAAATAAGATAAATAATTAAATATATTATATGTGTCTGCTAATCTCTAACGTGTCATCACTTGATCTTTCAACATGTCTCCAACACATAAAAAAGAGAGTGAATAATTAAGTTGTCAAATATATTTGGTACGAATGGTTTTTATCTTAAGCTAATGACCATAAGTGTTTGTAATTTCTAATTCGAATTTATGCTTGCAACAAGTATTGTTTTGGTAAAACAATAAAATCATTACACAAAACAGCTAAGCTTATTTCACAAAAGTTAAGATATTTTGGAATATCTTTTCATAAAACAATAAAATCATTACATATGACATTTCTGATTGGTAAACTTAAGTATCATATTAATTAGGGTTTGGTTAATAACCTGAACTGAGAAGGAGATAGATCACTGAGATCACCGGTACGAAACCCCCGGAGAATATCAACGATACGAGACTCGAACAAAATACTAGACTCGGTGTAAACCAGATGAAACAAGGTGGTTGGTCGCCAATCACCAACCCAATGGAGTGACCGTTCAAGAGCCGAAGACCAAGGAGCAGTCATAACTCCGATCACATCTTTGTCCGTCGTGGCCAACTTCGCCCTGTGGTACTCTCTACAAAGTCCCATCACTCTCTCCACAGCCTCTCTCAGCCGTTCCTCGTCACCGGACGCAGAGTTACGGTGGTGGTTTTGGACGGAGCGTAGGTGGTTGAGGTGGTGTTGTAGCTGCTCTACCCATGAGTGTTGAAATTTCTTGAAGCTCTCTATCGCTGTCTCTTGGCTCATTCTTTTTTTTTTTTGGGTCCTCCGTGGTGTTTGGGATGCTCGAACCATTTTATATTATCTCATACATTATGCTTTTTATATAAATATTTTTTTTTTGTTTAGCCACCGACTTTGTTTATTGTATTTAACGTATAACTTATTGATTAGTCAAAAGGAAAGTCAAGTTTTATCGCGTTGTGAATTGATGGTGTATTTTGCTGGACAAGTTACGTTACGTGTAAAACTGTATCCAGATGTCAAAAACTGAAAGCATTTTTTAGCTAAAAAAATTGTTAAACTTGGTCCGGCTTGTAAATAATTCAGGTGTAATTGTGAAAAAAACAACCACTTTGGTCTCAATTTCTGAATGGCACCTGAACCCATCAATTGCCATAGATTCTACCGAAGCCTAGACAAGATGACAAGTTTGAGATATCAAATTTTCAATTGTTACCAGCATATAGTGATACTAACCGGATTGGTTCAGTTATTCATGTAGCAAATAATAAACCCACCGAGCCTGGACCCAGACGTCGTGGAATTATAAAGATCCTTGGATAGGACTACTTTTGGGCCCATGAGATCTATCAAAAATATAATGGACCCATCAGAGTATTATCTTATATATTTGGTCGGTGGGTGGGTCAGAATTCCGAATAAGCAAATAATATATTAGAGGAATTGGTCTAAAAAAGTTGAAGAAACAAATCAAAGTCCGTGGTTCAGTCCCTTTTGGAAATATCTCAATTCCACTCACAACAAATTATATACTTTAATCATACATTCTCTATTTTGATGCACTAATTGATATCATGATTCATTCAGTAACAATTTTCAACATCATGCATAAATTGAAAATATATTATTATTACGAATTATTTACATAAGATAGTGACGATAGATAATAATTGATGGAAAACAGCTCAGAGATGCTTCAGTCTCTCTGCTCTAATATTGACAAAATATATATTTTATATAAAAAAACAACACAAGCATAATCTGCCATACTTGATCCAACGGTCAGCAAATTTTTCCATCATTTATTTCCTAAAACCCAAAAATACCCCCACCACTTAAATTACCTTAATACCCCTGCCGTTGACTTTGAACTAGCGAGGTAAACCTCGCACTGTATCGAAGTCTTCCCGATTCTAAACCCAGGAACCACAGTAAACGCGACACTCGGCTCAGACTCCGACAACAAACATTCTTCCGACACGCTCTTCATATACACTTCCGAGAATCTACAACCTCTAGAAGCCTGAAAGATCGAAGCTTCCTCAGGATCAAACGAGAACGCAAGACAATGCAACAGCCAAACCCGTTTCGCCATCTCCAAAAACGCAGCGCAGAAACTCGTCTCCGGAAACTCCCCCGCATTAACTTGGTTCCTCACGTGTGAATGTCCGAAGAACGCGAGCTCCATCTTCGGATGCACGAGCTGCAAATACTTACCTCTACAAAACCTAGAGAATCTTGATTTAGGCCTTAACGTGATATACTCTCTCGCTTTCACTGATCTAAGCTCCGTGAACCTCTCAAAGAACATCTCTTTACTCTTCTTTGATGATGATGAAGATGATTCGGTTGAGAAGTAAGGTAGATGAAACGCTTCGAACATTACTTTACAAACGAAATGCTCGAAAGTAAAACACGTGTGGTCTTTCTTGTAGTACAAGACTTCAGACTGTATTGATTCAGCTGCTGTAAGGACGTCCCAACCAGCGAATCTCATTTGCTCAACCATTATTTTAACGAATCCACGGATTGATTTGACTGTGTGGTGAAGATAAGTAACGAAATGAGTTGGACTGTTATTATGATCCAGTGGACCGCTTTGGTTAAGTCTCTTCTCCATCAACTTGTTCTGACTCATTAAATCTTGAAACTTCTCTTTCAGAAAGAGGATCTCAGAGTCTTTAAGCTTTAGCTGACACTCCATCTTCTTTCCCGTGATCTCGTAAGTCTTTAGCAAACTTCTGAGCTCTTGAATCTCGGCGAGGACTAGAGTTCTATCGGGATTTGTATCAAACTCGTTCTTGAAGAAACTCTGTTTCATTTCAGATAATGTCTTCAGCTCTGACACGATCAAGCTGTCTGCTCTCTGTATCCCAGCTGGATCGTACGGTGACTGAGCGTACTGCAACTGCGCGTAGCCTGATTTTATGGAAGAGACAGTAGCAAAGAGCTTTGCGAGAAGAGCTTCCATGGCGAGTCTTTTCTCATACTCTTCCTCAAGCTTGTCGAAAGACTCTGAGAGGTTTGCAGCATTCTTTACTAAGTCTTTATCTACCTTCAGCTTCTCAATCTTGTCACCTTCTGGAACCACACCGGTTAGCTTTTTGATGTTGATGACTTTCACAAACGCGCGTCTGAGTTTTCCTTTTCCTGAAGTAACATCCAATGGCTTCACACTCTCCATCTGCAAGATACGTCACCAATGTTTGGTTAAAGAAGATAATGATAAGGTAGAAAAGTTAGGATTGGGACTTGGTAATGGATGTCAATATCTAAATAAAAGGAAAAAGTAAAAGCAGATTTAGATCTAGGACCATTAATATAGCTTCATCACTTTGTAATGAACAGCAGATAAGGAGATTGAAGAGATGATCTCACTAGTGGCTAACACTACACTTTATTGGTCACAAAGGAGAGAAGTATGCATATAGATTTATATATGTTACACAGAGAGGGGAGATACATGCCTACAATATCAAGTGGGCACAGCTTAAAGACTCATCCAAAGTTGTGGGGACAATGTGGGTAATATATAAAAGAAAATGTGTTTTTCTTTGAAGGAATAAACAATCAAGAAATGTCCAAGGAAGAAGAATAAACAACTTGCGTGTGTAGTACCATTTTCTTTTCATGATCGGATCTACTTTTCTTTTCTGTTTTCTCATTAATGTTATGAAATCTTTTGCTTGTTATATGTGTGGTGGGGCTACATAGTCAAAATGTGCTGCTGCTATAGAATCAAACAAATAACATATAATAAAAATTGTACCCAAATGGGTTATCTGCAAAGAACACATGACACATGCAAATAATTCATCCCCTCCCCCCTCTGTTCTCATTTTCTATTTAACTTTTTTTTCCCTGAAAAGAAACAGTCAAGAAAAAAGTGCAAAAAGAGAATACAAAAAGAGCTAGTGAGCTTAAATACATATAGATACTCATGAGTTATCAATTATGGAACACTGAGAAAGAAAGGATTAGAGTAATTCAGGAATCATAATTGCTACAAACCAAAATCAGTTTAAACTAGAATCCAAGGATCAAAAAGTGCCCCCACACACAAAAACACACATGCTTGTATGTATTTGATTCTATTGAATGGTCATTTGATTCCACTCATTTCGAAAAAGATAAAAAGGTAGGACAGGTTCTAAGCCTAATATAGCTACCTAACATTTTTGTACAGTCGCAGACTTACTACTCACAAAAACATTCATATTCCCTATTTTACTAAGCTTTTAAACATATAACTTTTTGTTTGTTTAACTCAAAGATCCAATGAGAAGACTTGTGTTGAAGAGTGATTATGTAGCCTGGAAACAAGTCAGAGTTTCTCACTATGTTTCTATCTCTTGTTTGTTAGTTGTTCTCACTTCATTGTAGAGTGAATCTAAAGCAAAATAAACTGGATAGAAATGACAGACCAACCTCTGCTTAAAACCCTATCAATCATATAAAACTTCAAATCACTACCTACTTATAATAAGATTGAAGAAAAGGGTAGGAAACAAAAAAAAAAACAGAGAAAGAGAATCGCAATACTCCTAATGTATACGCAATGTGAATTCAAGAAACATGGCATGGATTTTCAACGATGGAATTATATCTAGCTTCACACGTTACTTATTGATTGAAAACGAGAGAAACAAAACTGCATCATTCAGAATAAGAAAAAAAAACAAGATTGATCAGATGTTAATTAACGTACCTGATCGAAGAAAATACGCTCTCTGAGTTTTTCACCTCCTAAAACGACAATATGGGCAACAAAACAAGAAAGTGATAAAGAAAGAGATTCCTTCACTGTTTCAAGAAAAAACCCGGAGCTCGAGAATGAGAAGAAGAAAAAGAAAAAGTGTTAAAGTTTCGAAGTTGAGAGAGAGAGAAAAAAGGAGTATAGAATAGTCAGGAGGAGGTGAACGAGTAAATGACAGAGAGAGGAGACGCAGAGCGAGCCTTGGGAAGTTCAAAGGACTTGATTTTCCCGATATACCCTCCTGACTATGAGATATTTACACCGACATTGACGCTTGACGCTGTGGAAACGTCGAAACGGAAAAGGGTGTTGTTGGTAAGTACGCTGACAAATACAGATTTATGACATGTTTTTAATATTGCTACTACGTATACGTAGTCAGACAAAACGCAATACCACACGGTTAGGAAAGTTGTTGTTGTTGCGTGAAGACCGGTCCGCCCGGTACGATTGTGGTTCGAAAAGAGACACGTGGCAAAACAAAGAGCGTAACGATTTCACATTTGAATCGCTTTGCATAATAACTCAGGTTATGATGGCTGATTATTACGTAATCAACGAGGGTTTTGTAGGTTAGTTCAGTTACTAATAAAATATTTGCATGCGTACATAACACAGAAGAGACTAAAAAGTAGCGCATCATTCCACAAACTTGTAATCAAATCTTAATTATTTTTAATTTAAGATAAGTCACAACTTGCGTAAAGACAGCTAAATAGCAGGATTGGTTTTACACTAATTACGTGTGAAGAACAGAACAAGTACAGTTGTATGTCTTATCGAGGGAAGTAAATCAAGGTTGCTAGTTGCCAAGTCCAACGTTTGAATTATTTTAAGAAGTTACTATAAGTCGATGACTAAACAGATGTTAGTTTTGAGTCTTTTGACCCATAAAACAAAACAAAAAACTTAACAACTGTTGGTCATAGTAGGTTTTTTTTATCAGGTTTATGTGCAAACTTGATGCCATAAAGAGATCATACGTACTCTTTTGAGTAACAAGTATACATCATGTATCATACATGGAGTGGAATGGCATAGGTGCGTTACATTACATGGAGTGGGGCTGTTAATGGAAAAAGGTTGAGACAACTGAATTTCATTATTCAAAAGAAAAATTGAGCGCAATGAGCGAGGCTAGTACATATAGGCTTCCCTTTATTTGATACTTTGATACAATAGTGGTTTTCTATTCATATATATGTTGACAGAGTATATACTGTTGAATTACCCAGAAGAAAACAGAGGGTAAAAGGTATTCGATGTGATTAGACAAATCGTGGAAGTGCTTCTGATCTGTTCCAGCTTCTTTCTTTTTTTTTTTTTTCCTTTCTTGTTTTCTAATTATTTTGTCTTTTCTTCAGGACTTGTAGTGGGTAAGCATTTAGCACCATCTAACGGGCGCATCCAAGGTAGGACCCTTAATGGGCTCAGTAATGGACCCTCTAAACAGGGCCTAGTAACAGATCAGTAATAATGACCATTTTATTCACTAGTAGCAACGAATAAGGTAATTTCCACAAGAGAACTCTAAAATGCAAGTAAAATAATAGGAAGTGAACACAGTAAAATTACGGAAAATTGACAAAATAACCCTCAACTTTAGAAAATAAGTAAAAAAATCTTCAACTCACAAACACGCCATTTTAACCTTCAACTTCTAGTTAAACACGAATAAATCTCATATTTTCATTGACCAGACCATTTTAGTTTTGTCAAAATTCAACCGTTTAGTTCCGCTAGTTATATTTAACGGTTGACTTTTAATGAGCCTAAAATGGCTTGGTCAACGAAAGTATGAGATTTTTTTATTTTATTTTTAAAGTTGAAGATTAAAATTGTTCACTTAAAAATATCTTAACTAAAATTGCTATTTTTGTTTTATTTTTTTTCAACAAAAGTTGTAGTTTATCATATCGATTAGAAAGACAAACTTAATAAAATATTTTCAAATAAGCTTAGGTGATGATTTTTTTGTTAGTTTTTAGATTTTAGTTTTAGTTTTTTAGTTTTTAGTTTTTGGTTTTTAGATTTTGGTTTTTAATTTTGGTTTTTGATTTTGTAGTAGATTTTAGTTTTTCAAAAAACATGAATGGTTGTTTTAGATTTTAGTTTTTGGGTTTTGGTTTTTACTTTAAAAAATAATCAAATGAAGAAAATATTAATAATGTTTTTGAATAAATAAAAAAATAAAGTACTATCATCAAAAGGACACGGAAATTATTCAATAAAATATTTTTAAATAAAACTAATGTGAATCTGATATCTTGCATATTTCATAGTTTTAATCATCCTTTTTATGCTAATCTAAATTACTTTAGTTGCATTTAGAGTCCCTTTAGGTGCATACCATATGCATGTGTGGTATTTCAGGTATGAAGAAGCTTAGGTTGGAGATTAGAGGGATTAGTCAAGAAAAAGAAGATGAAACTCACATTGTTCGAACCACTCCACGCGGCNTGATATCTTGCATATTTCATAGTTTTAATCATCCTTTTTATGCTAATCTAAATTACTTTAGTTGCATTTAGAGTCCCTTTAGGTGCATACCATATGCATGTGTGGTATTTCAGGTATGAAGAAGCTTAGGTTGGAGATTAGAGGGATTAGTCAAGAAAAAGAAGATGAAACTCACATTGTTCGAACCACTCCACGCGGCCAGGTAACGCGGACGAAGATCAAGCCGCGCATTCCATCCCGAGAGCCAGTAATCTCGACCTCCACACGCGGGCCGACCACGCGGCCAACTCGGAGCCCGCGCCTCGTCCACGCGGCCATGTAACGCGGCAAGTACCGGGCCGCGCATTCCGTCCCGAGAAGCTCACTCGCAACCCTCCATACGCGGGCAGGTCACGCGGGAAAGAGGCTGGCCGCGCCTCACCGTGCCAAATCACGCGGCCAAGCCGCGCGGACCAGTACGAGGCCGCGTTTTCTAGCCCGAGAGTGCTGATGCCTCGACCACAACACGCGGCCACGTCCCGCGGGCAAGGCCAACCCGCGTCCCATCACTTTATCAAACCTTCCATTAGTTGTTTGGGTCAAACCCGGGTTTGTCGGGTTGACCCGGTTTTAATTTTAAGCTACTATAAATACAATTTAGACCTAATCCTGAGGATTATCTTGTTTTCTCTACAAAACACTTGATACTTTGGTGAAAGTTTATTCCTTTGATCTAAGTTTCATCTTTTATCTTGTGTTCTTGAGATTATTTAAGTGTTTCTTTGCTTTCTAATCATGATTTACCTTAAATCCTTCATAGGTTTAAGTGTGATCATGGTTATTAGTGAGTAGACATCTTTGGATTCATGGGTTAGGGAGATCCAAGGGGGATTAAGCTAGATCTAAGGTGTTAGAATATAGATCCATCTATTTCCTTGCTTGTTGGGTGATTTTAATGCTATTTTAGAGTTGGCCTCTCTAGAATTGATCTTTAGGTATTTCAAACCCACAAGGTGTTTGATGAAATACCTGAACCAACTCTTCATTGCTTCTAACATTCTTTACCAAAGAGATTTGATGTTAAAGCTGTTTGAATGGTTAATAGTCTAGGTCTTAATGATTGTTTAGATAACATTCAACCTAAGAGATTAGATGTTTGAGTTATCTTTGCAAATGAACATTTGTCTAGGGATAGAACTTGTTTAGGAATGTGTCTAGACCTAAGGATAATAGATTGAATGAAAAGCTTACACCTTTAGATTGAACTTAATTCCCCAAGATCAGTTCCCTTATCCCATGAGTTCTACCTTCTCATTTAGAAAGAAAGCTTGATCTTTATTGCTTATTTAGTATTCTCTACTTTAAAAACCATCTTTATATTGATAACACTTAGATTAAGCTTTGTCTTGTAATTCCACTGGTTTATGATTGCTTAGATTTGGTTCGATATCTTTTATACTATAACATTTGAATAGGAATCTAAAAACTCCTATTATCANAGTTCTACCTTCTCATTTAGAAAGAAAGCTTGATCTTTATTGCTTATTTAGTATTCTCTACTTTAAAAACCATCTTTATATTGATAACACTTAGATTAAGCTTTGTCTTGTAATTCCACTGGTTTATGATTGCTTAGATTTGGTTCGATATCTTTTATACTATAACATTTGAATAGGAATCTAAAAACTCCTATTATCAAATTGGCGCCGTTGCCGGGGACTGTTGGAATCTTTGTTCAGCGACTTCTTTACTATAAGAAGTGGGCCTGGACAACAGGGGACAAGAGACCAAAGTTATTCATCTTGGGCTTCATCACACCTTTACTTGAAGCAATGCATGTTCCATTGGTTGGGAAGGAGATTGAGTTTGATGTGATGGATGAGATACACTTGGACCGGACTGGTTTCTTAGAAGGGATCCTTGATGGGAAGTACATCTATTGCTACAAGAGCAACTCTAGGACAGATATTCGCAAGGTACTTCTCCCATGTCCAGCTTCCACTGATCTGAGAGATGATACCAGCCTCACATTCAACCCTCCTACTTCTGCACTTTATGTACCAGCCACACAAGGTATACCCTTAAAAATTTCAAGGAAGAAGGATCAAGTAATTGATAGTTCCTCTCAAGAAGATGATAATGAGAAGTCTCCCCCGAGCCCAGTTTATGGCAGTACCCGCTATTACTTTGAGACCACTACGGTACCTCTCCCCGACGGTCCACTACGTGATGCTCACATTCAGATAAGAACGCTTCAGCGAGGTCAGAAGTACCAAGATAGAGTCATTGCAAAGCTGGTGAAGTCGGTCAACTACTTAGCGGGACAACTGAAGAAATTGACTGTGAGCTCACGGAAGTCCCTCACCTCTGAAGCGAGCGCGGAGGAGATACAGGAGGACATGCAGGTTGATGTGAGTGGCTCGGTCCAGGATCACGGAGGCATTGTTGCCACTCAGGACTACTATGAGGCGCCTTCAGCTCAACAGCCGCGCACGCGCAAAAACAGACGCCACAGGCGCCCTGCCCCTTCACCTCCTTCCCCGGACACTGACAATGACTCACCCTTCGTCCCTACATCTGATACAGATGAGCAGCTCGGTTCCACCGAGCCATGAGGTACCACACCTCCTCCCTTTCATTGTATATACCATATTTCATCTCTTCCTATTTTTCTTTTCTTTATTTTAGGTTTCTCTTCCATTCCAAATCACACATGAGACTGTGTGATTCAAGTTTGGGGGAGAGATCAAATTTCTAATGCTTTTTCTTGTTTTGTTTCATTTAAGAGTCTTGCATTGTAGATATCTATTTGCATAGAAAATCCAAAAAAATTAAAAAAAATTCAAAAACAACAAAAAGAATCATGTAGTTGCATCATCTTCGTTTTTTTTTTTTTTTTTTTTTTCTAGTTGAGTCTAGAGCATGTAGGTTGCATTCATGTGCATTGGGAACAATGATTTTAAAGTACCTCGTAAGGAAACATGTCTAAGGCTCAAAGTAACACCCTAGTTAAACATATCAAATAGCTTAGACATCTCTTGAAAACCTTGCACGCTTCGAGCCTTGAAAACTCTTCTTGAAAACTTGTTTGCTTGCTTGAGATCAACATTGTTCTTGTAGCCAACTCCAAACTTAACTTGAAGTGAATGAACTTAATTTCTCTTGCAAATGGGCACTTGCATACTTAGTCATGGATTATACACATTTGGGTTATCTTATTCCATTTTACCACTCTTTGTTAACCCAAATGGCACCTCCATACCCTTAAACCCTTACCATTCCTTGAAGCCAACATTTATTTGCTTGAGTGAGGCCTTTTTGTGAAAGCTAGTCATGTGCAAAATCTTGAGAGTATT
>CAKOAT010048488.1:519411-532488 GCA_932364175.1 Eruca vesicaria subsp. sativa | reverse complement strand
AGTTCTACCTTCTCATTTAGAAAGAAAGCTTGATCTTTATTGCTTATTTAGTATTCTCTACTTTAAAAACCATCTTTATATTGATAACACTTAGATTAAGCTTTGTCTTGTAATTCCACTGGTTTATGATTGCTTAGATTTGGTTCGATATCTTTTATACTATAACATTTGAATAGGAATCTAAAAACTCCTATTATCAGAATCTCATAGATATAGAATTTTAAATATATCAGTAATATATATTTTTTTTTGTAATGACTAACTTCAGAATTTAAAATTTATTTTATTGATAAATTTAAAATTTTTATATGCGTTTTTTAGTTTACATTATTTTATTATTAGAGAAAATAACATTTTAAATATTATAACAGTTTTTAGTACAATAAAGCTTTGTTTTGATAGGATGTCAAAAACTTACTAGGTTGATTAGTAATATGTAAAATGCCTTAAGCGATATGTGCTCATGGGTCAATTAATATGTGTGTTGGTTAGTTGAAAAACTTACGTAGATTGGATCACGAATTTTTTGTTTGTAATAAATATAAATGTAAAATTATTTTTTAAGCAAAAAACTACAAAAGTTGGTTCTTGGTTTCTGTTTAGAAATTGACAGTCTTTTTAAAAACTAGTTTCCCTAAGTTTTAGGAAAACCATTTTTTGCAAAAAACTTGATTGGAAAAAAATGGTTTTTGGAAAAACAAAAATCGAAAACTAATTCAAAAACCCAAAACAATCAACCTCTAAATTATAATATTTTAAATGAATTAAAAACAAAAAAAAAATTCTTTAAAAAAATCGATTAAAATACAATTATACTGTAAATTCAGATATAAAATAAAATAATGAAGTGCTTATGTTCAAAAAAAATTTAAAAATAAAAACGTAAAAGTTAAAGGTAAAACCCTAAATACATTGTTGTTAAAAGTATAATCACATATACTCAATAGAGGATGAGATAAGTGAAAAAAGGAAGTCAAGTGCGTGAAAGGGATTTTCGGCAGTTGATGTATAGAAATTTTTGTTTTTAATTTATTTTTAAATATTATATCTAAACTTATTTGAACATATTTTATTAAGTTAGTGATTACAATAGATATGAAAATTATATTTTTTTATGTCAGAAAAAGAAATTTTAGTTAAGATATTTTTAAGTAAGCAAATTTAATCTTCAATTTTAAATTAGGATAAAAAAATCTCATACTTTCGATGAGCAAGTCATTTTAGGCTCATTAATAGTCAACCGTTAAATATAACTAAAGGAACTAAACGGTTGAATTTTGATGAGATTAAAATGGCTTGGTCAACGAAAGTATGAGATTTATTCGTGTTTGACTAGAAGTTGAAGATTAAAATGGCTTGTTTGTGAGTTGATGATTTTTGGCTTATTTTCGAAAGTTTAGGGTTATTTTGTCAATTTTCCCGTAAAATTACTGATTTGGAAAAGAAGTGTTCCCATCTGCAAGTTGGTTTGGTTTCTCTCTGTCTAGGGTTCGATTCGAACATACAATTGTAATTGTGAAGCTTACAAGAAAGAGATGGGAGAATCTCAAGAGCTTTACTTTGGCCTTTAAAGACTTTGTTTATTTTATCCATCTTGTTTTTCTTTTTGTTTTTTCTTTGTTCTTCTTCATAGCTTTCCCATTCCAAAGATCCAGATTCCAGTCTTCCAGAAAGAGCGATCAAAGCATTGCCATCAGGGCTGACCCTGAGCCAAATCTAACAAAACATTCACTTGTCTCCAAATATTTTTTTTTTAAAAAAATTATATATATAAAGATCCCTAAATTATTTTTATAGGTCTCTAAATTTATATAAAAAAAAATTAGTTCAAATCTTTCATATATCGTCTAGGGTCTTCTATATCTCAGGGCCGACCCTGATCACCCTAGAGATAAAACAACCGAGACAAAACAAAAGACAACAGCATCAGATACAGTGAAAACTGTAGAGTACAGTAATAGTTCAAGGTTTTATCGTTCTAAGATGAGGAGCTGCAAGTATGAACCTTAAACTCCATTTCGATTCTAGGAATGCAAATCATATCCTCATCAGCTCCCTCTGAACATTGCTTTTGAATAGATTCCTTATGTTTTGTAGTTTCAGAATTAAAGCCTATATTACACAGATAAAGAGATAAAACGTTAAAGTTTTTTCTTGTATTGTATAATGAAAGATTGTTGATTTGTTTCAAACTCTTTTTTTAACAACATTTGTTGTAAACTCTAGTTTGGTTTTTTGTTGTTGTTAAAGAATTTTTCTCTCAAAAAAAAAAAAGAAAGATTTTTCTCTCTCTGTCTGTTCCTTTCAAATCCAGAGCTTTTCTTCCAAATATAAATCTAATCACCAGAAGGAAAATGACTTCCTTTGGTAAGAATATCTGTGGATGATTGTGTCCTGATACTTGTTACAGGGTCAGTGAAAGCTGAAAACAAGACGAGCAAAGGTATGACACTTGTATCATTCAAATAGTTGTTGTAGCTCTTCCTGAATTGATCTTGTATTCTAACATTAGGATGTACATTCAAGGGACTAAAGGTAGAATGAGAAGAATACAGTTTTGAAAGGAAAAAGAACAAAAATAAAGGGCCCTACCGGGTTCGAACCGGTGACCTCTTGATCTGCAGTCAAATGCTCTACCACTGAGCTAAGGACCCTTTTTGTCGCTATCTGTGGTAACTCGAATTCGTCTTAACTAATTAGAATTTAACCTGCAAAGATTGGCTGCCCTTGCAAAAACCATGGTGAAAATTTTCATGGTTGTTTAGCAAACGTACGAATATGATTTCTGATTCCCATTCACTTCCAGCGTTATCTAATTAATGTAGAGATTGCTTGAAAATTTAGTAACTGCAGACGTATTTTGTTCGTAATGGAAGTTGTTAATCTAAACGAATTCGTAGTCTGCCTCTAATCATCCGATTTACTTGCTTGGGTCGCACACCATCCCCTTTCTCAACCTCACTACCCCTCTTTGATTTCACTCGTCGAATGCATTGTTTTCTATTCATTAGTTCCTTAACAATTCGATTTATTGAGACCTATTTACTCTATTAGAAAATAATCTTTATTTTATTAAGATTCGAATGTAGAATCAAACACAAAAAAAGAAAGTATGTTATAATGTTGTTTTCCTATGTTTAAATGTTTCTTACTAGCTATATCATATAATTGTAAAGAATCTCATTCCAAGTATCTGGTACGCCAGAGAGACACCAGTGGCTGCAATCATTGCCGGTTCGGCCTCCTAGACCGTAAATGGAAGGGTGACCATCTTTGCGAAGCAATGAAAGCATAGTAATGTCTAGCAAAGTCACCGGTTTGGTAATTTTCCCGAGTGCTCTCTTCAAAACTCCAACTTCTGTTGGCAATCCTCCTGGATAATTTGTCCCTAAAAGTGGTTCGGTCTGTCCTGCGCAACTCTTAGCCGCTGGTTCACCCCATAGAGCTCCACTATCAAAAACAAAATCAACGTTTAAAATGTTAGAAACTGATCACCATTTAATAAAATATGTATAACAACTTACGTGTAATGAGACGGTGAAATTCCTTGGAAAAACACTCTAGTTTTCGTAGTATCTACCACGGTATCGACCCATTTGCCCCAAGTTCCAAGTGCGATTTCAAATGCTGCCACCCGGTCCATGTCCTTTGTAATGTTACGTCCTATTTGAATATAATCCCATCTGCCCAAAAAAGAAATCGAACATAAACTTCAAGCGATCAGTTAAAGCCAAGAACAAGCAAAGTGAAGAATTACGATTTACGGCTCCACCAATGCCAAGTGTTGAAAATGAGTGTATCCATCCCTAACCAATTATTTCCATCGTTGATCGAATCAAGCTTCATCACTCTCCCAATCTTCTCACTCACTATATCTACCAAATACACATTCCTATCATACTTTATCTCAACTCCATACTCCTGAAAACATTAAGCATTTATGGTTTAGTTTGGTTTATCTCATCCTTGTTTTCTTTTTGAGAGACATTCTACTTAACCAGAACAAGTGTATTAGTGGTTATTATTACCTGGAATGTGAAGGTTGAGATGGTGCCTTGTGTGGTTATAGTATAAGGAGACTTGGGAACTGAAGAGTGAAGCATACATGTCAAAGACTGCCATTGATTTAGGCTAAGAGAATCACCTACAAACATTATCTTCTTCCCTCTACTTTTCTGCAACAAATCTACTCCATTGAACCTACACAACAAAATAAAATAAGGCTTAAGGCAAGTGTGATAAATGAGAACCAACTTTTAAAAACCAGTAGGGCAAAACAGTCAAGAATTTGAGTTTAGTATCCCGTCCATTCTAAGAGCATCATTATTATAGGTTTCTTAGAGAAATATTAAAAAAAAACTGTTTTTAACTTTTTACTGAAAATTAATAAACTGTTTTTTTTTTAAAATAACCCTAAGAAACCTGTCTTAAGAAACCTGCAATAATGATGTTCGGATGAACTTTTAAAGAATCCAAACACCGCATTCAGTTATGGCAAAACAAATTACTCATTCTCTCTATTTCATTATATGTGCCACTTTAGATTTATACACACACACATATATATATATATATATATATATATATATATATAACATAATTACCTATATAACTAACTATATTTAATCAATAGAAAAATGAATTGCGGAATGAAATTAATAAATTTTGCATTGAAAATTGATAACAACACTTATTTTATAATGAAAAATTTTCTCCACTTATAACATTTAATATGAAACGGAAAGAGTAGTATACTATATAAATAACATTGATCTCTTTTACGATTGGTTGCATTCTCACTCAAAAGTGATTTGCAAAAAAGTATATCCCTAAAGTTTTTCCTATTTCTTATAAAGTATGTGAATCAAATCAAGATTTCTTCACACTTCTAAAATCTTTATTCTTAACAGACAAATTTTATAAATGTATATATACACACTCTTTTTCCTGCATTGCAGCAATCAAATATAATTTCAGCCAATAATAGCTAATGTATAGATTAAAATAAAATTAAGATATTTCCTGGCTGTGCGTTTTATTTACTTACACCTTTGGTGCAAAATATCTAGACAGAAAGAACTACAAAGGTATTATAGATTAACTGATGATACCTTGCTAAATTGCAGCCCTGTGGTTGCCATCTGAAGGTAGGATAGTCCAGATCCGGCCGTCCATTGTTCTTGCAAGAGAACTCACGTCTTAGGAATGGACACGTGGACGGATCGTAGAGAGGGTAGGAAGCATCCTTCACCCACCGCCCCGTGAACATATCACATCCCTGTGTAAGAACAGGGAGAAGGAGGAGCGATAACACTAATGCAGAGCCATAAGAAATGGCGTTATCCTGTAAACCCATTTCAGCACAGACGAGAGCGGGAGATACAGAGAGATTCAAATACTCAGCTGTGATTTCATACACCCACGCATCTATATATATATTATGTATATAATTTTGTTGCTTGTTTTTCTGAGTCAAATACATGAACTATAATGCCATTTCGTTTTGGTAAGAAATCTCTAAATCAGATATGAACAGTTCTTTGTTATCTGTATTTAGTGACATGAACTTTCTATAATGGTTTTCCAGATGTTCTTAATTGTAAAGTTATAGTAACATAATATTCACGGTCAAAAAATTTAATGATATGATCTTTAGTGAAAAGTTAAATCATGCTTTGATCTGTTAGTTCGCACCATAAATATTTTGCGAAGATGTTTCTTTGTGTTTTTTTTTTCAGTTTAAAACGATTTCAATTTGCAGGTGCCACCCCGTGAAAAACTTATTGCCTACAAATTAATATATTTAATTAATTCATTAGAGCATGCACATTGAGATTTTATAGGGAGGGATCACACGCTTCCCTAAAAAAAATATTAAAACAATAGAAAACTTGTGAACCTGAGTCACAAAAGTTATCTGCCGTGAATCGGTTCATTGCAGCTTTCGTGGGTCCCACGCCATGTAGCAGCCCACGATTGACCCATTAAATTTTTTTTTTTTTTAGAAAAACAAACAGAAAAAAATAATAAAAAATAATAATAAAAAAATACTTTCTGTGAACCCCATCGTCGGTTTACGAATGTGGGTGCTCTTAAGTTTAGTTGTAACTAGTTTTGAATATTCTAGACGGCAGTATATATGGATCATATTAAGCAAATACAAGCCAATCATTTGTGAACAGAGGTACAAATGTTGTAAGAAGAACAATATTTCTATCTTTCTTCAACAAAAAACAATATTTCTGTCTTACTAATATAATCCAAATTAATGGTAGGGTTAATTAAACATAGTTCCATACTATCTCCATGTGGGATTAATTAGGATTCGGTCTAAACAACCCTAATTAATAAACAAAAAAAAATTGATAGTTTGTCTTCACATCTAAATTGTTTTGGACATTTTTGATTACAACAAGCAAACATATAATTCATATTCTGCGTCAAGACACATAATCTTCTAATTGTCTTAAATAAAATTCACAATTCAAAAGTAAATTTTACAAAAAGGTAAAAAAACACACACACACACACACACAATTTGCTTCATAGTTTTTCTTTTGAACATAATGCCTAACTAAACGGCCCTAGAGTTCCAATAAGCAGAATCAGGCTTAAGAGGGTAAAGCTCGCTGGCGTTGGCAGTGGACGTAGCAGACGACGTGAATGGTCCGTCGGTGCTGAAAGTATGATCCAACATAGTCATCTCCTCTTCATTTATCATCGCGTAGTGCTTCTTCATCGCCCTCATGCTCTCTTTGTCTTTCTCGTTTCCTTTGTTGAATGAAGCTTCAAGAAGCTTCTCAACATTCACTGTGGAACTTCCATCTAGTATGCTCACCACCGTAGACATCGATGGTCTTTCCGACGAAACTTGACTGGTGCAGAGGATCCCTATCTGGATCATGGTCATTGCTTCTTCTATGTTGTAATCTGTTCCAAGCCTCGGGTCTACTACTTCCACCAGTTTGTTTTGCTCTCTTAGAACGTGTACCTTTGGAAATACATTGAGATTCAGAGAAGTATTTAGGGTTTAGGGTTTAGATTCGAAAAGATAATAGCTTACCCAGTCAAGAAGGTTGAAGGTCTCGACTCTGGAACGTGTGATCGTGTTGCTTCTTCCATGAACGATTTCTAGGGCCACAACTCCAAAACTATAGACGTCTGCTTTATCTGTCAAATGACCTTTCATGGCGTATTCTGGAGCCATGTATCCGCTGCATAAACAAGTTTGCTTTGGTTACAAGAAATCTACATATATATAGAGCTGAAACTTCTTGTTTGTCTCACTATGTTCCTGCGACACGTGTGCTGATGTGTGTGTTTTCCTCTTCATCAAGCTTAGCAAGACCGAAATCCGAAATTTTTGCGTTGAGTTCCTTGTCCAGCAAGACATTAGTGGCTTTGATGTCTCTGTGTACAATCTTGAGTCTTGACTCCTCATGGAGATAAGCTAGACCTCTTGCTATTCCAACGCAAATCTTCTGCCTAGTTGGCCAGTCTAGTCGTATTTGAGTCTCTTGAGGCCCTTTTAAAAACAAAAGAATATTTTTTTTACTAACATACAGTATATAGCATTTTAATGCTTTTAGAAAGGGTGTACTAACCGAAAAGTGCTTGAGCGAGACTGTTGTTTTCTAAGTACTCGTAGACTAGCAAGAGCTGGTCACCTTCGACACAACATCCATATAGTTTAACCAAATGTGGATGCTGTAGAGCTGAAATCATAGCAATCTCGTTCAAGAACTCTCGGTTCCCTTGTTTTGATTTCGATGATAGCTGCTTTACAGCCATTACGGTTCCATCTCTTAACGTTCCCTGGATTCATACAATAGAAAAACTTTTAGACAACTACTTTACAAAAAAAATAAAATTAAAAGAGTTATTTATGTTTTAATGTATTTTAAATGAATTAGTAATAGTAAGCTGTCACTTTAAAAAAAGATCTATCTATTGATTTAAATTATTAGTATTTGTTATCAAAATTTTGATATTTTTTTAGTATGCATAAAACACGCATAATATTTTTTTTTAGAAACAGATGAGGTATTGTTCATCATTCTACTTTTTCTCGAAACATTCTATTTTTCTCATAAAAGTCAATTACATTCTGATGCTAACCTTGTGTACAGGACCGAAGCCACCTTCTCCGATCTTGTTTGCTGGATCAAAGTTGTTTGTAGCAACTTTGATTTGCCTCAATGAGAAGGAACTTATCTGGAAATCCAAGTTCTTGAAATCTGTAGGTGAAAAAGAATAAGAAGAAACATCAGTAAATTTGGGAAGAAACATATATACTTTCAAGTCTTGCTAAGTTACCTTTTTCCATCTGACTCTTGGGTCTTAAGCAACCTCCCAACCATAAGATACCACCGATTAAAAGCACAAGAAACACAGTTGAAGCAACTACAACACCAACCAACGTGCCAATAGAGCTTCCACCACTTCCAGTGCCAGCTTCCTTAGGTGGAATAAAATCTACAACAAGACATTTAAAGATAAAAAATAAATAAAATAAGTGTGATCTCTCTGCCAGATGGTTTTCAAGGTTAGCAAAGTTTACTTGGATCTACAGATACAGCTGATATGAGAGCACCATATACACCTCTTGTAGGAAGACCTTGAGTTCCTTTGCCAGCCCAGAACAATCTTATTTCAAGCTTCCCATCTGTAATCATGACCGGGAAACTCTTAACCACAGCTCTTCCAGCACCTTTTGCCTCATCTACTATATTGAAATCTTTAACCTCAAGTTTTCCCTGCACATTGATTGAAAGCATTACAATCTTTTCAAACATTTTCAAAAAAAAAAAAAGTAAATTACCTGAACGTATATGTCAAAGAATCGTCTCCCCAAACTGCTAAATGTTTGGTTGCCAGTGAACATAATTTCAGCGAAATGGAGATTAACAGTGTAGTTTCCTTGTCCAAGACAAAATGCGTAGTAAGTGAGGGAAATGGCAGAGAGACGTGCATGTGTATAAAGACTAGGATCTGCTATCGTAAGCTCTGACTTATTTTCCCATATGGTTTCTCCTTTGTGAGACCGCTCATCATCCAAGAAGTTCCCGGTGTTGCTAGAAATCCAACCATTTTTAGTGTCGTCGTTGATTGCTTTATCCGATGTACTATCAGTATCATACTTAGTGCCATTGATTGTAATTTCAGTACCACCACAGTTTATATGAAGTCCATAGAAAGCTTAAGAATAACAAAAGTTAAATCAGATGCGCTACTAGATTCTTAGCAAGATGGTTTTGTGCAAAGACTTACTTTTGGGACATTTATAGCTATTCAGACATGAAACGTTTGAACTGTAGCAAAACATGACACAAGAAACATCAATAATCAAGTCAGTGTTAGAGAGAAGTAGTTATAGTCTTCAGTAAGAAGGATGTTCTGAGATTTGGTCAGACTGCTTTAACTATGGCATAATATTTCTTAGATGTTATTGAGTAAGAACGATTTTAAAAACTTATGACAAGAAAAAATGCTTACTGGTTATTTGCCACTAAAGGGCTTGTGCTTGAAAACATATTCCTGTGAATGAAAAGAAGCAAGAAGATGATGTATATTGATATTTTAAGGCACAAGAAGTTATGAATTTTTATTGTTCTTCTTACACAGCATTCTTCTGACATTCTGCGGTTCTTAGATCATTGGTAAAGTCATTGTAAGTAAGATCACTGCAATATAAATAACCAAACAAAATATTATTTGTGTCACTACAAAAGATTGGGTTATATATATATATATAAACTCACATCTTATCTCCTTTGTCTACCATCCAAATTGGCACTTCACCACTTAACATGTTACTTGTAAAATATCTGGAAGATTAGAATACGAAATTTAACTGATCATTTAACTTTCATCCATAGATTGATTTTAAACCAAAGAAAGAGAAGAGAGGAGCAGAGTGTCATACATGTTATTTGCCTTTGAAAGAGCTCTATATTCTACCGGAATTGGTCCACTTAGTTTATTAAAGCTAAGATCTCTGCAAAATGAGTCTCGCAATGTCATCTCGAATTCTTTTTTTCGTTTTCATATTTTACACTGACGAAAGAAGAAAAGAGTTTACTTACAAGAGTTTTAATGATGTGATTGTTCCAAGATACGCTGGTAACTTTCCTGTAAGGTTGCAGTTCCTAAAAATCCTGTGAACAAATAGCAAGTGGAAGTAGAAGTAAGCTCAACCGAATGTAGGAAGAAACTATTAACGACTTCATTTAGTCTTAGACTCAAACTCACAATGTCTGTAATGGAAAATATCTTAGTGGCGGAAATGGAGACCCTGGTCCTCTCAAGTCACTGATCCTCCTAGAAAACAAAATTTATGAAAGAAACAATATTATTGATAGTGAGTCCACTAAAGGTGACAACAACGAATCACATATAACAAAGTTGGTGTACTTACAAGTCTGTTAACTTTGTAAGAGGACCAATGGTATTAGGAAATGGTCCGACTAAACCACTTGCTTGAATAACCCTGTAACATGCAGCGAGACAACACTTCACTCATTTGTAAGTCACCAATACCCATATGGGAAACGATAGCATCTATTTACGCTGAAAGAACTGCTTACAATTTTTGAAGGTTTGTCCAGTTCTGGATGAAATCTGGTATAGTTCCGGTGAACTGATTGTCACTTATACGGCTACAAATCAAGAGATTAATATATATATTAATATATATATGTAAGTCAGAATCTCCAGCAAAATATGCATTACGAAATAGAAGAGTATTAGAGGAAGTTTTACAAATCAGTCAATGTAGTAAGTTTGGAGAATGTACTTGGGATGTCTCCACTCAAGTAGTTCGAGCTAAGAAGCCTACAAAGATAAAAACATAGCCTCAACACTAGTAAATTCTCTGAAAGTTTCTGTCGATTGTAAAAGAAATGGGACAATGAATCTTACATTCTGTTAATGTTTGATAGATTGCCAAGCTCTGGAGGTAGTTTACCTGAAATCTGGTTGAATTCCAAGGCACTAAAAACACAAATGTTCCACAAAACAAAAATAAAATCAAGACATTATCGCCAAAGTATGACTTATCTAAAACATTTACATTTTTAAAGAGAGAGAGATCAGAGAAGTATACTGACAATAACGTAAGGGTTGTAATGTTTCCAATCTCTTTTGGGATTGGACCAGTTATTCGGTTTCCAAGTAAGGAACTGCGTTTCATCATCCAACAAATTAATCTACACATTCATGCACAAATGTTAAGTGTATATGGACAGTGACAATCATATATATACATACAGTCTTTCAAGTGGCAAGGCTCCCCATTCGGGAGGAATTGAACCATTGAGAAAGTTTCTAGACAAATCACTGCAAAGAGAAAGAAAAGAGTATCAGTTAAATTAGTTAATAACTACGCAAGTTATGGCAGATATTGTAATAAAGGGAGTGTTCTAGGGATAAAATTTGCTATTCTTACATCTCCTGTAGAAACGGAAGTCCTGCAAACTCTTTAGGAAGAGATCCACTAAGGCTTTGTCCCTGGACAACTCTGTCAAGATTTAAGAGGAAAAGGAAAAAAGAGCTTTCAAATACTGTTTGCAAAATTTAAGCCCATTTCTTTTTCGCCCACTACTATTCAGAACGAAAGTTAAACAAAATAAGTTTAATCTGCACCATGTTATTTTTTTTTAAATTATATTTAGATGAGAAATAATATGTAAAATTGGCTTTTAATTAAAATTTTATTATTTTTTTTTGTCACAGAAATTTCATTAAACTAAGAGTAGAGAATGGCTTTTAATTAAAATTTTATTATATTTATATTCATTTTTGATGTTTGTTAAAGTCAATTTCTCAAAACTTGTCAATGGATTTTCCATCCGATGTTGATAGTGTTAATAACATAATATTACTACTTTATAGAAGTTTTGTTGATCGAAATTTTAATTAATAAAAAGTTGTATTTACAAAGTCGTTGTATTTACAAAGTCGTTACAAGTTTTATATATGACTTTGTCCAAATTGTGTGATTATACAATGGCTTCTTACAAATTTTCCTATTTTAAATTAAATATAAATAGTAACAAAAAAATAAATATAAATAACATTTTAGGCATATATAATTTACGTATTTAAAATTATCACATATTAAATTTAATTCATTTGATATTCAAAAAATATATTCCATATTATTTTTTTGGTTATAGAAAAATGTTAACCATTTACATATTATAAAATTTAGTTTGTTTCGAAATGGTTTTTCTGTTTCAGATTATATATACTTTGGAAAATGAGATTTCCTACTTCAAAAAGCCTTATTTATATATTTTTGGGAGCAAAGTCGAACATGTGGAATGTCGAAAATCATTTATTTATGCTTGATATTAAACCTGATAACGGAAATGTAAATTTTATGCTGAAAATCATTAACAGATTCTTTTTTAGAAAAAGGAATAAAGAGAGAGGAACCCACATGTTGGTGACATGGCAAACGGAGGAGGAGCAGTCACAAGTAACATTGTTATCGGAGTTCTTGTCTGTGTAAGAAGTTCTCCATCCTCCTACGGTTGAAGCGAGGTCGCATGGATCCACACTGAAATCCCAGTTTTTTTGGTGTAATCCCTTTGCTACGGCTCTTAAAGCATCCACTGCGACACATAAAAAACTAACATCATTATACCACTGATGAGTGAAGAATACGTACGTAACGTACACACACATTAATATATGTATACCTTCATCTTTGGCTAACTTTTTTGAGGAAGCGAAGCCGAAGAGGATTAGAGAGACGAGTACGTAAATGGAGATAAGTCGAGTTAACGACATTCTACTTCTTCTTTTAAGACTGTTATTAATTTGTTTGTGCGAGAGAAGAGAAGATGCGATGAGAGTGAAGTATAAGAAGAAGGGGTTTGTGCATGTGACGACGAATTGGTAAGACTCCAAGAGAGACTTTTAGTCACGAAGACATTTGGCAATATAAGAAGATAAGCAAGTCAACATTGTAATTTAATAGGTTACAGGATTTGAATTTGCAACTTGCATATAAGAATAAGCAACCCGCGCAAGTGGGCTAGTGGTGGGACGATGTCCAGCTGAGAGAGCTTT
>CAKOAT010048488.1:405797-519311 GCA_932364175.1 Eruca vesicaria subsp. sativa | reverse complement strand
TCGAATCCCCACAGCTGCAAACATTTGTGCGGGCCACGAGGGTATTTACATGGGCTGCTCTCGCCCTCCAGACCACTTCGCGTAACCAGGGGCCCTTAAGTGGAGGCTTAAAAATCCTGTAATGGCATGGGCTTAGGCCCGGTGGGCTAGTCGATCACGCTTAGTGGTCGGATACTGGATTATCAAAAAAAAAAAAAAAAAAAATATAAGAATAAGCAAACCTGGCCAGACTGAGAAAAACCAAGGGCCCAAAGCATTAAAATAATTAATTGCCTCTTGCTTTGTAGACTGTAGATATTATTTCTTTGAATTCCGGCAGACGTCTAAATTATTAGGAAGAAAAAAAACGACAACTATAAAAAGGTCGTCTTTCGTTTTATTTTCTTTTGAGACAGACATATGTGAATATAACTAGTCCACGATTGATTTTATTAAATGTATTTGTTGATGTAGTATATGCATTTTGGGGTTTCATAAGAAAATGATATCTAGTAATATATCCCATTTATTAGCCTAAATGACTCAGTTATAAGCATACGTGAATATAACACTTTCGAACATGTATATCATAGTTACTAACTTACTATTTACCTGTTTATATATTTTCTAAACAGTGTCCATTTCAAAGAATAGATTTGTCAAAAATAACTAATTCAAGTTAATTTGGTATGAACCAAATTAAAAAACCATCAACACAAAATTATGTTTAACTAGTTTAACAATGCAATCTTGAATTCTTTAGGTTTCTTTTTGAAATATTATTGTAATATTATTTTCTTTTGTTTCTAGAACTTAATAATTTGAAGAAATATTGCAAATGGTATATATAATATCGTGGTTATGATTATGTTTTAGATATTCAGTTATGAACCATGACCACTGTATTGTATAAAAATGATGAAGAATTATTATTCTTTTATCATATTTAAGGAAGAACAAATTTCTTTATATTACTCTACCTTACAAAATGATAAGAATGAATAGAAAGAAAACTATTATTATGAATGATTAAATCTTTTATAAATATTAAAAATGCATTATTTCTTTTCATTCTTTGGTCACCAATTAGATCATAAATAAGTATTTTGAATCTTCCTATTAATGCATTGATTATCATACTGAAAATGATATCTACGGAAAATGAATAGATAAAATCGTCGGTGCCTTATTGGTATCATAGTGGACTGATATCCTAGTTCCAATCTCTCTTTTTTTCTTTCTTGAAACACTTCTAATTCTAATTCTAATTCTAATTCTAATTCTAATTCTAATTCTAATTCTAATTCTAATTCTAATATAGATAGCGTTTTGTGTGTAACAAGAATGAAGCATTCTATAAATAAGAGTGTTTATAATATTTTTATTTCTTGTAGCTTACACTGAGATTATATTCTGAAAAGTAAAATTTCAATTATACATCAAATGCAAAGAAACAGAAGAACAATAATTTGTCTAACTCGGATCACTTCATGTAAATTGTTTTCGACGTTTTGATTATCTTAAGCAAATATATACCCCTTATTATTCTTTTTCTTAACAAACTCCTATTCTATCCAAAACTGTTCAGCGAAGCGATTGCTAAACAGATGGTATAGATTGGATATGAATCATTATTTAAAGGAGACAGCTTAAGAAACAATATGTAATTGTCTTAGATAAAATACTTTTAACCCCCAAAAAACTACAAAAAGGAAAACAGACAAAGATAATTATTTCCTCCACAATTTTTGTTTTTTTTTTTCTGTTGCAAAACATAATTCATAGCTAAACTCTAGAGTTTCAGTAAGCAGCATCAAGCTTAAGAGGATAAATAAGATCGCTGGCGTTGGCCGTGGACGTAGAGGAAGTCGTGAATGGTCCATCGCTGCTGTTGATAGTCCGATCTGTCATCGCGTAATATGCTTCAAAACTAAAAATTAAGTCACAACTTAAATTTTTCTCTTTTAATATATAAGAGATTTCTGTCTTACTTATATAATTGAAATTAATCATTATGGTTAGAATAGCAACTACACATAGTTCCATACTATCTCCATGTGGGGTTTATTAGGCTTCCGTCTTTACTGCCATTATTTCATCTAAATTGTTTTGGACATTTTGATTCCCTTCACAAAAATTTATCCCATAGTCTGCTGAAAGAAACATAATCTTCTAATTGTCTTAAGTAAATTTTTATCACAATTCAAAAGTAAAATTTACAAAAAGGAAAACAAAAAGAAAAGACACAATTACTTGCTTCTCATAGTTCTTTTTTAAACATAGTGCATATATATAAATAACTAAACGGCCCTAGAGTTCAAATAAGCAGAATCAGGCTTAAGAGGGTAAAGATCGCTGACGTTGGCCGTGGAAGTAGAAGACGACGTGAATGGTCCTTCGCTGGTGATAGTCTGATCCGTCATATTCATCTCCTCTTCATTTATCATCGCGTAATGCTTCTTCATCGCCTTCACGCTCTCTTCATCTTTCTCGCTTCCTTTGTTGAAGGAAACTTCAAGAAGCTTCTCAATATTCACCGTGGAACTTCCTTCGAGCATGCTCACCACCGTCGACATCGACGGTCTGTCCGATGGAACTTGACTGGTGCAGAGGATCCCTATCTGGATCATGGTCATTGCTTCTTCACTGTTGTAATCTGTACCAAGCCTCGGGTCTACTACTTCCATCAGTTTGTTTTGCTCTCTTAGAACGTGTACCTTTTGTAAATACATTAAGATTCAGATCACACATTATGTGTTTAGGTTTTAGAGGTAAAAATCTAATAGCTTACCCAGTCAAGAAGGTTGAAGGTTTCGATTTTGGAACGTGTGATCGTGTTGCTTCTTCCGTGCACGATTTCTAAAGCAACGACACCGAAGCTATAGACATCTGCTTTATCTGTCAAATGACCTCTCATGGCGTATTCTGGAGCCATGTATCCGCTGCATAAACAAATTTGCTTCGGTTACAATTATTATAACGAAAACTTTTAATATTTTTACCAAAAAAAATAATTTTAAGTAAACAGAGCTGAAAACATTATCAGTAATTGATTGGTTGACTTACTATGTTCCTGCGACTCGTGTGCTAATGTGTGTGTTTTCTTCTTCATCAAGCTTAGCAAGACCGAAATCCGAAATCTTTGCGTTGAGTTCCTTGTCCAGCAAGACATTAGTGGCTTTGATGTCTCTGTGTACGATCTTGAGTCTTGATTCCTCATGAAGATAAGCTAGTCCTCTTGCTATTCCAACGCAAATCTTCTGCCTCGTTGGCCAATCTAGTCTTATTTGAGTCTCTTGAGGACCTATATAAGACACAGAAGAAATATTGTCAACTAATGCCTTTTTTTTTTGCTAACAACAACTAATGCCATTTACAAAAAAGAACATAAGTGTTTTAATGCTTTTAGAAAGGTTGCACTAACCGAAAAGTGCTTGGGCGAGACTGTTGTTTTCTAAGTACTCGTAGACAAGCAAGAGCTGGTCACCCTCGACGCAACATCCGTACAGTTTAACCAAATGTGGATGTTGTAGAGCAGAGATCATAGCAATCTCGTTCAAGAACTCTCGGTTCCCTTGTTTTGATTTCGATGATAGCTGCTTCACCGCCATTACGGTTCCATCTGTCAACGTTCCCTGGATTCATACAATATACAAACTTTTAAAATTAGTGTTTTTACGGTTCAATGATGAATTAGTAATAGTAAACTGTAATTATTATAAATAGTTAATCGAATATAGTTAATTTAGTATGCATAAAACACATAATATTTATGTTTAGAAACAAAGGAAGTATTGTTTATCATTTTCTTTTTCTCATAAAATGTCAACTACATTATGATGCTAACCTTGTGTACAGGACCGAAGCCGCCTTCTCCGATCTTGTTTGCTGGATCAAAGTTGTTTGTAGCAACTTTGATTTGCCTCAACGAGAATGAACTTATCTGGAAATCCAAGTTCTTGAAATCTGTACGTGAAAAAGAATAAGAAGAAACATCAGTAAATTTGGGAAGAAACAGAGACTTTTAACTCACTAAGTTTTCATGAGTACCTTTTTCCATTTGACTCTTGGGTCTTAGGCAACCTCTCCACCATAAGATACAACCAATTAGAAGCACAAGAAACACCGTCGAAGCAACTACAATACCAACCAACGTGCCAATAGAGCTTCCACCACCATTTCCAGTGCTAGCTTCCGTAGGTGGAATGAAATCTACGACAAGATCATTAAAGATAAAGTCAACAAAAAATAAACAAATGTGATCTCTCTCTATCTATCAGATAGTTTCAAGTTTAGAAAAGTTTACTTGGATCTACAGATACAGCTGATATGAGAGCACCATATACACCTCTTTCAGGAACACGTTGAGTTCCTTTACCAGCCCAGAACAATCTTATTTCAAGTTTCCCATCTGCTATCATGACCGGGAAACTCTTAACCACAGCTCTTTCAACACCTTTTGCCTCATCTACTATATTGAAATCCTTAACCACAAGCTTTCCCTGCACATTACCACACACGCCAGTTGATTTAAAGCATTACAATCTTTCAAACATATTTTAGACAGTTACCTGAACGTATATGTCAAAGAATCGTCTCCCCAAACTCTTATATGTTTGGTCCCCAGTGAACATAATTTCAGCGAAGTGGAGACTAACAGTGTAGCTTCCTTGTCCAAGACACAATGCGTAGTAAGTGAGGGAAATGGCAGAGAGACGAACATGTGTATAAAGACTAGGATCTTCTATCTTAAGCTCTGATGTATTTGTCCAGGAAGTTACACCTTTGGGAGATCGCGCATCATTCAAGAAGTTCCCTGTGTTGCTTGAAACCCAACCGTTTCTACTGTCGTATGCTCTCTCGGATGTATCAGCATCATACTTAGTACCATTGATTGTAAGATCAGTACCACCACAGTTTATATGAAGTCCATAGAAAGCTGGAAAAAATTATTAATAACAAACATAAATCAGATATAAGCTGCTAGATTTTTAGAGATATGGTTTTGTAAAGTATATATATAGCTTCAAATACTTACTGTTGGGACATATATAGCTACTCAGACACGAAACGTTTGAGCTGTAGAAAAACATAACATCAAGATTCTAGTCAGTGTTAGAGAGAAGTAGCCATAGTCTACAGTCAGAAAAATGAACTGAGAGTTGGTCTGGCGCTGCTTTAACTATGGCAGAATATTTCTTAGATGTTAATTAACAAGATGATTTTAAAACTTATGAGAAGAAAATAAGGCTTACTGGTTATTTGTCACTAAAGGACTTGTGCTTGAAAACATATTCCTGTGAATGAAAAAGAACCAAAAACTGTAAGATGTATATTGATATTTTAAGGCATTAGAAGTTTTGAATCTTTATTGTTATTCTTACACAGCATTCTTCTGACATTCTGCGGTTCTTAGATCATTGGTAAAGTCATTGTAAGTAAGATCACTGCAATATATATAACCAAACAAAATGTTATTAGGATGTGTTACTACAAAATATTGTGTTATATATAAAGGATACATATATATATATATATATATTTATCGTTGAAGAAAACTCGCATCTTTTCTCCTTTGTCTACCATCCAAATTGGTACTTCCCCACTTAACATGTTACTTGTAAGATATCTGGAAGATTAGAAAACAAAATTAACTTTCATTCACACATAGATTTTAACAAAACAAGAAGAAAGAGAAGCATACATATTATCTACATTAGCGAGAGCGCCATATGCTACCGGAATTGGTCCACTTAGTTTATTAAAGCTAAGATCTCTGCAAAATGAGTCTCACAATGTCATCTTGAATTCTTTTTTTCGTTTTCATATTTTACACTGACGAAAGAAGAAAAGAGTTTACTTACAAGAGTTTTAATGATGTGATTGGTCCAAGATACGGTGGTAACTCTCCTGTAAGATTGCAGTTCCTAAGAACCCTGTAAACAAGCATCGAGTGGAAGTAGAAGTTAAGCTCAACGATAGTGGGAAGAAGCAACTACAAAATTATTAAGCCTTAGACTAAAACTAACAATGTCTTCATTGATGTCATGTCTTGCAGTGGAGGAAATGGAGACTCTGGTCCGCTCAAGTCACTGATTTTCCTACAAAACAAGATTTGGTAAAGAAACAATAAATATCATTGATAATAAATAGTCCACTAAAGGTGACAACAAGGAATCACATACACCAAGTTGGTGTACTTACAATTTTGTTAACTTATTGAGAGAACTAATAGTATTAGGAATCCGTCCGACTAACCCACTTGCTTCAATAACCCTGTAACATGCAAAAATCAACATCTCACTCATTTGTAAGTCACCAATATCCATGGTCCCATACAGGAAAGGAAAGAATCTGATTTACGCTGAAAGAACTGCTTACAATTTTTCAAGGTTTGTCCAGTTCTGGATGAAATCTGGTATAGTTCCAGTGAACTGATTGTCACTTATACGGCTACAAACAAGAGATTAATATATTATTGTTGTGACAGATGTGAGAAGATACAGATTAATAGAATAGATGAATAGAAAAGAAAGACACAGAGATTTAACGTGGTTCGCCCTTAACGGCTACGTCTACGGGCAAATAGAGTATTTTATTGATGGAGGCAAGTTTTCAGAGTACAATTTCGTGCTACAGACTAGGGTAAAACCCTAAAAATATATATAAGAAAACCTTTAATGAAACTTTCCATATTTTCTCAGATTTGACAATATCGATCGATACACAAGCTCTTGTATCGATCGATACATGTCCAGTCAGATCGACCGATCTATGACTCCTAGATCGACCGATGCAGATTCAAGGCATATTTCAACAAATCTCCACCTTGACTTGAATCCTCCATAATCAGATGTACCAGAATGCACTTCTTCGTGCTCAGAACAGATGTACCAGACTCTCTCTTTGCCTCAGATGTTCCGTCGAACTCAGAAGTCAGATGTCCCATCGGACCAGATGCTCCTCAGAGCCAGATGCCCCTTAGGGCCAGACGCCCATCAGGGCCAGATTAACAGCTTGAGATGTTCAGCAATTCAAGACAATGCTTGAACTTGCTGTGAGGAACCGGCTTAGTGAACATATCTGCAGGATTATCAGCTGTTCCTACCTTCTTCACTTCAATCCTCTTCTCATCTCTCAGAAAATGGTATCTCACATCAATATGCTTGGTTCTCTCATGATGAACCTGATCCTTGGCTAAACAGATAGCACTCAAGCTATCACAGAACACAATAGCCTGATCATGATGAAGACCAAGATCACTGACCAATCCTCTCAACCATATTGCCTCCTTAGCAGCTTCTGTCAATGCCATATACTCTGCCTCAGACAAAGTCATTGTCGACTGCAAAGTCGCCTTCCAGCTCACAACAGAACCACCCAAAGTAAATACGTAACCAGTCATAGATCTCCTGCTGTCCACATCTCCTGCATAATCTGAATCAGAATACCCAGTAACCAGTCTTGCATCCTTGTCTCCATAGACAAGACCAACATCAGATGTACCCTTAAGGTACCGAAAAATCCTCTTCACAGCCATCCAGTGCTCCTTGCGTGGCTGAACCATTAACCTGCTCACCACACTCATTGCATGTGCAAGATCTGGTCTTGTACAGACCATAGCATACATCAGACTCCCTACAACGCTAGCATATGAAACTCGTGACATATAATCGATTTTCCCTTCAGACATTTCATCACTCATGGTAGGATGAAAATTTGTAGCACATGGAGTATCGATAAGCTTAACATTAAGCATATTAAATCTTGTCAAGATCTTTTCAATGTAGGCCTTCTGTGACAAGAACAGCTTCTTCTTCTCCTTATCCCTGAAGATCTCCATTCCTAGAATCTTCCTTGCAGCACCCAAATCTTTCATCTCAAACTCAGAACTCAGTAGCTCTTTCAGCTTCTGAATATCACACTTCTTCTTGGCAGCTATCAGCATGTCGTCTACATACAGCACCAAGTAGATACATGATCCATTCTCCACCTTGCTCATGTAGACACAACAGTCATAAGGACTCCTGTCGTAGTCCAACTTGACCATATAGCTGTCAAACCTCTTGTACCACTGTCTAGGGGACTGCTTAAGTCCATAAAGTGACTTCCTCAACTTGCAAACGTGATCTTCTTTACCAGGAACCAGAAAACCCTCAGGTTGAGTCATATAGATCTCCTCCTCAAGTTCTCCATGAAGAAAAGCAGTTTTCACATCAAGTTGCTCCATCTCCAGATCCTGACGTACCACTATCGCCAATAGCACTCTGATAGAAGTGTGTCTGACCACAGGCCACACCTTCTCTTTGACTGAAACCTCTAGCAACAACTCGACATTTGTACTTTGGTTCTTCTTTTGGTGATTGACCATCCTTTAACTTGTAAATCCACTTGCAAGTCACAACCTTTCTCCCATGTGGTAGTGTGACCAGATCCCATGTGTGATTCTTTTCATGAGATTCCATCTCATCTCCCATTGCAGTAAACCATTTCTCAGAAGCATAACTTGAGATGGCTTCTCTGTAAGTAGACGGCTCGTAAGTGTCCACTTCCTTTGCAACTTGTAGTGCATAACCCACCATATCTTCAAACCGATATTTCGCTGGTGGCCTGACATCAACTCTCCTTGGTCTATCTTTAGCAATACTGTGTTTTTCAGACCCAACAAGTTGACTCTCAGAATTTGACGTCTATGGCTGCTCGTTTGTCAGATATCGATTGATATTTTCTTCTGACGTCGATCGATACTGACCATCCGATGTCGATCAACACTGAACATCTGACGTTGATCGACACTGTTGATCCGTCATCGATCGACACGGTTGATCTGTCATCGATTGATACGGTTCATCCGACTGCACTTCCTGCAACTTCACATGCTTGTCAAAATCCCCCTGCTCTGCTTCTGAAAGAGACTCAGCTGAAACTTTGATCATAGAACTCTCATCAAATACAATATTCATGCTCATGATCACTCGTTTCTCAGAAGGAGACCAAACTCTGTATCCTTTGACACTATCTCCATAGCCCATAAACACTCCCTTCTTAGCTCTTGGTTCCAGCTTTCCTTCATTAACATGATAGTAAACTGTGCAACCAAAAAGTCTCAGAATAGAGTAATCAGCAGACCTACCTGACCACACCTCATTAGGTATTCGACACTCGATCCCAGTATGTGGTCCCAGATTGATCAAATAACAAGCCGTGTTCACTGCCTCAGCCCAAAACCTCTTCTCTAAACCAGCAGTTGAAAGCATGCACCCGCTCTCTCCAGCAACGTCTGGTTCATTCTCTCTGCTACACCATTCTGCTGTGGTGTATGCCTGATTGTATGATGCATAGCAATCCCTGCATCCTTACAAAACTGATTGAACTCTGATGAACAGAATTCCAGACCATTATCAGTACGAAGCCTCTTAATCTTCTTCTCCGTTTGATTCTCCACCAGTATCTTCCACTCCTTAAAGCTGTTGAAAGCTTCACTTTTATGTTTCATGAATGTTATCCAAGTCTTCCTTGAATAATCATCAATCATGGACACAAAATACCTGTGACCTTTCAGCGACTCCACCTTGGAGGGATCCCAACAATCTGAATGGATGTAATTCAGTGTGCCTTTTGTCTTGTGAACAACCTTAGGAAACTTCTTTCTATGTAGCTTCCCAAACACACAATGGTCACAGAACTCAAGACTCTTGGTCTTATGACCACAAAGAAGATCTTTCTTCGATAAAATCTGCATCCCACGCTCACTCATATGTCCAAGCCTCATATGCCACAGCTTGTCCATCTCTTCCTTGTGAACCTCTGGAGATGCAAAATTTGCTGAACCTAAAGTTGTAGTGCTGTCCAGCAAATACAGAGTACCATGAATGAAGCCTCTCAAAATCACAACTGAACCTCTGTAGACATTCAGAACTCCATCTCCACCTGAATACTTGAAACCTCTGCTATCCAAAAGACTAACTGAGATCAAGTTCTTGGACATGGACGGAACATGTCTAACTCCAGTCAATGTACAGATTCTACCCTCATGTGTCCTGAGCTTAATGGAACCGATTCCTGCAATATCGCAAGCAAAGTCATTTGCCATCTTGATCTTGCCATCAGTCACTTCCTCATACTCTGAGAACCATTCCCTCCTTGGACACATATGATATGACGCTCCTGTGTCTAGAACCCACACATCCCTAGAATGTATTTTTCCATGAGCAACTAGAGCAATATCGTCATCAGACTTAGCTTCATCCTCGGCTACCGTAGCGGAACCAGCTTGCTTCTTCTTCTTAGGACAATCGGATTTACAATGCCCTTTCTCTTTGCAATAATGGCAAATATCAGTTGGTTTAAGACCCTTTGAAAACGACTTTTTGTCTTTCGACCTTTTGCATTTTCCAAAGTTCTTTCCACCACCTACAAACAACCCAGAAGCTTGGTCATCTGTACCAGAACTAGATGCTTTGTGACGCAGCTCCCTGCTATGAAGTGCCGACTTGACTTCCTCCAAACTCACTGTATCCTTACTCCCTATGAATGACTGAACAAAGTTCTCATAGGAGTTAGGCAGTGATACCAACAAAATCAGTGCCGCATCCTCATCCTCCACCTTAACGTCTATATTCCTCAGATCTAACATAATGGAATTTAGACTATCAAGGTGATCCTGAAGTTGTGTACCTTCCTGCATCCTCAGAGCGAAAAGACGTTGTTTCAGAAGTAGCTTCTTAGTCAGAGACTTCGTCATGTATAGACTCTCCAACTTCAACCACAAATCAGCTACAGTATCAACACCAGAAACCTCGATGATGATCTCATCTGCCAGACACAATAAGATTGTTGAATACGCCTTTTCTTCAGTAACCTCCATCTCAGCAGTAACAGCTTCAACCTTCTTCCCTGACAACGGGGCCCAGAGACCTTGTTGCTTCAGCAACGCCTTCATCTTGATTTTCCAGAGACTGAAACTATTCCTTCCAGTAAACTTGTCTATCTTCATATTCATCCCAGACATCTTCTCACCAGATTCAACCCGAAGCTTTGATACCAGTTTGTTGTGACAGATGTGAGAAGATACAGATTAATAAAATAGATGAATAGAAAAGAAAGATACAGAGATTTAACGTGGTTCGCTCCTAACGGCTACGTCCACGGGCAAAGAGAGTACTTTATTGATGGAGGCAAGTTTTCAGAGTACAATTTCGTGCTACAGACTAGGGTAAAACCCTAAAGATATATATAAGAAAGCCTTTAATGAAACTTTCCATATTTTCTCAGATTTGACAATATCGATCGATACACAAGCTCTTGTATCGATCGATACATGTCCAGTCAGATCGACCGATCTATGACTCCTAGATCGACCGATGCAGATTCAAAGCATATTTCAACAATTATTAATATATATAATCTCAGAATCTCCAGCAAAATATGCATTGTGAAATAGAAGAATATTAGAGGAAGTCTTACAAATCAGTCAATGTTGTAAGTTTGGAGAATGTACTTGGGATGTCTCCAGTAAAGTAGTTCGAGCTAAGATGCCTACAAAGATAAACATAGCCTCAACACTAGTAATTTCTCTGAAAGTTTCTGTAGATTGCAAAAGAACTTGAACAATGATTCTTACATTATTTCAATGTTTGGTAGATTCCCGAGCTCTGGAGGTAATTTACCTGAAATCTGGTTGGATTCCAAGACGCTAAAAACACAAATGTTCCACAAAAAAAATCAAGACATTGGGGGTGATTGGTTGAATTGTAGATTTAAAAAATTTACTGTAGAATTTAGACTGTAGATGTTTTTGATGTAGTTGTATCTAATGTAGGTGTAGAAATTAAGTGAAAAAAATATAAAAGGAAAGATATTCCTACAACAATAATTTTTTGCTTTAGAAAATAGGGGTTTTACAACCACTTTTCTATTTTTTTGACTTTAGATTTTAAAACTACTTAAATCATGATTGGTAGTTTAAATGGTTGTAGATAGAAATTAAAGCTAAAGTCATTACTTACAACCCAACCAATCACCCTCATTATCACCAAAGTATGAATTATCTGGGACATTTACATTTTTAAAAAGAGAGATCGATCAGAGAAGAGTACTCACAAGTCCACAAGGCTTGTAATGTTTCCAATCTCTTTTGGGACTGGACCAGTTATTCGGTTTCCTTCTAAGTAACTGCATTTCATCATCAAATCAATCAATCTATACACATTCATGCACATATGTAAAGTGCATATGGACAGAGACACGCATATATACAGGAATTCAAGTGGCAAGGCTCCCCATTCGGGAGGAATTGAACCCTTGAGAAAGTTTCTAGACAGAGCACTGAAAAGAGAAAAAAAAATGTATCAGTAAACTTAGTTAATGAAGAATAATGGAAGACATTAGTAGTGGCATATACTGTAATAAAGGGTTCGAGGGATAATATTTGCTATTCTTACATCGCCTGCAGAAAAGGAAGTCCTGCAAACTCTTTAGGAAGAGATCCATTAAGGTCTTGTCCTATGAGAACTCTGTTAAAGATTTAAGAGGAAACAGAAAGAAGAGCTTTCAAAATACCGTTTGCAGAAATTTAGGCCTACAGTACTTTTTGGCCCACTACTATTCAGCACAAAAGTTTAAACAAAATAAGTTAAAAAGCTGCACCAAGTTTAGTTTTCTTTTTCTTTAATCTATCTACTAGATTTTGACCCGCGCAACCGCGCGGGTGTTTGTTTTCGTTTATAGTTAGTTATATAAATATTTTGTTTTCATTTGCAAATTGGTATATATTATAGTAATAACATATTTACGATATGTATAGTAAATATTTTTCAAACATAATAATATTATATAATATGTTTTTTAATCAAATAAATTGTTTCAAATTTTTTATATTATACATATTTTTTAAACATGTGTTTGTTTCTTTTTCTATATTTTATTATTTGTTAGATTGGTATTTTATTTTTAGATAAAGTAATATAAATAGAGTTTTATTAAATATTAGTATACTTTAATTTGCAAAGATAATATAAACTTCAAATAAATTTTTGTCAAAAACTAAACTTATAACTTCATAAATTAATATTATAAATAATTTTTTAAAAATAATATTTTTTAAACAATTTCCTTTTTTAAAACAATATAATTTTAAAAATTTACATCGAAATAAATTTATCTAGTATATATAGCGTATAAATTTTGTTAGGGTATATAAATATTCCATATTACAAATATGTGATTTTTGTTAATATATTGTAGATGCATTTAACTATTATTGACATATTTCCTTATAAATAATAGAAGATTCCTAAACTTATATCTATTGACATATTTTGTGTGACGAAGTTGGAAGGTGTGGGGTAATTTACCAAAACCAAATTATTAGGGGCATCTTTGTTATTATAGATAAGATTTTTCATAAGATATAATAATGATAAGATTATTAGAGAGTTAATGTAACATGACTTTCTAGTAATAGTCCATTTTTAAAAAAATCACACATGAAGTCAAGTCATGACTTTTGTTTTAATATATAAGATTTATATAAAGAAGAGTTTGATTTACCCTTGTGATGCCATGTCACTAACTAAGATAAAGAAAATATGACACATGGCATGCAAAATTATTTCTACAAAAAAATGTTTAATATTAACAAAGGTTTAATTTATTCGAATACATTTATTAATTATTTTTAAAAAAGTATAAATCTTTTTATTTTGAGATAAAAAAAAACATATTAAAAAATCATAGTATCCATGAATTCAAAAAAAAATGTATAAGACTAAAAATGATCCATAATTTATATTTTTATATATTTTATTTCATCAACATTAACAAATGTTAGAAATTATTTATATAATAAAATAACTAAATATAAATAGTGAAATTTAATGTTATTCTTATTTTTAATAAATTAAAAAAAAATCAGATACTCACTAAATTTATATATATATATATATATTATGTGTTTGTATGAGTAGAATTTTTATAGTAGCACATTAGGAATTAATATGCATTAAATATACATAAAAAATAAGAATACAAACTAAATCAAAGGAATAAGGACATCAAACAAATACAAGATTACCACATAAATTAGCTGAAAATAATTCATAATTTATATCCTTGGATATTTTTTTTTATCAACATTGACAAAGGTTAAAAATTACTTATATAATAAAAAGAAAATATTAATAGTGAAATTTAATATTATTCTTATTTTCAATAAATAGAAAAATTAGATACTCACTAAATTTGAATATGTATATTTTTATGTGTGTGTATCACTAGGTTTTTAATAGTAGCACATAATGAATTAATATGCATTAAATATACAGAAAAAATCAGAATACAAACTAAATCAAAATGAATAAACACATCAAACAAATACAAAGATTCCCACATAAATTATATTTTATGTTGTTGTTAAAAATGATATTGTATACACACTTAACTTATATCAATTACTGCATATGAAAAATAATCGGACACATTGAAATAACTATGTGATTTTAAGTTGTCAAAAAAAAAAACTATGTGATTTTAAGAAAATCAAAACAAACATAATATTATAATACTAAAAAATTATATAATATTACAAAATATATTTGACAGTAGATAAAAATAAAAATGTCCAAAATATAAATGAACATCATATTTTGATAGAGATAGTGAAATGTTTAAGTGAATATGTCATTCATTTTATTATAGACAAAGTAAACACTAAATAGCAATCAATTATCTTGAAACAAATACACACAAAGATGAAGACAAAATAAATCTGAATATCAGGCCTATAACCTGACAAAATAATATGTCATTAGCTTAATACCATCTTGCCTCAGAATCTTTCACCTCATAACAACACATCATTGGGCCGCTAAGATCCACAGGGTTTTCCGAGCAAATAAAATCATATAAAATGAAATGGAAAAGAGAAGGAAAATGAAAAAATATTGTTACATTCACTATGTCTAACACAACGATAAGTGTGCATTTATCTCTTTTGAAACAGTAATAAGAAAGTAAATGAGAGTAAACATCTTTCCACTTGATTGATAGTTTTTAAAAATATGTTGGAGAAAATTAGCACATAATACCATAGGCTCGAGAATAGAACTTGCAAAAATACACAACTATACACACTGATCCATATAACATGTCCCAAACAAACATGAAGTGAACCCTAAATACATCCACCAAAACTTTCAAAGAATTTAATAAATTCTAAATCATTATAATTAATATTCTATTTTTAATGAAACCAAAAAATTGGCATTAATATTTTTTTTATATAAATATTCATTTAGTGAAATATATAGTATAATTAAAAGGAATAAATGTATAATTATAATAAATAAAATTATTATAATTATAATAAAATAATCATTTAGTGAAAAATATATAATATAATTAAAAAAAAATTTATAACTATAGTAAATAAAATTCATGAGAAAGAGGATAAATCAATTTACGCTATTAATCTTCATACCTTTCATTAAATTTATACCAACGAAAATAAAAATGCTGAATCTCACAGATTTTTAGTTCTTTTTTTACTACCAAATTTAAGGTTAGTCTATAATACAAAATGATATAAAAATAATTAAAAATTAATACATAATTAAAATAATTTAAAAACCAAGAACTAATAAGATATAAATTATGCTATGTCATATAACTTGAGTTTAATGAATTTTTTTTTTACTGTGTTTAATGAAAAGTTTAATAAAGATGTAATAGTTAAATATAAGTTACAGAATACTTAAACATATTCAAAATAAATAAAGAAGTCTATAAGTTTGGAAAAGACGAAAAACTCTATTATCATATTATTTTCCTTTACGTTTCATCAAACCTAAGAAAAAAAATTTACACACTAAATTTTCTTTCCATTTTAGATAAATAAGATCAAATTTAGAATAATTATAAAAAAAAATTCAAACAGTAAACAATGAGTAATAAATAAACAAACAATATTTTACAAAAAAATTGAAAATAAATTGAAAATAAATTAATAACACACAACAAATTAAGAAACAAAAGTTAAGATGAACCACAATACACAACAATTCCACACAAAACACATACATATAATCTATGATATACAAAAATTTGAATATTAAAATTTTTAAAATTTGAAAGACAAAAAACAATAGATAATTAAAAATAATTATATAATTGTCTATCTACTTATATTTTATAATAGATTATAATACTTATATATCAAAATAACATACAACATATATAATTAAAACTTCAACTAAAAACCTGGGCGTAGCCCGGGCAGACCCTAGTATATTATAAACTCCACAAATTAACACTAAATAAATTAATAAATTTTACCAGTTTCAAATTAGACCGATTTAAAATATCACACAATTCTATAAAATAATAAATAATAGTTTTGAAAAAATGTTATGAAAATATACGATTGCAATATAAACATAATTAATAACTAATATATTTATAGGTTTTATATAAATAAAAGTATGTATTTTATTTTTAAATTTATTCACGTTGAAGTTTATTTATTTTTAAAAAATATATTGATGTTATTTGTCATTTACACCTAAAAATTCATTTACATTTAGGACATGTTTTTGATTCACCAAATAGTCGAATAAAAATAACAAATTTATGTAAATTTTAATTAAAATTTATATTATAAAATTAGAAAAAATGACTAGGATAAACCTAAAAAAGTTTTTGTTACAAATATAGATCTTAACAATTAAAATGACCAAAATAGCACTTAAATACTTTATTAAATATACATTTATACCACTTGGGTTAAATAATCCTAGACTTTTTTGTTGAGAGTTGAGGAGTGGGATCTTGGAGATAGGATTTCAAATTTAAAAAAAAAAAAAACTTAAAATTTTCAAAATAAAAAGTGTTATTTTTGTCACTTTTATTTTTGAGGTCTATTTCTGTGATAAAAACTTAAAAGTTGGCTAGTTGGGAATAGTATTTTCTTAATTTTACATAAATACACTTCAAATATATAAATCTAAAATGCATTTCTCTGTAAATTAATAATATTATAATTAATACAAAATTTAAATTCCAACAATATTAATTTATAGATTTTTACTGCAGTTAAATTTGGATGAGAAATAATATATAGATTGCCTTTCAGTTTATATATTATATGTTTGTTAAAGTCTATTTCTCAAAACTGGGTCATGAAATGTTTATCAGATGTTGACATTGTTAATGAAATAATGCTTAATAATTTATAAACGTTTGTTGGTCACAATTTTAGTTTATACCAAAATTCTATTTACAAACTTGATGCGAGCAAATTATTATGAAACAAGTTTAAGAAAATTTATATAGTTGTAATGCAATATTACTCATCTATAAGTTGTGTGACTATATATGCTTGTTCATATAACTCATAATCTTTTTTTTTTTAAATTAAATATAAATAATCTTTTAACTATATAATTTATGTATTAAGGTATTCCTTTGATTTTCAAATTTTTTATTTAGTATAATTATTTTGGGTATTCTCGATTTGTTTTATTCTGTTTCAGGTAATACACTTTGGAAAATGATAGATTATACTTCAATTAGCCTATATATATTATCTTTCTTTTTTTGTGAATGTCGAACATATGTGATATTCTAAAAAATGATTTATCTTCTCTATCAATTGTATGTTGACTAATATCTAATTTAGTCAATAAAGAAAAAAAAACAGGAGAGAAAAACACCAAAAGTTCTCAAAGAACATACTATTAGAAACTCTCCCGAAATTATGAGACCACTTGTCTCTTTTTGATGGTAAATTTTTATGTAAGATTAATAAATTCAAATAAATAATTAACATTGCATTAAATAAGAATTTTTGAGTGGTAAGAATTCTAAATGAGCATATCCACCTTTGGTCATGCTCTTGATGTTTAGTTGCTTAGAGTATTTCCAAAGGTACGTCAAAATAAAAGAAAACATCAATAAATGAGAAAAATCTATTTTCAATAGTATTTCATTTTGAAGGAAAAAAGGATGAACATCATTTCCTCAAATTTGAGGGAATACTATTCACAACCTCATTTTGGCGTCAATTTTTTTTTATTTACATAATAGTCTTTTAAATTTTGATAATTTTTATTTTTTTGCATAAACAAAACATTAATACTAAACATAACTTTTTAACTTTATATTTAATATGTATATATAGATTAAACTTCTTAAAATATAAGTACCAATAATTAGTTATTAAAATATAATATATAATTTTATAAATTATAATATGTAATTAAAAGAAAATAAAATAAAAGTGATACCATTAATAATACAAAGTTAAGAAAAAACACAACACACTTAATACAACATGTAACAGTTCTACTATTACTTTGTGTGTTATTATGTATCTTTATTAATGTAATAAATATTTGTTTTTTATAAGTTAAAATTTGGTTAAATTATAGAATTCAAAAATAAATGAGTAAAATCTAAAATCTATGAAACAAAATGTGTTATTTGCAATAAATAAAAATTTGAAAAATAAATATAATAATAATTGAAGAAAAAATGAAGGGAACCATTAAAGTAAATCACAACCTTATTTTTAAGTTATTTCATTTTGAAAAAAAAAATGAAGGAAATCATTGGAGATGGTCTTAGTATCAACATGTGATCCTCCATTACACCAAAAAAAGAAAAAAACATTTTATCCTCCTACGATCGATTATTTTCTTAAAGAAACAAAATAATGATAAAATAGGTTCTTTTAAAAAACAAGGGAATAAGGAGAGTGGAACGCACATGCCGGTGACATGGCAAACGGAGGAGGAGCAGTAACAAGTAAAATTGTTTTGGTAGTTCACGCCGGTGTCAGGAGTTCTCCAACCTCCTACGGTTGAAGAGACGTCGCATGGATCCACACTGAAATCCCAGTTATTTTGGTGTAACACCTTCGCTACGGCTCTTAAAACCTCCACTGCGACACAGAAAACTAACATCAATATACAACTGACGAGTGACGAATACATACGTACGTAACACCCACTTTAGCGTATGTATGTATACCTTCATCTTTGGCTAACTTTTGAGAGGAAGCGAAGCCAGAGAGGATGAGAGAGACGAGTACGTACATGAAGATAAGCCGAGTTAACGACATTCTCGTTTTCTTTTTATTCAGACCTGTTATTATTGTGTGAGAAAAGAGAAAATGCGATGAGACTGAAGTATATGAAGGGGTTTGTGTATGTGACGACAAATTGGTAAGACTCCAAGAGAGACTTTTACACACAAAAGACATTTTAGAAATATAAGAGAAAGGGAGAGAGCACAAGAAGTATACTCAAAATATATGTATATCTACAGTTAAGTATAGAATTTTAAATGTATAATTTACATAATTATTATTCACTTTATTTATAAAATACTTATTAAAGTATTAAATTATGAAAGAAATATAAAACATTTATAAAAACGAAATTTTCTTGTTCATATTTATTAGAATACAGAGATGGACAGTTTGGCACGCAATACCGAAAATAGTTGTATTTTGTCGTTTATATGGATTCAGAGCTAGTAGTTGATTCATGGAATCTTAGTTGGGTCTATGTTTATATTGATGTTAAAAAGGTTACAATTTTTTTTAACTTTAACGTTAAAGATATATTTTTAAACAATTTTTTTAAACAATTAATTATATTGAATAAAACAGATAAAATATTCGTAAATATCTATTATTTTTGGATATCTCGAATATTAGATATCCGTATTTTGCAAAACAGTTAAAACATATCAGAAAATTAGATATACATACCCTAGTCAACATTGTAATATATAGATTACAGGATTTAAATTTGCAACTTGCATATACGAATAAGCAGACCTGGCAAGAGTAAGACTGAGAAATACCAAGGGGCCCAAAGCATTAAAATAATTAATTGCTTTGCTCTTTAGAAGTGTAGATATTATTTCTTTAAATTAGGTAGAAGAAAACAACAACTATAAAAACTAAAAAGGTTGTTTCGTTTTATTTTCTTTTGAGACAGACATATGTGAATATAACTAGTCCACGATTGATTTTATTAAATGTATTTGTTGTTGTTGTGTAGTAGTATATCCATTTTGGAGTTTCAAAAGAAAAGTACTATCCAGTAAAAAATATTTTAAGCTGGAGACAAAATATATACTATCTATGAACCTATAAAACTATAGAACATGTATATCATAGTTACTCTTTACCTTTTCTATATTTTCTAAACATTTTTAATATTGTCGAAAATAACTAATTCACAATTAATTTGGTATGAACCAAAAATTATAAAATCATCAACACAAAATTATGGCTAACTGGTTTAACCTTGTAATCTTGAATTCTTTTAATTTTACTGGGAAATTATTATGTAAGATTATTTTCTTTTGTTTCAAAAATTAATAAATTGAAGAAATATTTTGAATAGTAGATATAAAATTTCTTTTATGATTATGTTTTGGCTGGCTATATTTTTAATGATGGAGCCAAGATTACTAGAGTCATTTATTTGTTAGTATGATAAAAATAATTTTTAAAATTATAATGGTACATAAAAATTTATTAATGTTTTTTTACTCATTAAAGTATCTTATAAAATCGAATAGAATTACTATATATATATATATACTGAAAGAGAATAAAATTAAAAGGACTATGACTGAAAAGATAAGAAAGATTAAAAAATAATTTATAAAAAGCCATTTCAAAATATATTTAATAAAATAATAAAATTTATACTTTTGGTGAGGTCAGCTAACCCCAGTGGCTTAGAAGCAAGGGTGTCAAGTGACCCATATGAAATATACTCCCTCTGTTTTTCTTTATTTGATGTTGTAGAGATTTCACACAAATTAAGACACTTAGTATAATTCCTTTTCTATCCTTTTATATTAATTGATATTATGTCTTGTGAAGCATTTAAACTAACATACATATAGGTAAATATAGTCTTTTGTCATTTATTTTGCATTGTTTTCAGTAAAAGTCAACTATATTGAAACTAAAAAATTCCTAAACATCATATAAATAAAAATGGAGAGAGGATAAAATATAGTTTTTGGGCTTACTTGCTCAGTTATCATTGTGGTGAATTGGTCCAAAATTCTTCTTTTGACCCACATGTCTTAAGTTCAAATCTCAATTGTATATCTTTTTATCCTATCCTGAATAACTATGATCCATGTCAAATTAAAGTCTAGCTGCGTCGCTGGATGACCCCCCTTACCTATAGCTGGCTCCGTTAATAGCCCGTGACCACTGACCAGTATTGTTGTTACCCCAAAAATGAAACATGTGAACTGAAGTTCTAACATGAATATTAAGAAGAAAAGAAAAATTTTGAACTATTGCTTCCACAGTTCTAAAAAATACATGCGGTTGTTTTTAAGGTAACTTTTTTTTTTTGGAAAGAATGTTAAATTGATCCAAGCAAAAAAAATTGTGTTTGTTTGAGTTTTCTAAAGATTTCGTGTTTAAGCATTTTTATGTTTCGGATACTTCGAATCTTTTCAGATCCTAAATATGCATACCAACCCAGACCCGTCATATACAGTTATTTGAATTATAGATCCCAAACGACCCGAATCGGAATTTTCAAATATCTAATTGATCTAAATGTCTAGGATCATAAAAGAATTGACCCATATCGGTTCGGAAGACCCGAGTATTAAAACTTACTTTCTCTTGTTATATTTTGTGGACATTTTATAAGAGTTAAATTTGTGGTGTTAATAAGATTTAAGTTTAATTGGCATTTTTTTTGAATTTAATATTACAATCCCAACAATGATTTCAGAACATAATTAACCTTTTTTGAGCACTCGAGCCTTCTATTTTTTTTTGTCGATGAATAATTCATTAAGAGTTCAAGTCATATATACGACAAGAGAACCAAAACAGAAAAAAACAAGGTAACATAGAAGCAAATAAAACATCAGTAGATGCTATAACAAAACATAGATCATCCTAAGAGGAGAGTAAACATGGCGATAGCTTCGTCCTTCACCACACCCCAGGATTAGCCAAACGTGAAACACACATTAAGAGGAGCCACCATTCAATGCTTCCAATGTGAGAAGGCAGGATAACCAATTAGGACCGCCCCGAGCTACATATGATTGAAGCTGTTGGTCTTTAGTGACACTTGTAGCAATTTCCTTAGCCACAAGATTGATCCTATCAGAGATATTCATCACTTGGCAGTGATAAAAAAAATGCAGGGATTGGAGAATTCTTGATATGCTTGGAGCTATGTCTGGAGAAACTCCTGGCGAGAAAAGAGCTTCTAACACTTGAGGTGATGAACCCTCAATAATCACTGTCATGATATAATTTGTTTTTAATAGTGTTGACATTTGGTATAGCACGTTACTTAATGGTATATGTTATAAGTTGTAGATACTATACGTTCATATACACGGTTAAATATTATATGTAGATAAAATAAGTGGTCCCAAAAGATTAGAATTAAAGAGAAATTAGAATTCCGTATTAAGATTTATCTTTGCATCTTTTTTCGTGATAAAAAAATGAAGAAATTAGAATATTTTTATAAATGGTAGAAGATATTATTTTGTTGCGACATAATAGGGATTAGTTATAATGTTATAATATTTGATTATATATAGACTAACAATGAACTAGATTTTAATCCACCTATTTCAAGCGTGGAATAAATTTTGATAAAAAAAAATTTTGGTCAAAACTTTTTTTGATAAAAAATTTATAAAATTGTAGTTTGTCTTTATTTAAAGTAGATTTAAATATAAAATTTGTAATCCAAAGTCTGAATCGAATCCAAACCTAAAACTCGATTTGTACTCAGTATGTAAGAAATGCCAGAATAGATCCTTATGATTGTACAAAACATGTCTAAGCCTAAAGTGTTATCAGCCAACTCAAACGGATAACCCAAAAAAACTGATCTGAATATCCACACTAATCACAAGAATAAATATTTGAAAATAAATATGTACTTCATATATTAAATTACATAATTTATTCTATGGAAAAAACATACAGAAAGTCTTAGTTATATGTCCAATAATTTTCATATTTTTTTAAATTTTCAAAATTTAAAATACTATTTTTCACTACAAAAAGGGTAAAGTATGTCCAAAAATGGTCTAAAAGATCAAAAATCCTAATAAGATAAATAAAAGCTGAGAGTGTCTCATTTTACCAATTTCTCCACAATTTTTGTTTTTTCTTAATTTTGCAAAAACACAATACATAACTAAACTTTAGAATTAGAGATCAAAAATCATTTTCTCTCGCGACGCAATGGCGTTTCGCTTAAGTTCTCCATCACTCAAATTCTAATCTGATCAAGTCACAATCAGTCTTTAGATGTTTTTCTATTTTCTGTTCTTCTCTTTTGTTGAGAGGAGTTTGATCTACGGTGGATTGTCTGGTAATTTTTCTCTTTCTCAATTCGCCATTGCAATCTGACATAGTTTTTGTGACTATGATCAATGACAAGAAACTCAACCTAATTTTGTTGAATAAAAGATCAAGTGGTAAAAAAAACTCATTCTAACCACTTTACTTTGGAAACAAATACCATAGAAACTACTATGGTGTGTCATCATCATGGGTATGGAAGTGATGCAATTACAAAGGTATTTAACAATTTTGAAATTATAATTCAAGATATTAATTGATGGTTCTTCAGTTGAGATAATTGTTGTATAGTGGTGTTTTTAGAATAGTTTGAAATTTGCAGTTTCATTTACTTTTTTTTTTAGAGAATCAATAGATTGAATTTTTTTCTAGGAGAATATTTATAGATCATATTTGGAATCTGGCTAATATTATACAACAAAGAAATCTACAAATAAGAATTTGAAATTTTCTCAAAAAGATGATAGCCAAATGTAGATGGTGCTACACAATACACAAATAGAAGCAAGATGATTCCCAAAAAAGTTTCTTCATGTAACCTTTGTGGTGTAATGTTTTTTAATCTTAGTTTTACATTTAGTTGTAATTCTATAATCTGCTATACTCTTATTGTAACTTTATATTTTATTTAAATAAATTAGTTGGTAAAAAAAAAAACTAAACTCTAGAGTTCCAATAAGCAGCATCAAGCTTAAGAGGATAAAGATCGTTGGCGTTGGCGGTAGACGTAGAAGAAGAAGTGAATGGTCCATCGCTGCTGATAGTCTCATCTGTCATCGCGTAATGCTTCTTCATCGCCCTCATGCTCTCTTCATCTTTCTCGTTTCCTCTACTTAACGAAGCTTCAAGAAGCCTCTCAACATCCACCGTGGAACTTCCTTCGAGCATGCTCACCACCTTAGACATCGACGGTCTTTCCGACGGAAATTGACTGGTGCAGAGGATCCCTATATGGATCATCGTCATTGCTTCTTCTTTGTTGTAATCTGTTCCAAGCCTCGGGTCTACTGCTTCCATCAGTTTGTTTTGCTCTTTTAAAACGTGTACCTTCGGAAAAATATTGAGATTCAGAGTTAGTGGTTTTTGTTGAAAAATGTGTTTAGGGTTTAAAGGTGAAAAGATAATAACTCACGCTTGTTGTAAAAAGTTTTTTTTTATATGAATAATTTAACATTCTTGCAAAATAAAAGATAATAATTTACCCAGTCAAGAAGGTTGAAGGTCTCGACTTTGAGACGTGTGATCGTGTTGCTTCTTCCGTGCACGATTTCTAAAGCAACGACACCGAAGCTGTAGACATCTGCTTTATCTGTCAAATGACCTCTCATGGCGTATTCCGGAGCCATGTATCCGCTGCATAAACAAGTTTTTTTTTTACAACTTATGAGAAATCTAAGCAAAGATTTTTAAAAATAATAATAATCTAAAACTTATTGTTTGTGATTGTCAGACTCACTATGTTCCTGCGATTCGTGTGCTGATGTGTGTGTTTTCTTCTTCATCAAGTTTAGCAAGACCGAAATCGGAAATTTTTGGATTTAGTTCCTTGTCCAGCAAGACATTAGTAGCTTTGATGTCTCTGTGTACGATTTTGAGTCTTGATTCCTCATGAAGATAAGCTAGTCCTCTAGCTATTCCAACGCAGATCTTCTGCCTCGTTGGCCAATCTAGTCTTATTTGAGTCTCTTGAGGACCTTTAGAATGAGATATATAACGTTGGATACATAATGTTTTAAGCTAAAGCTTTATTCAGAGAGGATGGACTAACCAAAAAGTGCTCGAGCGAGACTGTTGTTTTCTAAGTACTCGTAAACTAGCAAAAGCTGGTCACCATCTACGCAACATCCGTACAGTTTAACCAAATGTGGATGTTGTAGAGCTGAAATCATACCAATCTCGTTCAAGAACTCTCTGTTCCCTTGTTTTGATTTCGATGATAGCTGCTTCACCGCAATTACAGTTCCATCTGTCAACGTTCCCTGCATTAATACAAATAGACAAATTAACCTTTAGACAACTATATTTCATCATTCTCTTTTTCTCATAGGAATGTCAACTACATTATGATGCTCACCTTGTGTACAGGACCGAAGCCACCTTCTCCAATCTTGTTTGCTGGATCAAAGTTGTTTGTAGCAACTTTGATTTGCCTCAATGAGAATGAACTTATCTGGATATCCAAGTTCTTGAAATCTGAATGTGAAGAAGAAACAATGTAAAGTATGGGAAGAAACAAATAATTTTAACTCAAAATCAATTTGTTGTCCAAAAAAAAAAACTCAAAATCAATTAATTTTGATAATTACCTTTTTCCATTTGACTCTTGGGTTTTAAGCAACCTCTCCACCATAAAATACTGCCGATTAAAACCAAAAATAACACCGTCAAAGCAACTACAGCAACAACCAACGTGACAATAGAGCTTCCACCACCACTTCCAGTGCTATCTTCCTTTGGTGGAACGAAATCTACAGTAATATCATTAAAGATAAAGTCAACAAAAAAAAACACTCAAATGAATGTGATCTCTCTATCAGATAGTTTCAAGTTTAGCAAAGTTTACTTGGATCTACAGATACAGCCGATATGAGAGCACCATATACACCTCTTACAGGAGTAGCTTGAGTTCCTTTACCAGCCCAGAACAATCTTATCTCCAGTTTACCATCTGTAATCATGACCGGGAAACTCTTAACCACAGCTCTTCCATCACCTTTTTCCTCATCTACTATATTGAAATCTTTAACCTCAAGTTTTCCCTGCACATTACCACATCGAAAACTAATTTAAACATTACAATTTGTTGATTTTGGAAATGATTTAAATTTCAGTGCACTAGTAAAGTAAAATGCCACATTAGTTGAACGGATCAAAGTATGTCTATAAGTTTATATATGCCTTTTACAATTAGGAAAAGTATTAATAGAAAAGGTATATCAAATTCTGAGGTAACATAAATATGGACTTAATTGATTGTAAATGATTTATTCACGTAATCAATATACAAATCCTAAACATATGTATTTGCCTCAGTTATGTTTTGTCTCCAAGTGTTTTTGTTTTTTTTCATGATTGATTCAACACAATCTTTTCAAACATTTTTTGAGATATAAGTAAATTACCTGAACATATATGTCAAAGAATCGTCTCCCCAAACTGCTATACGTTTCCTTGTCACTGAACATAATTTCAGCGAAGTGAAGATTAACAGTGTAACTTCCTTGTCCAAGACACAATGCATAGTAAGTAATGGAAATGGCAGAGAGACGGGCATGCGTATAAAGACTAGGATTTGCAAACTTAATCTCTGACGTATTTGTGCAGAATGTTACTCCTTTGGGAGACCTCTCATCATCCAAGAACTTCCCGGTGTTGCTAGAAACCCAACCGTTTCTACTGTCATAGAAGATTGGTCTATCCGATGAATCAGCATCATACTTAGTCCCATTGATTATAAGTTCAGTACCACCACAGTTTATATGAAGGCCATAGAAAGCTAAGAATAATAAAAGATTAATCAGATGCGCTGCTAGATTTTTAGCGATATGGTTTTGTAAAGTATATATAGCTTCAAATACTTACTTTTGGGACATGTATATCTACTCAGACAAGAAACGTTTGAGCTGTAGTAAAACATAACAACTTAATATCAATAATCTAGTTAGTTTAAAGAGAAGGTTTTCAAACTTTATGAGAAGAAAAAAAAAGACTTACTAGCTATTTGCCACTAAAGGGTTTGTGCTTGAAAACATATTCCTGTGAATGTTTGAGTCTTAGTTTTAGAGTCTTTTCAAAGCACAAAATGTTTGAATTTTTATTGTTGGTCTTACACAGCCTTCTTCTGACATTCTGCGGTTCTTATATCGTTGGTAAAGTTATTGTAAATAAGATCACTGCAATATAAATACCCAAAAAATGTTATTGGGGTGTGTCACTACGAAAAGTTGTGTTGTATATTTATCGTTGTAGAGAACTTACATCTTGTCTCCATTGTCTACCATCCAACTTGGAACTTCCCCACTTAACATGTTACTTGTAAGAAATCTGAAAGATTAATAAGTTTGACGCATTTAACTTTCATCCATTGATGGATTTTAACAAAACAAGCAGATCAGATAATCATACATGTTAACTCGCGAAAGAGTGCTATATGTTACTGGAATTGGTCCACTTAGTTTATTAAAACTAAGATCTCTGCAAAAGAAGTCTCACGATGTCAGCTTGGATTCTATTCATATTATACGCTGGCTAAAGAAGAAAAGAGTTTACTTACAAGAGTCTTAAAGATGTGATTTGTCCAAGATACGCAGGTAACTCTCCTGTAAGATTACAGTTTCTAAGAATCCTGCAACCAAACAACATAGTGATTTAGAAGTTAAGCTCAATGAAGGTGGGAAGAAACTATTACTAACTTCGTTTAGTCTTAGACTCAAACTCACAATGTCTTCATAGATGTCATGTTTTGTAGTGGCGGAAATGGAGATCCTGGTCCGCTCAATTCACTGATTCTCCTACCAAAAATAAATGGAAAAAAAAACAATAATTTTCATTGATGGTGAGTCCACTAAAGGTGAAAACAATCACATACACAAAGTTGATATACTTACAAGTTTGTTAACTTCTTGAGAGTACTAATGGTATTAGGAATCGGTCCAACTAAACCACTTGCTTGAATAACTCTGTAGCATGCAACAAAACAACAGTTTACTCTTTTATAACTCACCCATACCCGATATGAGAAATGACAGAAGCTGATTAAGTTGGAAGAATTGCTTACAGTTTTTCAAGGTTTGTCCAGTTCTGGATGAAATCTGGTATAGTACCGGTGAATTGGTTGTCACTTATACGTCTACAAATCAAAAGAATATATATAGTCAGAATCTACAACAAAACATGCATAACAGAATAGAAGAAAATATGAGGAGTACTTACAAATCAATCAATGTTGTAAGTTTGGAGAATGTACTTGGGATGTCTCCACTCAAATAGTTCGAGCTGAGTAAGCTACAAATGGTAAACAAGCCTTAACACTAGTAAATTATTTGCATCTTGTGTATATTTTGGAAGAACATGAACAATGAATCTCACATCCTTTGAATGTTTGGTAGATTCCCCAGTTCTTGAGGTAATTTCCCTGAAATCTGGTTAAGTTCCAAGATACTAAACAAAACAAAACAAAAAAACCTGAATTATCCGAAAAATTAGATTTCTAGAGAGATATGGGGACCAAGGAAGTGTACTCACAGGCTAGTAAGGGTAGTAATGTTTCCAATCTCTTTTGGGATTGGACCACTTATCCGGTTTCCAAGTACTGAACTGCATTTCATCATCCAACAAATTAATCAACACATTCATACACAGATGTAAAGTGTATATGAACAAAGCTAGGCAAATACACATACACGTTTACAAGCGGCAAGACTCCCCATTCAGGAGGAATTGAACCATTGAGATAGTTTCTAGACAGTTCACTGCAAAGAGAGAGAGAGAAGAGTGACAGTTAAGTTAGTTAATGAAAGACACTGGTGGTTGCAGATATTGTAATAAAGGGAGTGCTCGAGGGCTAATTGGCTTCTTACATCTCCTGCAGAAAAGGAAGTCCTGCAAACTCTTTAGGAAGAGATCCATTAAGGTTTTGTGCCTTGAGAACTCTGTCCAAGATTTTAGTGGAAAACGAAAGAAGAGCTTTCAAAATACCATTCACCATGAAAGCTAAATAACCCTCTAAAATTAATTAGTTTCTCGGTACGTCAGAAAAGGTCAGGTCACTCAGGGATTGCTTTGTATCTTGTCTACTTTCATGCATATAAATATTTTGTCAAGGGCATCTAACCTACTTTATAAAATAAAATGAGTGCAATCACTCATTTTAAAATTATTAATTAACTATTTTAATTGGCTCAGAATTCGGTTTTCAGTTTGTTTTTGTTTTTTTAATTAGTTTTTTTCTAGATATGATTTACAAATCATTCAGGTATATGTGGAATTCAATTCGAATCTTCTTTTTTTTGTTTGGTTCGAGTAAGATTTGAAACTGAATAATATAAAAAAAAACATTGGATCCAGTTTTTTCGATTTAGTTTTGTTGAATAATATTGAGTAATTCATATTAAATATCTGCTAATTCGAGTTATTCAAAAAAATAATATTAGTTATAAGAACAAAATATTAAATATTCCAAATAATTTTAGATAAAAAAATAAATTTTTTTTTTTTGGGTAATTCAAAATTTTGGATAATTTATAGAGAGGGGAACGAACATGCTGGTGACGTGACACATTGTAGAGGAGCAGTTACAAGTAACGGCGTCTTCGAAGCCCTTGGCAGCGTTAGGATTTCTCCAACCTCCTACGGTTGAAGCGACGTCGCATGGATCCACACTAAAATTCCACTTCTTCTGCTGTAACACCTTCGCCACGGCTCTTAAAACGGCCACTGCGACACATAAAAGTAACATCATTATATATACACTGAAGAGTGATATGTACATAACGTACACACACATTAATATATGTATACGTACCTTCATCTCTGGCTAACTTTTGAGAATAAACGACGCCGGAGAGAATGAGGGGAACGAGTACGTACATGAAGATAAGTCGAGTTAGCGACATTTTCTTCTTCTTTTTTTAGACTGTTTATTATTATTATTTTTTGTGTGAGAGAAGAGAAGAGAAGATGCAATGAGAGTGGAGTAGTATAGGAAACGTTTATGTATGTGACGAGTGACGACGAATTGAGAAGACTCGAAGAAAGACTTACAAAGACATTTGAGAAAGAGAGAGGGAGAATACAATATCATAAGTCAACATTATTATCATTTGATTGGAGAGGATTGCTAGTTGCATATAAAAATAAGCAAAACTGGGCCAGATTCAGAGAAACAAAAGGACCCCATGCACTAAAATAATTCATTGCTTTGCTTCTAGCTCTGTAGTTGTTATTTGTCGGCAGATATTATTTCTTTTAATTCCAGCAGACGTCTTAATTAACCTCCTTCGTCCAAATTACTTCAATTTCCTATATTTTCATGTCTTATAAGACAACGTTGTTTCAGTTTTAGGAAGTCATTTAAAAATATATTTAATACTCAATTAAGTTTTTATACTTTTGGTAAGGTCAGCTGACCCCTTTCGTGTAATGTGCAAGTGACTTCGTCCCTGATATATAGGCCGTGCGTCTACTCGTGACCATTGACTAGTGTTGTGATTATCCCAAAATGAAATATGTGAACCAAAGTTCTCCCATTATATCAGTTCCATTTTCCAACAAATGCATGGGACCTTTCTCAACTTTACGTCGAACATTCACGTAATTGTTTTGGTTATTAGTCAATGGTGAAATGCGTAAGATTATATGATTATTTTGAAATATCAATTCCCCTAACCACTGGTCGGCATTCTCATACCATGCATGACATAGAATATTATGAAAGTTACCATAATAGCTTCGCTTATCTATTTTGTACTCCTATCTACTTTTGAAATTTGAATTATTTGACTATATTTTTGAAAATTATGCAATGCTATGATATGATATAGTATAATACTATCATGTTAGTTAGTAACATTGTGGCACGTTTTCTTCTCATCTCTGAAAATTATAATTGATCTTTTGATCGTATAGTAAATCTCGAAGACAAGTCAAAGAGAGTCGAGACTGATAGAACACCCGACAAGATTGACCTGTCTTTTCTAACGTGACAAATTTTACATTCATATCTACTCGCTATATATTTGTTTATGCAGATTTTGAACCATTCATTTAGCTACTAATTATCGTTCTAATTTTTATATATGTTGATAAAAAAAGGTGATAATTTTTGCTGCTTTTTTTTATCTTCTTAATTTTTTTATTTCTTGGGAGTTAAAGGACACTAACTCGTGGGTTAACTAATTTGTTTCACACACATATGTACACGAAAATGTGGCAAAAGCAGTGTTTTCACACATATGTACATGGGAATAAACCCTGCCTTAGTATATGTAAACAAGACAAGAGATTCAGAACTCAAAAGAGTTATTAAGCTGGATAGAGAAAGAAGGCTGGCCAATACTTTCTGCAAGTGGAGTATCAGCACTGACAACTATCCCCGTGCGTCCGTTATTACCATTCCATTTCGACCGACCAAACTGCAGTTTCCATTACATAACGCACAAAGTAGCTACATTAGGGTCGTGAAGGAGACAAAAACGGTTCAGGCTTTGACTTCAGATAACAACAAGAAGACAAGTTTTGCTTACAGATACAGAGGCAAAAGCTGAAGGATGTGCGTTGAGTGCGTAGCCATATATCAAGTTCAAGTCATCACTCAGCGAGTGTATCACTTCCGCTTTCATCCCCGGGTTGCTTCCACCAAACGTGGGACATACACTGCTCCAGTTCATGAGTTTTTTTAAGAAGAGATTCCTTTTTTTGGTTTTATAAGAAGAAGTTTTACCTGAGTTGAAGTGTTGGTTTCATCAATAGTCCAGATCTACGCCATGCCAAGCCTTGAGAAACTTCCAATGCGAATGATTTATCAGGCAAATGAACCATTGGTGTGATTCTAGTTCCACGTTTGTTCTGTTCAACGAACAGAGAAGTTAAAAGAATGAGAATAAGCTCCACAAGGATCTTGATGAGTTATGATCTATATACTAACCTTACAAGAGTAACTAAATCTCATATCCCCTGGATATTGACCCTGTGCTTGAAGAAGACCTCCACAGAACGGTACAAAGGTACTTACTGTCAGCCCCTCGCCAGATACATATGTCAACTGCCCGTTTGGGAACTGCAAATCCATAAAGGACTGTCCAAAGGCAACAAGTTCATGAACTCGGTTCTGCTAAAAGTAAGAACATAACCACACCTCTAAGGAACAAAGTGGCTTACGCAAGATACAGGGTTGAGACATAGCATTGACATCATAAGCCATCTTCGATGCTTTGACCATACAGCTGGGCAGAGTGAATGCATACCTTTCTGGAACGAAAATTAAGCACAACTTGGTGAGTTTTGGGATCCAATTCGAAAAGAGAGAACTCTTAGTGAAGCGTGTGAAGTTCGGTTAAGCATATACCTTCCTATCATATCCATACCAGAGCAAGTGTTGTTTTGATAAGTGTAAGGGTAAAAGAAGAGTTGAATCTCGTAGGAAAAGAATCGGTCCAAGCTGGAGAAGAAAGAGAGACGAAGTCCCATCACTTGCAGTAGAACTCGAACTCGAAGCTTCTAGTCTCCATAAGTCTCCCCTGGCTGCTAATGAATGTTCCATACCGTTTGTTCTACTATCATAACTTGATGATATATCAATCTTCCCCTACATTCACCGAGAGAAATCTAAAGTTACTAGATCACAAAACATTTCAAAACAACACATTTAACTCTTGAAGTAACATCACAGAACATTACTAAAAAGAACAAAGAAGACTCCTAAACCCCACTAAAACAAGTACCTTTGATCTTCCAAGGAAACCACCGGTTCTTAAATAAGAATCTGCAACTTCCTCCTCAGACATAGTAACAGAATCATCGGTCTTAGAAAAACCTGAGTCTTTCAACCGTTCTGCAGCTAATCCCAAATCATCTTTTGTATCCACATAAGCCCTATTACTCCTTATACTCTCACCACTCTCCACAGAGATACCACCAAGCTTGCTATCATCGTGCAAGAAAGGTATAGGCAACCTCCTAAAGAACTGTTGGACCATGAGGTTCAAGCCAGAACCGAAATCAAGACCAGCTTGACCAATCTTATTCCCAACATCGAGAACAGCTGCAACACCGTTGATGGGTTGGTTGATAATACCGAAACTATAATCTCTAATAGCATCGAAATGTCCAGTAGAATCTCCAATAACATTGAGAAGTTGACTAGGGAACTCGAGATCGAAAGGTTTCGCCTTTTGATGATGAGGCCATGGAAAGGTAGGTGGGTTTATCTGAATCAAACCCGTGAAGCCTTGAGCGAGTCGATCAGCTAAATCTAGGCCTTGTCTCTGAACCTCTTCCCAAGCTTCGAAAGATCTCTCCACCGACATGATTGTTTCAAATCAAATTCCTCATGCGGAATCAAAACACGGTTTTTTCTCTGTGGAAACAGTGGGAAAAAGGTTTGAACTTTAACCTACGATTGAAAACAGGGAAGAAACAGAGCAGAGCTTTGAATGAAGCACACAGATTGACCTTACCAGTTACCAATACACTTGGCTAATTGATGATGATGATAGGCCTCCTTAAAAGATTAAATCTTTGTCCCTCTTCGTTGACAATAATCATACGCAAGTCTTCTTTCTTCAGAAGCCATTACTTTATGATATAACCGGTTCGGATTTAGAACCGGATCGGTTTGCCACATATTTGTATCTTCGGTTAACCGAACCATTAAAGTTCGGGTCCATAAAACGAGATATCATTCCTATCCTCTATAATGAATGGCACGTGACATTGATGAGAGTAAGAGTTGTTTGAACCCTGATATTAGACAAGCTCTGTTCTGTTGCACATGATTGGTTGTCCACAGAATATAGAACTCAAGACTGCAAATAAGAAATTAACTCTTCTTATTAAACTCAAGGAAACTAGCACAAAACCTCAAGCTCTCAAACTCTTAAAACTTCTATATCTTGTGTCACAACTCGACACCTTAATATATAGATGTTATAAATCATAATCCTAGTAGATAAACATAACTTTAGATAACTCCTAATTATATTATGTATTTATCTCCATCACTCGGTAGGATTAGGTCTCTATCTTCTCTCTCAAGTTTCTCTTTTATTCAAGCTTATCTCAACAATCTCCCCTCTAAGCTTGAACTCGATCTCTTCTAACTCTTGAACTCCAATAAGACTTCTCATTTCCTTGAACTTAATTCTCCCAAGTGCTTTGGTTAATATGTCAGCCCTTTGTTGATTGCCCGGTACATGTTCAACTTCAATCCAGCCGGCTTCTACACACTCTCTGATGAAGTGGTATCGAGTATGTATGTGCTTACTGCGACCGTGGAACACTGGGTTCTTCGTCAAGGCTATAGCTGATTGATTGTCTATCTTTATGACCACTTTCTCGCACAATGTCTCATCTATCTCGCCAAGTAAATCACTCAACCAGATAGCTTGTCTAGCTGCCTCCGTCCCTGCCATAAACTCTGCCTCGCAAGAAGACAATGCCACCGTATCTTGCTTCTGTGAACACCAGGTTATAGGACTTTCGCCTAAATAGAAAACATGTCCCGTGGTGCTCCTGCCGTCATCTGGATCAACATTGTGACTACTGTCACTGTAACCAACCAAGTGAGCTGCCTTTGACCTTGTGAATGTAAGACCGAGTGTTGTCGTTCCTCTGAGGTACCGTAAGCACTGCTTCATAGCTGCTCCATGCGACGCTTTAGGCCGTTGCATATAGCGGCTTAGAACACCTACACAATAAGACAAATCCGGTCTCGTGTGTAACAGATACCTGAGACAACCAACATTCCTTCTGTAACTAGTAGCATCAACGTCTTCTTCTTCATCAGCTCGAGACAACTTCAGGTTAGAGTCCATTGGCGTATGCACTGGGTTACACTCCCTCATTCCTGATTCTTCGAGAATCCTCAAAGCGTAGTTCCTCTGATTCAAGATTATACCATCATCATGCTGTATCACCTCAATTCCTAGATAATAGGTCAAGCGTCCTAGATCACTCATTTCAAATTTTGACGCCATCTCTGCTTTGAAGTTAACAATAAGCTCCACACTCGTACCAGTCACAAATAGATCGTCCACATAGACAGCAACAAGTAAGAGACTTGCACTTGTCTTCTTCACATAAACTGAAGGCTCCTTTTTGCAACGCCTGAAACCAAACTCCTTGAGGATACCATTTAGCTTATCGTTCCACGCACGAGGTGCTTGTCGCAAACCGTAAAGCGCCTTGTTGAGTTTGTACACTTTTGTCTCAGAGCCTTTTACTACGTAACCGTCTGGCTGTGTGACATATACTCTCTCCTTTAGGTCTCCATGCAAAAATGCCGTTTTCACGTCAAGATGATGTATCTCCCAACCTCTAGATGCTGCAACATTTATCAGTAACCGTATCGTCTCTATTCGAGCAACAGGAGCAAACACTTCTTCGAAGTCTACTCCATACCTCTGCACATAGCCTTTGGCTACGAGTCGAGCCTTATGCTTATTGATGCTGCCATCGGAGTTTCTTTTCAACTTGAAAACCCATTTTAACCCGATTGCCTTAGCACCACTAGGAAGGTCAACCAGAGTCCACGTACCATTCTTTACAATGGAATTAATCTCATCTTCACACGCCTTTCTCCACTCTTCAGAATGCTCTGCCTCATAATAGTCTCTTGGTTCATTGTTAATGCTCATCAGCAAGTACTCTCCTTCCTCTTCTGCGAACAAAACGTAATCATCAAGGTACTTAGGCAATGAGATTTGCCTTGTTGATCTCCTTAAAGGAGGACTCTCTTCCTCGTCCTCTTCACATGTTTCTTCTTTCTCACTCTCATCGTCACTAATCTCCACTACTCTGGTTCCATCTTCTAACCGTGGAGCCTCTTCTGTTACCGTAGGAATATCAAGATTCCCAATTGTAAAACTTCCTGCCTCACTCCTTTCTGTAGCGTCTTGACTCCAATTCCAACCCTTTGTCTCATCAAAAACCACATCACGACTGACCACAATTTTTTGTGTTCTTGGATCAAACATACGATACGCCTTAGAGCCTGGTTCCGTACCGAGATGTACTAACATGCTTGATCGATCTTCCAGCTTCTTCAGATGAGGTTTCACCGTCTTAGCATATCCAATACAGCCAAATATTCTCAGATGACTCATGTTTGGCTTCTTATTTCTCAACATCTCGTAGGGAGTTCGATCCTTCAAGGCTCTGGTAGCGACTCTGTTCAGAACATAAGTAGAATGTCTTGTTGCCTCTGCCCAAAGATAATTCGGAACCAACATATGTTTTAGTATACTCCGAGTCATCTCCATCAATGTTCGATTCCTTCGCTCAACAACTCCGTTTTGTTGAGGCGTATAGGGAGCCGTGAGATGTCTTCTAATGCCATTTTCTTGACAGAACGTGTTGAACTCATGAGATACGAACTCTCCTCCTCTGTCTGTTCTGTACATCTTTATCTCTGCCGAGTTTTCTTGCTCCACAAGCTTCTTAAAGCTTTTGAATTTCTCGAAAGCCTCGCTTTTCTCCTTGAGCAGTATGGTCCACATATATCTGGAATAGTCGTCTATAAGCACAAAGATATACCTATATCCAGACTTCGTAGTAGGTGAAATCGGACCACAAAGATCTCCATGTATCAACTCGAGTGGCTTGCTAGCTCGGTAAGAAGTTGCTTGTGGAAATACTTGTCTGGCTTGTTTTCCAAGTAGACACGAACCACACACCTTTTTCTCAACAGAGATTTGTGGTATCCCAGTTACAAGCTCCCTCTTAATCATAGATTTTATAGACTCGAGATTGACATGGCAGAGTCTCGCGTGCCACTTGCTTGATTCGTCAACCACCGTAGTGAATAGATACAATGGCTCCCTTATTCCCATACGAACCTTATATAACCTGTTCTTTGATCGTACAGCCTCCACCAGTAACTTGCCCTCTCGATCATGCATAGTGAGCTTCTCTCCTCTTAAGACAACATCACACCCTGCTTCAGTTGCTTGACCAAGACTAATGATATTGCTTTTTAACTCTGGAATGAAATAGACTTCATTCATAGTTCTCGAGTTACCGTTTTGATCTATGAACTCAATCACACCCTTTCCTTTGATATCTATGCGGGAGTCGTCTCCAAACCTCACTTTTCCTGTAACCGATTCATTAATCGTCGAGAAGTATCTCCTATCACCAGTCATGTGATTTGAAGCTCCATTGTCTAAGTACCACAAGTCATTCTCTCGTGTGTTTGCCTCATATTTATTTGGCATCACCTTTTCTTCATTCAAATAGACGATTTCATTCATCATGAGCTCGTTGATGACTTCACTTATCATATTCATCATGAGCTCGTCGGCATTCTGAGTATCCTCCTTATCACCTTCTTGCGTTTCCTGTAGCTTCAACAAACGATCAGGGCATGAGTAAGCATAATGCCCTGTTTTATCGCATCGAAAACAGGTAATACGAGAAAGATCTTTGTCTCGTCCTCCGTTGTTTCTCCCACGACCTCGTCCTCGTGCGAACCTTCCACCTCTTCCTCTGTATCCTCTGTTTTCGTCTTGATACTCACGAGAATGTGGAGTCTCCGCATTAGTGTACATCAATTTGCTCTGATCGTCTTGATCCTCTTCCTCGCTAATCCTCTCTTCGTAGGCCTTAAGACGCCCGACGATGTCCTCAAACTTTGTGGTTTTGAGGTCAAGTACCTGCTCAAGCGACGCTACCATGTGAATGAACTTTCTACGAGGCAAAGATTTCAGAAACTTCTTAACAAGTTTTGTTTCCTCAATCTCTTCTCCTAGCGCGGCAGCCTTTGAAGCTATTTCAGACATCTTATTTGAAAAATCATCGATCTTCTCGGTGTCTTTCATCTTGAGACGATCAAAATCCTCCATTAACGTCTGCAACCTTGCTTCTTTCACACGCTCCGCTCCTACATGTCTCGTTTTAATGGCATCCCAAACCTTCTTTGCCGTGTCTAAACCTCCAACCTGTAGTATCATTGATTCCGGTATCGCTTGAAACAACAACCCTATCGCCAAGTTGTTTTTGTCGATTTCATCCTCTGCTGGTGTCTCAATGATATCCCAAACCTTGTTGATTTTTAGTATTATCTTCATGCGAATCTCCCACACGGTATAATTAGAAGAATTCAACATCGGACACTTGATCTTGGAGACTTCTCCATCCTTTGATTTCGTTACTGCTGCAACCGCTAGATCCCCCATGATAATCTGGAAGCTCTGATACCAAATATAGAACTCAAGACTGCAAATAAGAAATTAACTCTTCTTATTAAACTCAAGGAAACTAGCACAAAACCTCAAGCTCTCAAACTCTTAAAACTTCTATATCTTGTGTCACAACTCGACACCTTAATATATAGATGTTATAAATCCTAATCCTAGTAGATAAACATAACTTTAGATAACTCCTAATTATATTATGTATTTATCTCCATCACTCGGTAGGATTAGGTCTCTATCTTCTCTCTCAAGTTTCTCTTTTATTCAAGCTTATCTCAACACAGAAAACAGAAGGTACACTTCATGGACTCCTTTTCTTCGATCTCTTGTTCTTCGTTTATAAGAACCTCCATTCGGTGTGCATCGTTGTAGGGTGAACAAGATTATGGGAAATTTCTCGTAGGTCAAAGGTGTTGAAGAGGAAGCAAAATGTTTTTATATGGTCGTATGTTGAAGATTAGGAGACAGGAAGTACGGAGGTTTTTAGTTTATAAGTACATTTTGCGTTTGCAATTTCTATATATGCATTAGAAAGATTAACTAATGAGAGGCAGAGAGGCATTGTTCTTGTAACAAACTTCAAGTTTTAAACACAAACGGAAACTAGTTACAGCAGTCAATATTATTTCTTCTTTTTCTGTATCTTGACATGAAAACAAAAAAGAATCACAATAGGAATAGGAATCTATAATGATAGTAAAAATAACTCTGTAATAATATTAATGTAAACAAACATGTGTTTCGTAGAGTACCAAAAAAAAGTAAAGAATTACATGATAAATCAAATCAAATTATAGTAGAATCAATACAGTGAAACTACCTGCAAGATAATATAACAATGAACAGAGAGAAAGAGGAAAGTGTAGTGTTACCGAGACTTTTTACGTTCTCTTGTTTGGTTCGAAGACGTATTTGATCAACGAATCTTTGATGGAAAGCAACTCTGGAAACTCCTTGCTGAGCTTGGCACCACACATCTCGTTGTTGCTCCGTGGTGCCACAATGACCTTAGCCTGTTCTTCCAAAGTGAAGTTGGACCACTTGAAACCCGGCTCGATGTAGCTCTTGTACATCTCTAGTATCTCGTTGTGGCTCACCACTCCTGGATTGGTGAAGTTCCATATTCCCTTCAGGTTCCTCTTCGCCATCTCGATGGAGATTGGTAAGAGTTCGTCTAGTATGGTCATGCTGTTTGGGATGTTCACCACTTTGTTGTAACGAGAGATCTTGGTGATGAAGTTTCGTGGGTTGTTCAAGTCGGATGAGATTGGCATACGCACTCTCAAGGTGCATACGTTGTCAAATTCTCTTAGAAGCTCTTCCACCTGGTGAAAAATGATAACAAGAGAATTTATAGACAACAGTTTCCAGAGATTTGAGAATCAAAATTTGATTTGGTTATGTGATAGTTTATTATTACCATTGCCTTTGTTTTTGAGTAGAAAGAACCAGTGAAATTCGGTTTGTCTTCTTCCTTAAACCCAATCCCTGAACCTTCTGGATGTGCAGCGTCATACTCAAATATACAACCAGTGGCAAAGTTCATCATCAACAGACCATTCTCTCTGCAAACATCTGCCAGAGTCAAAGTACCAGCAACGTTAACTCGTATAGTCTCTGTCTTGTGAGACTCACACCAGTCAACATTAGGTCTCCCCGTTAAACCAGCTGCATTAAAGACATGAGTCGGTTTAACTCTGCGAATATCCGCCACAAGAGAAGCTCTATCCTCTAACCTCCCTTTCCCATACTCATACACAATCCCTTGCTTCTCACACAATTTTCCTAAAAGACCACCAAGCCACCCAGTCTTCCCATAGATAAGAAACTTCAACGACGCTTTATTATCTCCAGAGCCACCAGTCTTGGTCGGAGTAACCACCGTGAACGTCTGATTACCATCAGCATCTTTACGCTCATCACCACTATCACAAAGTCTATCACCAGGCATCATCAACATCCTTGGATGAGGCAACAAAGCTCCAGAAACATCACCCCACCACTCAGGATTCGCAGTGTACCACTCCATAGTCTTCCTCAACCCTTCCTCCCAAGTGGTACGCTCCTCCCACCCCAATTTCTTCAACTTCTGGTCATCCAAAAAATACCTCTGGTCATTAAACGGCCGGTTCTCAACAAACTGAATCGTAGAGTCAGGGTTAATCCCAAATAGCTTCGAAATATCATTAGCCACATCAATCACTCTCCTCTCCTTCGTCGTCCCAATATTATAAACATGGTTAACCTCCCCTTTATGCAAAACAACCTCAAAAGCCTCAGCAACATCTTCACAATAAAGATAACTCCTAACATTAGACCCATCTCCGTGTATCGGAAGCGGCTTCCCACTCATAGCCAACAGTATAAACTTAGGAATCAACTTCTCAGGAAACTGATTCGGTCCATAAACATTATTCCCACGCGTAGTTATAACAGGCAATCCATAAGATCTCCCATAGGCCATCACAAGCATCTCAGCGCCAGCCTTAGTAGCGGAATAAGGATTAGTAGGAAGCAGCTGAGAAGCTTCGTGATTCCCAACGGAAGCGTCCTCATCAGTCTCTCCGTAAACCTCATCGGTACTCACGTGGATGAACCTTCTGATCTGGCCAGTGACTTTACAGGCCTCGAGGAGGACGTGAGTGCCGTAGATGTTGTTCTTGGTGAACTCGAAGGAGTTGCCGAAGGAGTTGTCGACGTGAGTCTGGGCGGCGAAGTGCATGATGGTGTCGATGTTTTCGGTGATGAGGAGGTAGTTGACGAGGTCGGCGCTGGCGATGTCTCCCTTGACGAATTTGAAGTTTGGGGAGGATTTGGAAGGGTTTAGGTTTTTGAGGTTGGAGCAGTAGTCGAGTTTGTCGAGGACGACGATTTTGTAGTCAGGGTAGGTGCGGATTAGGCGGTTGGCCACGTGGGAGGCGATGAAGCCCGCCGCTCCGGTGATGAGGATGTTCTTCGGCTTATATGTAGCCATTTTTGGTTAATTATTAGTATCTGCCACGTCAGAAAAAATAATGAGATCTCGTTAATATCTGTAACATTGGAAATGAGATCACGATGGCGAGTGTTGCTACTTGTAATCGATTAAGCTAAGATGAACAAGTGGTTCAGATCTATCGCCACGTGGTTTAGTTCTAATGAAATTCATGAGATTCAGATTAGAGAAAGGCAGATCCAGATCTATAAGTATGAGAAATGTGCGGAATTTTCAAGACTAAGAAGCAGATCCGATTGCAAAAACAATAAACAAGTCTCACAGATCACAGAATCCAAATAACAAAATAAATAAAAAAATGAAAACATGTAATCTAGCTCGGAGAGTGTATAGAACTGGGAAAGAGAGGGAGTTGGGGTACGTACCGATGAAGATTAAGCTAAACTTGAAGAAGAGCTGGAGATGTGTAGAGAGATGAATGGAATATAATGAGGGAGTGAAGAGGAAGAAGAAGAGAGGGAAGGGATCTATCTAACGAGCGAGCGTCAGAAGAAAACACTGTGAGCCTTTCTTCTTTTTTTTAATTTGAGACAGTTACGGAGAACCAATAACAAATTACCAAATTGCCATTACTTACTACGGTTCAGTATTTTAGAGGTTCGTTTTTTACGCCACGGTTATTTTAATTTCTTTATTGTGTTTTCTAAATTACCTACCGGACATATAGAGGCAACCGGTGAAAATTCAACATGTCCGCTTGAGTTTCGGTTTCCCATAGAAAAATAATTTGAAGAAAGAAACTTGTGCGGAACTTTGAATTTGACTACAAATCAAACAAGATACTAAATTAAATAACGTTACGCAAAAGACTTAATGGGCCTTTTAGATATTCGATCTCAACGGAAACGAGGCCTTAGTTTATCGTTCATGGGCATTGGACTCTCTTTCGCTGCCCCAAATATTTGTATATATTGAGAACTGATACATCATTGCTGGGCACAAAGAAAAGAAAGATACATCATTTCTATTTGACCAAAAAAAAAAAAAAGTACATCATTTCTATCTGATCAAAATCGTATTACTGTTTATAAATATAAAATGTACATACATGTATTCGATTAAAGAGAGAAAATACAATCTATTCGAAATATTGAAACGTAGTATAACCAGATTATATATAGCACCAATTGCATTCTTTTCGAAACCAACTAAATCAACCGATAGACATATAAAGTAGATTTTTTCTTTTTAGTCGAGGATCATTATCTGTGGCCCAAATGGCACATTACGTATGAAGTTGAGCTTTCTTCAATTTTTGTTCGTGTGCTTGTATCCATTTAAATTTCGTCCACATCACATGTATATATTGATTTCCCTTATTACCGCTGAGATTAATGGTGAGTAAGAAGCACCCTAACGTTTACAAATCAATACAATAAAGAATACATTTATTGATGTTTACGTAACAATACATATTTCCTCTTATAGTTGCGTAATGTTTTTTTTTTCTGAAAAGGATAGTTGCGTTTGCGTGATGCTGGCAGTAAATCATATCCATATATGGTATTAAATATGCTTTGCGTAAGTTGACAACTAATACCTGATTGCTTCTCTACTTCTGCTATATATTAATTGAAGAACATTTGAAAAGATGTAACCTCAATTATGTATTAATTAAAAGAGGCCTCAATGCATAGGTGTCATTCAATTAGATAGTCAATTAGATTCAACTGAAAAATAAGTAAGTCCACATTAGATTTTTATAGGTTGCTAGATACATTAGTTAGTCAAACTATATGATATAATGATATGATATGTTATTTTCTTTCCATAAATAAAATCTACGGAATTACCATAAATGACTAGTATATATATATGACACTTAATGATTGTTTCCTAAGATATAATTACTATTTTATTTTATTTCCATAAATAAAACCTACGGAATTACCATAAATAACAAATATATATATATATGACACTTAATGATTCTAATAATAAATATTTGATAACAGTTTATATATCCTCCATCATTTTTATTTAATTTTATATTATTAAAATAAATTAAACAATCAAATTAGCTATAAAATTAAACTTTAGATTTTTTCGTATAGGTTATATTTTGAATTTTAAGAAACGAGAATAAATAACTAAACTATTAAAATTNTTGATAACAGTTTATATATCCTCCATCATTTTTATTTAATTTTATATTATTAAAATAAATTAAACAATCAAATTAGCTATAAAATTAAACTTTAGATTTTTTCGTATAGGTTATATTTTGAATTTTAAGAAACGAGAATAAATAACTAAACTATTAAAATTATTATGTTAAAAATTAATGATCAATAGTTTAACATTTTTTATAAAAAGATATACATGATTTTAAAACCATATAAGTAAAAAGTATCATTCAATAATAAAACAAATATATATATATACAGATTAAACTATATACCATATAAGATTACATAAATATTTTAATTTAAAATTTTCAATAAATTTTCAAGAACATTTATAAATTATAAACTTATTAAATTTTTCACATTGAAATTTTTTGTTATCAATGATTTAAATATCTTAGTTCTTTTTTTTTAATTTTATATTTTTAAAAGATATTAGAACTTGACCCGCACCCCGTGCGGATGTTTGATTTAACTTATGTTCAACATAAATTCATATACCACTGGCTCTATAAAAAATTCTATATAATTTTATGTTTTGTAATTTACATATATAATAGAATATATTATTTTATAATATAAATTTTTAATAATAATTTTTTATTTGTACATAAAATTATATTAGAAATTTTATAACTTGAAGCAATTTGATATAACTATACTATTCATATACTAACATGTTGTTTTTTGTTATTTTATTTTAAAATGGAATAGCATACTAAAAATTTGGTTTTGTATTAGTTTTCTATGAATTATCATTAATTTTATGATTTTTTTTTTTTTGAAAATTGAACTCTTGAAATTTTATATTTCACTAAATTAAATAAGGTAATACTATATTTAAAAATTATTTTTTATAATATATACTATATATTCAGTTTGTGTTTTTATTTTCACCCAAAAAGAAAGAAAAATCATTGTAATTAATTAATTTATATTGATTTTAAATGTAATGGCAGAATCTATCAATAAAAAAATATACAAAAGAAGGTATTTAATTTACTGTAAATGGAATGGCTAAATTTGAAAATAAGAAAAAATACTTAATATGCTATCCATGTTTCCAAAATATTCTCATTAATCCTACTATCCTTATTTCCAAACAGAATTAAAAGGTACTTCAGTTTTAATAATATAGATTAACAATCGATAATATGGTTATTTTTGGTATATACCATACAAACCGAATGGATGTGATTTTATAAAAACCATAGGATTTGGATATGGTTTGATTTATAATCGATTAAACTGAAACATGTAAATATGTATATATTTATAACGACGTATGAACATCTATTTGTTACATGAGTTGAACTATAATTATAATTTGTAAATAGCTAACAATTTATTACAACTAAGACTTCTTATTTTGATATATTGTTTTTTTAACAGTAACTAAATTGAAGTAAAGATTATAAATTTGATGGACAACAATTAGTTGAAATTCTTTACAACTTTTTTTTTATCTTTAAGCAAACAGAGTTGTGTTCAATCGAAGACATATTGGTTTGATGAACACTAAATATGGAAGAATATAAAAACTTTTCTTTCATGCTTCTGTTTTGTTTTTTTATTTTTATTTTCAAAATTTAGTGTTTTGATATTAATTCTAGATTCGATCATTTTATTAGATGATAAAAGTCTTTTTTATTTTTTATTCTTTTATTTAAATATATAATATTTTGTAATAAATGACTCTGTGACAATATGACTCTAAATATGATCATATTATATATTTGTATAATATATAATATGATCTCAAACTAAATAATTATGTTTTTTGGTATAAAATTGAATAAACTGAAAACCGATGGTATATAAACCAAATCAAACTGAAGTACATATAGATTTAGAATAGTAGTTATATTTTAATGATCGAAATACNTGGTATATAAACCAAATCAAACTGAAGTACATATAGATTTAGAATAGTAGTTATATTTTAATGATCGAAATACCAAAAAATCGAGCCGAACCGAAACCCGATATCCGGATTGAACACCTCTAATCCGAATGAAACCGAACTATTGTTTCATTTTTAAAAACATAATAAAAATAATAGCTTCATCCCGCGCAAGGCGCGGATCTTATCCTAGTAGTTAAAGTATTAGACTAGCACAAGTTTACAAATGGAAAAAAAAGTGATCTAATGTATAGGAGACTAGTAATTCGTTTGATGAAGAATATATTATGAGTTGCTAAATATAGTCAAATCCACCGAATAAATATTTCACAGTTGCAAATAAAGTGGGTACAATTACTTGTTATTCGGCTTGTACTCGCTACTTAATTCGTACTTGGCTCTTAAAGTCGAGTACTCATTTTGTTCAAGTCGTTAATTTCAATTACTTGCAAGTACAAGACAAGTACCAAGTACTAAAATAAAAATAACTACTTGACGTTGTTGGCTTGTTACTTGTGACTTTTTTTTATCAACACTTGTGACTTATTACTTGATTTATTACCCGTTTTTTACTTTTAGACAAAAAAAATCTCTAAATTATAATCAAATTACATGTTTATAAAATAAATAAATTAAAAGTGGTATATTATAATTTTAGAGTTTTCTTTTAATTTTATATTTATCATATATCGATTTAAAACATGTGAAGAATAAATAAATATTTTTTATTAAAAATAGTTTAGATTATAGTTATAACTAACTAATTTTTTCTTAAATTCATATTCAAGGTTTAAGTAACTAAAATTAATAAACTATTATTACAAATAATAATATAATAAGTTATAAAATAGTTTAGAAACAACAAGTAGTAAAACAGAATAAGTACTTGCAAGTATACTATTTTTTAGCAAGTATTTGGAATTGTAAGTACTCGTTTTTAATAAACCAAATACAAATTCAAATTTTTATTACTCGAACAAGCTAAGCCAAATACCAAGTACACTAAAAATGATAAGTATTTGGCTTATGTCCATCCCTAATTGCAAATATATTCGATTAGTTACAAAGGAAGAATCATTTATTTGGTGACTAAAAGTACTCCTGATATTTCCGTAACCCTAGATTTTAAAGAAAAGATTAGTTGTCCGACGCTTTGTATATAGATCGCTTGATTTGGTTCATGAGCGGCATATGACTTAGTCAACTAGTTGTATTGGTTGCCAACATTTAGGGGGAAAAAAAAGGAAACTGATGATTTATTTGATAAGGATTAAAATCCGACTTTACACGTATGGTTCTATCCAAAAGAAAAACAGCAAGGCTGCAACGTTCAAATATACATGCAAAATGATTTTATTCACAAGTGGGCGTTTTCAATATTGTTGTTATATTTATACCAGGATCAAATATCAGCAAGAGACGCCTGAAATATCAAAAGATAAACCACGTATTGACGACGTTCAAATGGTTGGTGAATTCCTATGAACTAAGTGATTCGAATTGAAATAACCCTACGACACTAAACATACGTGGTCACAGGATATAGATCTCTAATTTCCAAACATTTAGGCATTTTTGGCACCGGGAACAAACTTCTAAGAAACTAGCCGGGTGGACCACTATCAATCGGATACCTCGGTTATCAGAACAAAAAAAAAATCAAAAGATAGTTTGATGAACACTGACTATGTATAATTAAATTTAAATCCAAATTAATATTTAGGTTTTAGAATGCAAAAAAAAAAGTATATGTTTGATTGAGTATTTAAAGTATGGAATTATCAGGTCAAAAGTTCAAAAACGTAATTGATGGTTTGTCGTAGTTAGAGCATGTTTAACCCTAGATCCATTAGAAAGATCTTAGTTAATTTTTAAATAATTATTTTAGCTTAAGAATTTTTCCTAAGAAACTTTTCGTTTTAATGGTTCCAACGGTAGATTCTTAATTAGAGGTTCTTAAGAACTTTTTTTTTTTTAGCTCAAGCTACTCTCCTAATTACAACCAGAGAAACATTTCACTTAGACTATATGAAACACAACGACATTATCCTAACACTTAACAAACGACAACATTATCCTACAAAACCGACAAATTGCTTTTCAGATTACTTGAGACACAAACCATCAGTAATAATCTGATACCTTTCCAGGTGTTATGAATCCTTTTTGCTCAGCATCAGTAACCATACTGTACCCAATCCTAAAATACAAAAAAATTTAGAAGTCTAACTGAAAAACATATGAACAAGCTGAAAAAGACTAATGCTATACAGTACACACCTATCCTTGACACTGCAACAAGGTTCCATGATCGCGAGGAACGTACAAGCAAACAAAGCCTGGATGTATTTCTTGTAGTAGTGTTGATAGAAACTTTGCATCTCACGTGCGTCACTCTTCTGCCTTCCGGCAAGAGTTGTTTCATTCTCCTTCACAAATAAAACAATTATAAAGGTAAATAAACTTGACACAGAAAGCTCAAGCAGAGTAAAGGAAGTGATGATAGATATTCACCCGCTCTAACCGCTGAAGAAGCACAGTCTTAAACTGGCGAACACCACGACCACTTGACGTTGAATCAAGCCTATGTGCCTTCTCAAACGCATAAAACCGACCTGAAAGAAGCATCCTTTTTAAATTTCAAGAAGAGCAAAAAACTCAGGCGATTTTTTGCATTAGTTCAACTCAGGGTAACTAGCTTCTACTTCATTAGCTACACGAAAGATCGGAATGCAGTAAACTCAAGGAACGTACAAGCAAACAAAGACAGGGTTTCTATAAGTAAAGTCTGGTCCTTTTGAGCTTCGAAGAGATAAAATCTAACAAAACTCAATTCAAAAAGCTAACTTGATCATCAATTTATCAACTTTAGATATAAAAAGAGAAACCCATCTAACCCGAGACAGAGGAAGCACCGAAAGAGAGAGGCGGAGTCGATCTCAGCCACCGTGAGAGAGATGCCGTCTCCGTCGATAACAGCTACCCAGAGAGACATGCAGAGTGAGACTTCGTCGAGATCCACCCGTTTGTCCTTCGCGATCAAAAGCAACCGAGAGACAGAGATGATGAAATTTCGTCGAAGCCACCCACAAAGAGATTCGTCTGGAGATCACACCGACGATGGGGAAAGAATCGTCGAGAGGTGGAGTCAATTTCGTGGAGGAGATCAAACTAGAGAGAGCTCTGGAGAGGAAATTGAATCGGTCGAGAGAGAGACAAGAAGAAAAAAAAAAAAGGGTGTTGGTTTGACACGTGTACTCAAGACCCGTATCTTCATCTCTTATTTAAGATCCGAGTCTTCCATTAAGTGTCATTATTTATTTTCTTTAAATTCAAAATTAGCTTAAGATCCACCTTAAGATCTGCCGATAATTGTGCTCTTACACTTTTATGTCCATGGGCCATGGCTGTGTGACTATTAAAGTCAAGAATCAAAATCTTGTATAACCAAAAAAGGCTATAAGAGATAAGGTCATGATTCAACAAGAGTATTAAAATGATCGTATTTAATACATAAGAATACGTATGATAAGCATTTGAGACTTTGAGTACAAGCCTAGAAATCATCTTCCTGGTGATCTAATCTTCATTATCCGAAGTCCATATTTTATATTCATCTATCCTCGCCACGAAAGTATGTTAGCAGTTTTGGTCAAGATGTTCAAGCACAAATTTTCAAACCATAAACAAAATCAATAAATAATAATAATAAAAAGGAAGCCATTGACCTAAATGTTCTAAATTACAGCTAGTTTAAACGATAAAACATATCATGTGTCCTATCATATTATTTGGATATCATAAAACACGTTCTAAAACCTGTCACTCGTGTCTTAAGTGGCCTCGACTAAATATAAATTAAGATTAATCAAATATAAAATACTGAGCGTAAAAACAAATGTTAACGAACTTTCTAACTTGATTGCCTATAATTTGTGTTTCTTGAGGATTTATTTTTTTAGTATTTTCAGTCATAAATATATTTGGAAGTATTATCTGGCTTTGCACGGAAATGTTATAAAAAAAAAAAGTTTTGTCTAGCATTACCTTGGAGTTGTCATTCTCGGGACTTTATCGAGTGATTCAGAGCCAGACACACATGCAATGTATCACTAGTAGAAGTGTAGAACACATCAACACATGAGCGAGCAAATGTTACTATTTTCTTATTTTAGAATTCTCGATTGTCGAATGTAAACCACTCAAAAAGCTCTCAAAAACACAATCCAAACTTGGGAAACAAATTTGATTGGACAACAATGATCTTAGATAAACAAGTGGGGTTCACTGTCGACGAGAGAAACTTTTTGAGCTCAAGCTCAATCGAGAAGACATTTAATTTAAGCGCCCCTTGGACATCGTTTTCACATCTTGCAGTCTAGTGATTTCTAAATATTCGTGAAAATGAAATATTCAAAGAAAATATTTACACATGTCAAAAAGTAATGTTAATCCAAGCAGTCATATTTTAAAAGATTGAAACCAGATATATATATATATATATATATATATATATATTTATAATCCTACAAACAAATAAATATAAATATATATATTGTTAACTTGTGTTCATAGTTGAGTAAGTAAATATGCATATGATGTAATTTTGAAGATACTTTTGGATTTGAAACACTTGATTAGCCTTACATTCTATTTCTAATAAGGACAGATTATATTTAAAGCAAAATCAATGAGATCAAGCAGGTCTCACTTGGGCTAGTAAAAGTATCCATTAATTGATTCGATTTGTTATTTGTTTCAGTTTGAAACGAAAAATACGAATATTCGTAACTTTACGAAACAAAACAAATACTAAAATTAATAATCGTAAGAAATGAAACAAATTATAAATATTAATATTTTTAGGAATGTGTATTCAAATCGATCTGTTATATACATATATTTAAATATGTATATATATATGGGTCATATAAATATTATGTTTTATATAAATTTTACATTATTTTTGTTTATTATATTAGCTATTAAAATATTTAAAATTATTATTATTATTATTATTATTATTTGTAATACAATATTATTATTTTGAATTTTTTATTTTATTTTAAAGGAATTTATATTATTTGTATCCAAAAAATTTAACACATAATATCTGAATGATTATGGATCCAATCGGATAAATGATAATTCGTACGAAACGTATCGCGGAATCAAAGTCAAGTATCAATTTATTCGGTAGAGATGTTCGATAGATTATGTGCGCATGTTCATACTGTGTTAACAAGTATGTACCCTCATGACACTTTATAGTTTTGTATTGCAAGATGGTAGAAAGTAGAAACCGTAGAAAAGTACACAACCAAATCTGGACCGCATACATATATATAGTCCTACGCATTCAATTTTTCTAGTACTTGCTCTTTAAAGAAACTCTTCTTCCCTCTACAAAACTTATTTATTAGTATCTCCATTACTCCTGCCTCAGTAAGAACAGAACAGAGCAAAGAAGAAAAGCTTAAGGTTAGATCTTCTGGATAAAAATCAAGGGGATTTTGACAGAGAAGCTTCTCATGGATGTCTTTGCTTTACATGGTTCTTTCTCCATGTGGAAAGATGTTGCAGGAATCGCAGGTAAGAACTTCAATCTGCTTTTAGTTCTGTTCATTGTTTTTTTGGTAAGCTAATTTGAGGATAGAAGCACATATTTTGTATTTCTTTTTAGTTTAATGAATATGTATATTGGATCTGGCTTTATTGCCATGAATATCCCCAAATCAAGAGATATGTTTAACGTTTTTAATGTCTATGCTTTTCTTCTTTGGCACTGAAAAAGATTCAAATGTTGTTTCTGATCATTTTCCTAGAAGGAAACAAGAAATAAGCTTCTGTAGAAAGCAAATTGTTGCATGCTATAGTTATTAATGATTGCATCTGTTACATACTTATTAGTTATTACATCTGTTACATCACTTATTACTGTTGCATTTTTGTTCTGTTTCAGGCAACATATTTGCATTTGGACTATTCGTTTCACCAATGTGAGTTCGTCTTCTTCTTAATAATCAATTTACTTATCTCGTTCCTTCCTTTCACTAATGTCTTTGTTCATTGTGGATCTTTGTTTTCTTTTTTCAGGCCAACATTTAGGAGAATCTTGAGGAACAAATCAACGGAGCAATTCTCTGGTTTACCATACATTTACTCTCTCTTGAACTGCTTGATCTGCCTCTGGTACGGCTCACCTTTCATATCACAAAGAAACCTCATGCTTGTGACTGTGAACTCCGTTGGAGCCACTTTTCAGCTTTGTTACATTATCCTCTTCATCATGTACACAGACAAGAAGAATAAGGTTTCTTGATTGACTCTTCACACTAAATAATAAACTAGTTAAACTCGCTTTTTTTTTTATATTGTTCTAATCAAGATCTTGATCATGGCAGATGAGGATGCTTGTTTTGCTTCTTGTGGTGTTTGCTGTGGTTGGGTTGATCGTAGCTGGAAGTTTGCAGATACCTGACAAGCTCACACGATGGTACTTTGTTGGGTTCTTGAGCTGCGCTTCTCTTGTCTCCATGTTTGCCTCTCCTTTGTTTGTTATTGTAAGTTCACACTAACGTCGACCAAATGTTTTAATGTGCTCTGCTTTCTTGATTGACTAACTCGCTTGGTCTTTTGTAGAACTTAGTGATTCGGACTAAGAGCGTTGAGTTTATGCCGTTTTATCTCTCTCTGTCAACTTTCTTGTTGAGTGGTTCCTTCCTCCTTTACGGGTTATTCAACAATGACGCCTTTGTTTATGTAAGTTAAACTATTATCAGTAAGTGCCATTGCAACTTGTGTTGTCTCTCTTAAATAGTAATAACAAATATTTTTTGTTTCTTTTTTGGAAACCCAGACACCAAATGGAATAGGAACGGTTCTTGGTATTGTGCAACTATCTTTGTACTGTTACTACCACAGTAACTCTGTAGAGGAAGAAACAAAAGAGCCATTGATTGTTTCTTATGTGTGAAAGCAAATCTATGGTGGGGAAAAAGAAAACAAGAATGTGGATAAATACAAGATTCTTTGTTGTTTTTTTTATTATTGTCTAGCACCTTGTGTCTATATCTACCAGCTTTCGTTTTCTCGTGGCGTGAAGATGTTTATCCTCTCGGCTTCTGTCACGATCGAAAGATGGCAGATTATTTTCTTGGATTGTACGGCTCATTTGCTGAAGATTATCTGAGACCACACGAAAGGGTTTCGTTTTTTTTTTGTGTGATGGAAATCTCTGGTGGTATGTTTGAAGAACATTTGTCCATATACTGTTTGTTTTAGAATATTATTCTATTTGTTTGTTCATAAGATTTTGCTTCTTCCTACGTAATATTGTTTTTCTTTGGTATATCGAGCAATCTAAACACACAAAAAAATGAATAAGATTTGCATCTACATAACATGAGACAATGTTTATGTAACACATGTAATTTTTTTTTTGCGCTCTCAAAATCTTACTTTTCATGGCGTTTTTTTTTAACTTGCTATACACGAAACTCCAAGAGACTTGCATAGAAAAACAATTATCAAAGAAAATCTTTCAAAAGTTGTTGTCACCAAAGAACTCCATTTAACGTGCAAAACAGCAACACGAATTTATATCTATCTCACCAAAGAAAAAAAACATTTTTGTTGTTGTAGAAAAACTGTATACTATGACTCACTTCTTGCTTGGGTAAACCTCTGGATTTATGGTTAGAGATGGTAATGTTGGACTTGGACCGCGAACTTCATTCGTAAAGATTTACACTGAAATGATACTGGACCTTGATATTGTAGGTCTATATAGTTGCTGGATTCACAAGACAAGTTCTTGCGGGATGGATCTTCAACGAAATGTGTTGAAATGGATTATACAAGAAATAAAGACTCGCAATATCATTTCTTTACTTCACTTTTCACCTGAAAAAATAAGAGAGAAAGAGAGAATAAAAAGACGATTCAGTTCTTCACCGACGTAATCGTAAAACCTTCGGTGATGAAGAGTGGAGTTCCGACAGTAGTTCTGGTCTTCACGTCGTCACTAGAAGTCGTATATCTGTATGTAATCTCATGTTTTGCAGGCCGATTCACAAAAACCTACATTTTAGACATAGTGAATTTGGTCAGTTATTACAGAGATAGCAGACTAGCAGTCTGCGCGGACCTGACCTACCATAACTCGTTTTTACCATCTCTACTATGGTACACAAATCAAAAGATAAAAGAGTAATTTGTTTTGACCAAAAAAAAAAAGGAGTAATTTGAAACAAGCCGAAGTTGGTGGGCAAAAAAGTAAAATACGGTGGTATATAATAAGCAAATTCTGTAAATACGAAAACTAAAAGGAATAATTACGAAACAATATTATTTTGTTAACCAACCTTCGTTCGATCCACACACTTCCGGCGAACTAGAATCTGATTTCTCCTAATCAATCGAAGCTCGTAACCCTAATCTATCATCTCCGGCGAGACAAATCTCCCGTTTACCCCTTAAAGCTTCACAATCTCCAAAACTCATCAGATCACTAATGTCCGGAGGAAGAAATCGCGGAGGATCTTACGGCGGCTTACAACCTCCAATCAACCAACCGCCTTTCCTCAGAGGCTTAGGAGGAGGACACGTGCCTCCACCTCCTCGTCCCTTAGATGACTACAACAGGGAACCCCAATTCCGACCCCACCCTTCAATCATCGAAGACCGAATCGCGGCGCAAAGCCAAGACGTGCAGGGCCTACTCGCCGACAACCAGAAGCTAGCGGCTACACACGTGGCGCTCAAACAGGAGCTAGAAGTAGCGCAGCACGAGCTGCAGAGGATGATGCATTACATCGACTCGTTGAGAGCTGAGGAAGATATAATGATGAGGGAGATGTATGATAAGTCGATGCGGTGCGAAGTTGAGCTTCGTCAGGTGGATGCGATGAGAAGTGAGGTTCAGAAGGTTCGTGGGGATATTAAGGAGTTGAGTGGGAGTAGGCAGGAGTTGACGAGTCAGGTTCATTTGATGAGTCAAGATTTGGGGAGGCTTACGGCTGAGTTGCAGCAGATTCCGACTTTGACTGCTGAGATTGAGAATACTAAGCAGGAGCTCCAACGCGCTAGGTTTGGAGTTTTGGGGTTTTTAAAGTTGTTGGCTTTGTTTATGTTTTTTGGTTAATGTGTGGTTTCTGTTGTTGTTGATAGAGCGGCTATTGATTATGAGAAGAAAGGGTATGCGGAGAATTATGAGCATGGGAAAGTTATGGAGCAGAAGCTAGTTGGGATGGCTAGGGAACTGGAGAAGCTTAGAGCAGAGATTGCTAACTCGGAGAATAGAGCTCATGCAACTGGTCCTGTTGCGAATCCTGGTATGGTGGACTTGAAGAACTATGAATTAATCATGACAATGTTAATTGAATTCACAATCTGCAAGGAATAATAACTACTAGCACTCTACGGTTTAATGCATCAGTGTTAATAAAAAGCGTGTGTGTTGATCAGGTGGAGTTGGATATGTTGGTGGTGGATATGGTAATCATGAGGCTGCTGGGTATGCTGTGAATCCTTATCAAGCCAACTATGCCATGAATCCAGTAAGTTACATCTTTTATTAATTTTTTTCGTGGGAATCTCTGGTTTAAGGTTTTACCAAGAAGAAGAGCATTGCGTGGGATATAGTAAACTTGAAACTAATATGCCTGAATTCTTCATAGCTGTCTTTAGACAGTTCATACTTGAGTTTGAACTTTGAAAGTTGGATATGAACTAAGCTACAGTAGCTAATAGTAGAGATGGAGTTTGGAGATGTATCCATGAAACCTGTGACAGAATATCAATCTGAATGACGACTATCTTCACATTTCTCATGTTCGTGTAGTTTTAGGTGCATACATACTACACACACACATTTAAAAGTAATTCGCTCATATGATGGTTCAGGCACAAGCACAGGGAGGCGTGGAAGGCTATTATCCTCCTCCATATGGAGCAGCACCCACTGCCTGGGCGGGTGGTTATGATCCGCAGCAGCAGCAACAACAACAGTATTATCCACAACAAGGACAAGGACAGGGATGAAATTGTCAAAAGTCGTCTATTTTCCCGACAACAACTCATAAATTTTAAAACAAAGCAAGTCTCTCTCTCCCTTTTGTAATCTTCGCTGTGTTATTTTTGGGTGTACAAGCAAAATTCTGAGCAAACCAATGTATTAAAGTTTTTTCTAATTATGAAAAAAAGATGAAAGCCTACAGTGTTTTTAAACAAGCCCATTAGTATCTGAAAATGGCTGAAGTTAGGCCCATTGGAAATCACCTCCATAGTCCATGGCGGGTAAATTTCTAAATTTTAATTTCGGTTTGATGAGAAAAAAAAATTTCAAAGGGAATAAAAGTTTCAGAAATGTGGCGGGTACTCTTTCCCACTCATCGTTTCACTAAAACGCCATAACCAAAACAAAACAGGCGGCAGTAATGATTTCGATATCCCTTTATAATATCTCTGCCATCTACGATACTATTAACACAATCCCTAATTATTGATTAGAGATCTAAAGTAGAAAAAAAGCCATGGATGCCCAGTATCAGAACCTGCCTCCTCTCAAAAGATTACGCTTGATGCAACGAGATCTCGAACTTGCTCACCAAAAACAACAACATCAACCAAACCAATCCGAGGAGGTGAAGCCGTCACAGTTACCAGGGAAGAAGAGGAAGCACTCTCGTGTTGATTACGATGACGAAACCGAAAACTCCGTCCCTACCTACCGTTGTCTCCCGGCTAAGAAGAGGATCTGGGCGATCGATCCAAATCTAATCTCCGGTAATCCCTTATCACCTATCGATCTCAACATCGAGTATAAGCCTTGTGTAGACGAAGACGCAATCAAGAAGAAGAAGAAGAATCCACAAGTAGAAGAAGAAGAAGAAGACAATGATAACAATAAAGAGAATATAGATCCTCTGGAGGAAGAAGAAGATGGGATAATGTGTGGTGTATGTCAAAGCACAGATGGTGAACCATCAAACCCCATCGTCTTCTGTGACGGTTGCGATTTAATGGTCCATGCTTCTTGTTACGGTAACCCTCTGGTTAAAGCCATACCAGAAGGTGATTGGTTTTGCAGTTATTGTACCGCGTCAATGTCATTAAAGAACAGCAGAGAGAAAAAGACTTTCTCTTGTTGTTTGTGTACGACTAAAGGTGGAGCTATGAAGCCCACGAAGGATGGTCGTTGGGCTCATATTACTTGCGCGCTGTTTGTGCCTGAAGTTTACTTTGAGGATCCTGAAGGAAGAGAAGGGATTTGTTGCGGGGAGATACCGAGTAAGAGATGGAAAGAGAGGTGTTATGTTTGTAAGGTGAGGGGTGGGTGTGTTATTGAGTGTTCGGAGATGAAGTGTCAGTTGGGTTTTCATGTTAGTTGTGGGTTGAAGGAAGATCTTTGTGTTGAGTATCGTGAAGGGAAGAGGAGGAGTGGTGGTGGTATTGTTGTTGGGTTTTGCAGTGAGCATACTAAGCTGTGGGAAAGGGTAAGATTTGGATCATACTTATCTGATGTTTTTTTTTTGTTCTGTTTCTGTTTAGTTGTGGATTTGAGTTTAGGGCTCAGTTTTGATGATGAGTTTTTGTTTGTCAGCAACAGGAAAGTGGAAAGTACAAGATTGTTGCTAGAGATGAGGATAAGAAGTAGCAGAAAGCTGGAAGGCCGACTCTGAGAGGCTTCATATGTTGATTGTTTGGTTTAGAATAGTTTTCTTATTTTCATACTTATCTGATCAGGGACTAGCTTTCATGCTTGTCAAGTTTGTGTTTTTTTTTCTTTCTCTATGTTATGTTCTATGTTGACTTGTTTTAAGCTGCACAAGAGCTAAAACTTGGTCAATCTAGTTCTCTACCTCGTTGTATCTTTTCTCGTTTATGTCATAATAATCATAATTATATTTTCTTTTGGAAGATGTTTGGTCTTGTTCTGCTTTTCATTCCGCTAAACAAAATCATTGTGATCATAAATCAGATAAACCACACTTCAATGAAATGCATTCTATTTATTTACATTGTAGACTCAATGTCCTCACTTCAGTGGTGAACTAAGGAGTTATCTCTTCTGGTTATTGTCATGAGGATCATAAGCAGGATGCTTGGTAATGTTCTGCTTCTCACTCAGCTAAAATAGTTCATTGTGATACATCAAAAACACTTTTAATGAAATACAATCCTGTTGTATCTCTTCTGGTTCTTGTCATGAGGGTCATACGCATATTCACTTAGACTGATAGATCAGAAATATTGAACTATGTTCTGCTCTTCAAACTCAGACTCATCATGATGGAAGTTCAGTGACTTTGGTGTCCTAGACAAGTTTAGCAGATTGCAATAGACCTAAGATATTGGCAAGCAAGCGCCTCAAACTCATAGATGTCTGTTTCTCTGAAAAACATGTTAACCAAATTAAAACTACCAAAACACCTCTTCATTCAAATTCTTCTCACAATAAATCTTCCGACAAACTAAACGGTAATGGCAAAAAAAAAACTAATTCCTTTGGTTTACCCAAAAACTGATAACCTAACCGGAACATTGTACCGGTAATCTAGTTTGACAAAGGGCGTTTGTGCCGCCGTCTCAAAGCAAACAAACAGAGAAAAAACAATTTTCTCCGACAATCAGAGCTGCAACAACGAACTAATCTGATTGTCTTAGCTAATCAAAGTTCAGTTCCAGTAAGTTTAATTAAAGAAACCAGATCCCTACTATATCAAGGTTTCTAAAACATGTAGTGACTAATTTTCGCGCAGATTTGCACCCAAAACGTCAGTTCTGACTCAGAAAACCCTAGAAATCAAAACCCAGAAGAACAGATGAAGAAAGAATCGATAAAAAAAAAAATCAAAAAAAATTTGGACCATTTCTCTCGATTTGTGCGTGTCATCCTTGCGCAGGGGCCATGCTAATCTTCTCTGTATCGTTCCAATTTTATCGGATGTCCCCGAAGGGACAAACATCTTCCTGACTTCATCGGTATATAAACTTAGCTTCTTCTCTTCAGCTGAACGATGTGGGACTGTAGAAATCGATATCAGCTTAAATGGGCCTGTTTATTATAAGGCCTTTCTTTCTATTATTTATACTAAGCCCATTAATGTTATCTTCCATATTCTCTTACCACCTTTTCCAAGTAGATTTCATGCTGCTTATAAAGACAATTTAAAATAGAATCTGAAAGTGGTCACATGAGCTCACCCAAAGCATTACGGCGGTTATGTATTGATGTCTAATGTGTATGAAGATGCTGGGCAATACGGAATGTGAAAAAGACACCAGATAGCAGCTGGATTAATGTCAATAATGATATTCACATATTATTTACAGTCGATTAGAACTCTCACCAAGAACATGAATCTATCCACACTTGGTTAAGTCTGTTAACTTCTCATATATGTGGTGCTCATGAGTCAAGAGCATATGCTTCTCGACGACTATAACTAATTCTAACTAGGTATACATAAGATCCTTATCTCTTGCATAACCATAACTAATTTTGGCTGAGACGCAGCTTCTGTTGTCCCACCACCGCGCTGAGAGGCTTCATATGATGTTGATTGTTATAGAATAGCTTTCTTATTTCATAGTTATCTGATCAATGACTAGCTGATTCGTCATGCTTGCCAAGTTTATGTTTTTTTTTCTCTAAGTTATGTTCTATGTTGACTTGTTTTAGGCTGCACAAGAGGTAAAACTTGGTCAATCTAGTTCTCTACCTCGTTGTATATTTTCTCGTTTATGTCATAATAATCATAATTATATATTCTTTTTGGAAGATAGATCAGGATGTTTGGTCATGTTCTGTTCTTCACTCAGCTACACAAAATCATTCTGATACATCAAAAACACTTTTAATGAAATCCTTATTAGTAAACTGAAGATATCTCAAAATATTATTTTGCCACAAATATTTGACATTATTATAACATGAATTTTAACATTAAAATCCCTCAACTAAATTTGTTTTAGATAAAAACTCATAAACTAAGTATTTAACATAAAACTCCAAATTAACTTTATTTAATGAATTAAACTCTCGTCGGTCATAATCTCTATAATATTATTTGAGAAGTCAGTTTCCTATGTGTCGCTCTCACGTTCATTGTCATGATGGTTGATTACACTTATACCCTTAATGAATTAAAATTAGATAAAAATAATATTATTAATTCTTTTATTTAGTTTCCTTTTCAAAATCTTCCAAAAATATATGTAATAAAAAGGAAATTATTTATAAAGTCATAAATAATAAATTGAAAACGAAAAAATATATGTATATATAATATGATTTCATAAAAAAAAGTTCACAAAATAGTAATAATACATTCAAATTATTTTTAAATAACATAAAATATTCTTTTAGAGTAATAAAAATAGTTTATAATTAGTATTATTGATTTATTTACTTATATAATATTATTTTCAAATACAATCACAATTTTATGTACTACTTATTTTAAGAGATATTAAAAACAAAAAATAAATTTAACACTAAACATCGGTCGATTAAATAATTAACAGTTAGTCTAACGAGCTAGATACATGATCTTTTATCATTATTAAAATTATTTGTTTTTTTAATATTAAATTTTCTTTTAAATTTTATGTTTTTATGTTTATGAAACTAAATATAACCATCAAAATACCAAAGAATATCTTAATTCTCACTTTTAAGATTATTTAAAATAAATTTCAGTTTACATTCAATAAATCTAAAGCATAAAGTTATTTAGAATTTATAAATATTTTAATTATTGTAAATATTGATGTGTGTTCATGAGCTTCCAAAAATGTATCAATTACTTATGCATGTAACCCTCTGTTGATCATAGGATAACTTAAAACATATTAACCAATGAAAATAAATATTAACCAACTCTTAAAATTTTAGTTCTTTTGTAAAATTTATATATATGCATGAGACTTTATAATATTATTGTTATATTAATTTACGTATTTTGGAATCAGACACTTTAGTTAATGTTTAATTCATTCTAAGCACAATATATCTTAAGTTATACATAATTTTCCTAAAATATATTTACATATTTAAGACAACACTCACTAAATGCAAATAAGTAATTAATTAAAAATTAATATATTTTAAAATATTATAGTTGAATTCAAAGATACAATCCAATTTATCCAAATGATAACTAAATCAACCGTAAAAACAACAAAATTGACTAGATATAACATATATAAAATTATAGTATAATTAAAGTAATATAATATTATTAATATAAATGATGCATATAAATTATAAATTAATTTAAAATTAAAACTATATAGTAATCATTTATTATTATATATTTACTTTAAAATTATTTATACCCGTGCATGAGCACGGGAAAATCACCTAGTTACCATTACTACAGGTAAATCTTTAGTTTAGGAGTTTTATCACTACATATCAAAGGTTCAAAATATAATAATATTATCTAAAAATTCGTAATATTAATTTTTAAAATTAGCATTTTTAAAAAATTCTGTAAATATATGAATGTGATTTGTTATCCTTTTAAAATAAACATTATATATGTATAAATTAAAAATGTAAAAACTCAGAAAATATGACAAAAATTATCTACAGATTTAATAAATTTTAAAATAAGAAAATAGAATAAAAATTATATCTATCTAATAAAACGTAATAATAAATATTTAAATAATTTTTATTATATTTTTTTACAATTTTAATTTATATATATATATATATTTATTATTGATGTTAAAAACAAATAAAATTCATATATTTACAGAAAGTTTTTAAAAAATTAATTTTGAAAGTTTAAGTTACTAATTTTTAGATAATGTTATAAATTTGTTTTTTATATTTTAATTGTAAAACCCTTCAACTATGTTTACTCTATGTAGAAACTCCTAAAATAAAGATTTACCGATAGTAATTGTAATTATGACCGACGAGGGTTTAATTCATTAAATAAAATTAATTTAAGATTTATTCGTTAAATACTTAGTTTGGAAGTTTTTATCTAAAACATACTTTGTTGAGAGATTTTAATGTTAAAAATCTTAAAATAATTAACAACTAAAAAATATACAATAGACCATTACAAAAAATATAAAATATGGATCTTCGATCATCCTCTACACATATAAGTTTGGACTCATCTTAGATGAGATATTTTTGGTTCTTAAGACTTCTACAGAAAGTCTTCTTAAAAAAGTCATCTAGCATAACACGGATTAGAATACTTCATAGGAAACTTTTTATTATAAAATGCTTTAGAAAATTTCTAGGAAGTTTTCCGAGAAACCTTCTGAAAAATCTCTACATCGAAAAAACCTGCATATAAAAATGTTCAAATTTCATCAAAACAAAGAAAAAATTCAAAATAATTTTTATACTTAAATAATAAATAAAATAGTTACACTATGTTGAATCTATAAATTTTTAGAATCTAACCTATAAAACACACAGAAATACATATCTAAAAAATAGAGAAATATGAGAGCTACGTAATGAAATACTTGCAAAAACTAGATAAACATTACATTTTTGCTACATTCATATGAGAAAAAGAGAGCAAATGTGTAAATTTTCTTTATACAAACGATACATTTTTATACCAAGAAATCTTCCGAGATGTCTTATAAAAAATATTCCAAAGTCTAGCTCATATATGAAAAGACCCTACATATTCAAAATCTCATCAAAATTGAGAAATACTTAAAAAAATTTTTTGTATCCTTAAATAATAAATAAAACAGTCACATTATGGTGAATTGACAACTTTTTAGAAGCTAACATATAAAACACACAAAAGACATTTCCAAATTCATAAATCTACCTTTAAAGTATTGAAACATGAAAACCATGTAATGAAAACCTCCAAAACAGTATAAATTATTGAGAAAGACATAAAAAAAAGAAATTCATATAAATTTAGTGTTTTTAAGATCAAAGAGATTAGAGAGAGGTTGAAGAGTTTTAGAGTGGGAAATATTAGATTTTTGTTACATCCATTTGAGAGAAATATAGAGAATGTGTAAATTTTCTTTATACAGTGGGAAAAAAAATTCTAATTAAGTAAAATATTTTTGATTTAGAAGATTTTCAGAGAAGTCTTCCAAACCCTAAATTTATTATTTATTTAGAAAACTTCTCAGGAAGTCTTATAGTGCATTATTTGTTAAAAGATATTCTGAAACTCTAAAATCAAATAACTAACTAAATAATTCACAGTTACTTCGTTACACTTGGAATCATAACTTTTAAGTGTTTAATATATATTTTGATCAAAAAAAAGTGTTTAATATACATAAAATTAGACACATAGGTTAAATTTACTTTTAAAAATAGTAAAGATTCCATAACATAACCATTAAACACACAAACGATACTATAACATATGTTACTAAGCCCTTAACCAAAAAAAATTATAACTCAATATACATTCATCCATCTATATTGAAAAGAAATCAATTTTACTGGATCTTAATTTATATCATTTACCAATGTTTATACTTACATGATTTTAAGTTTTTGTCCAGTGAAAATAGTTTTTATGTAAATTTATAACCTATTTTTAGAACTATCATCCGAAAAGATTTTCAGAGAAAATCAATATTTTTTTTTGTTTGGTCACAAGGCATTGGTTATAATTTTATTAGTCGTTTGGATTACTTTTTATTTTGATTGAAGTTAGAGTATACTTTTACATTGATAATCATGTTTTAAGTTATTTTCGGCATATTTCATATTTTTGTTTTGGGTTTATTATGGATATATGTAGTCTCCATGTAGTTTAGTGCTGTTAATTGCTATAATTTTTTAGGTACATTATCTACAGCTTATAAAATTATTTCCCTGTACATAATACGGGCCTGTAGGATAATAAAAATCTAAATATAAATTTGTAATAAAAAATAGTATTGATTTCTAAAAAAATATTATTTTTTAAGTGACAGATATGGTAAATAATATTATAATAATTCATTAAAAGTAACATTAATTTGAGAATTCGAATAAAAAAAATCACTTTATAAATAATAGTATAAATAGATAGATTTACTATAGAAAATCATTGTTGAATACATTATTTGATAGCCAGAAAAGATCTCTAGTAAGTAGTTTGAGTTCTACTCTTATTTGATAGCCAGAAAATATTATTTTGTAAGTGACAGATATGATAATAATATTATAATAATTCATTAAAAGTAACATTAATCTGAGAATTCGAATACAAAAAATCACTTTATAAATAATAGTATAAATATATAGATTTACTATAGTAAATCATTGTTGAATACATTATTTGATAGCCAGAAAAGATCTCTACTAAGTAGTTTGAGTTCTATTCTTATTCTACTCTTATTTGATGTGCTTGAAAAAAACGTAAATTTTATTTAAATATAAATAGTGGCGACACATCCAGTGTCTTTACTGTCTTGTGGATATCGAATTTATAGCTTGTGGAGGATAAGATGAGCACCAAACTGGGGCTGAATGGTGAAGACTGTGTAAGGAGCATGAACATACGAAGGTGAAAGCTCGAATGAGAATTTCTGTAGTATCAATGCCATTGCCATCTTTGACTCCAACATGGCAAAGTTATGGCCAATGCATATCCTCGGCCCCCATGCAAAGGGCATGAAGGTGACTTTGCTATTTGTTGCCTTTGAGACACCATCTTTGAACCTCTCTGGATTGAACTCTGCTGCATCTTTGCCCCATAGCTGGGTGTCACGTTGGACTAGCAGAATAGGTACATTGACGTGAACACCACTTGGTAGGGTCAGGTCTCCCAGCTTTATCTCTTTGTGAATGGATCGTGTCAACTGGATCACTGGAGGATATAGCCTAAGCACCTCGTTTAATATCATTGTCACCTGTTGGAAACGTTCAGCAAAGTCAGCGTATATAACCAGTGACGGATCTAAAAAATATTTTGAATGACAGTATATAAATAAATTAATTAATTATTTGATAAATATTATTAATTCTTTATATGAATGCTATATATATATATACATAAACTATTAAATGGTATAAAGGTTTTCTATATAATTTTCAAGGAATAAAAGAAGATGAATCCAACTCTCTTTATAAGAAAAAAATAAATACATAATTGTTTTTGAATGAAAAAGACTAAATGACGAAAAAAATAAGAAAGTACGTGAGAGAATATGGAAATATGACAACCTGAAAAGAGGTAAACTGTGGTTATATATCATGCAAATAAATTTATTTCTAGATTTTACTGGGAGCAGTTGCCCCTCCCAGACAATGTAGATTCGCCCCTGTTAATATAACATACAACGGAAGACACATGAAGGTTTTTGATTTTATTTTATTACTTACAACTTTGAGCTGGTTAAGGCCTTCTGTATCAGGTTCTCTATCACCAAAAACTTGCTTCACTTCTTCTCTTGCACGATCCTGCCACTCTTGGTGTTGGCTTAGCAGAACCATTGTCCAGCAGAGAAGTACTGAAGTTGTCTCTTGCCCGGCAAAGTAGAAAAACTTACAGTCATCTATCACATCCTCAATGCTCAGTCTACTTCCTTTGGCTTGTCCTAAATTCGATTCAAGAAGTGTTCCGAGCAAATCTTCGCTTGGGGGTTCCCCAGCTTTTCTAGCCTTTAACCTTTTGTTAATGATCTCTCTCAGTATAATTGGGACTTCTTTGCCTGCTGCTTTGATCCTCCTATTACCCTTCGTTGGTAAGTAACTACACAAAAGAAAGAACAAAACATGATTCATGTCTCCTCCTGATGTAATGCAGTGGTTACAAGACCAAGATTCAAGCCGGTTTTATTACCTGTATCCAGGGATGAAGTTTCTCTGAAAAGCTTGTGTGAGGAGCCGTGCTAGTTCCGCTTGGAGCTCAAATATCCTCTGACCTTCTTTGTAGTTGCTCCCAAAAGCAGTACGAGAGATCACATCTGCAGTCATACTCATAAGCCAAGGCCAAACGTCCACCTCAGAGGATAACCCTTTGTTTGAGACTATATTGTCCCATTTGCCAACTACCTCGCTGCAGCACTGGTGAAATGCAGGTGCCATATTCTATATATAGAAACACAAAGAACACATTAGAACATTATGCATCCATATCATCAATTGACTAAAGAAAAATATGACACATTAGCATAACTATTAAAAATGTATAAAATATTTCACATCTCTTACTATTTATTCGTTTAATATTATGATCAAATATATTAACAATACATCATATAATCCTAATACTTTAAAATAATTATATATTTTGAAACTGAAACAATTTGTAATTTTTAATCATAAATAAATTATCAAACACAACTTCTGTAACAAATAATACTATTATTAGTACATTTGGTTTTTCCATATATAATTATTTTAAAATTTTCAATTTTTTTTCTCAAAATAATGATATTTAAAATCGATAATAAATATGATCATATTTATTTTTAATAATTTTAAATACTAAAAATAGTTTGAAATAAATATGAATGTCATTTTATCTACACGTAATGTGAATCTGGTTGTACTCTCTTCAATTATATAACATTCACTACGTACATGGAACACATGTATTTAAGAGAATGTTGCAATTTAACACATTTTACTAGATTTTGACCCGCGCAACCGCGCGGGTGTTTGTTTTCGTTTATAGTTAGTTATATAAACATTTTTTTCACTTGTAAATTGGTATATATTATAGTAATCAAATATCTATGATATGTATAGTAATTCTTTTTCAAACATAATAATATAATATAATACGTGTTTTAATCAAATAGATTGTTTCAAATTTTCTATATTATACATGTTTTTCAAACATGTGTTTGTTTCTTCTTCTATACTTTATTGTTTGTTAGATTAGTAATTCATTTAGATAAATTAATATAAATAAAGCTTGATTAAATATTAGTATACTTTAATTTGCAAAGATGATATAAACTTCGAAGAATTTTTGCTAAAAACTAAACTTATAGATTCATAAATTAATATTATAAAGAATTTTATTTAAAAGAATTTTTAAAAAATTTCTTTTTTTAAAACAATATAATTTTAAAAAATTTCGTCGAAATAAATTTATCTGATATATATAGCGTGTAAATTTTGGTATGGTATATAAATATTCCATATTACTAATCTGTGATTTTTGTTAATATATTGTGGATGCATTTAACTATTATTGACATATTTCCTTATAAATAATAGAAGATTCCTAAACTTATATCTATTGACATATTTTACGTGACTAAGTTGGAAGATGTGGGGTAATTTACCAAAACCAAATTGTTAAGCGTATCTTTGTTATTATAGATATGATTTTTCATAAAATATTATAATGATATAATTATTAGAGAGTTAATGTAACATAATTTTCTAGTAATAGTCCATTTTTAAAAAAAAATCACACATGAAGTCAAGTTATGACTTCTGTTTTAATATATAAGACTAGATTTTGACCCGCGCAACCGCGCGGATGTTTGTTTTCGTTTATAGTTAGTTATATAAACATTTTGTTTTCACTTGTAAATTGGTATATATCATAGTAATCACATATTTACGATATGTATAGTAAATGTTTTTCAAATATAATAATATTATATAATACGTGTTTTAATCAAATAGATTATTTCAAATTTTCTATATTATACATGTTTTTTCAAACATGTGTTTGTTTCTTCTTCTATATTTTATTCTTTGTTAGATTAGTATTTCATTTTTAGATAAATTAATATAAATAGAGCTTGATTAAATATTAGTATACTTTAATTTTCAAAGATAATATAAACTTCGAATTTTATTTTTGCTAAAAACTAAACTTATAGCTTCATAAATTAGTATTAGAAAGAATTTTATTAAAAAAGATTTTTTTAAACAATTTTTTTAAAACAATATAATTTTAAAAATTTACATCGAAATAAATTTACCTGGTATATATAACGTGTAAACTTTGTTAGGGTATATAAATTTTCCATATTACGAATATGTGATTTTTGTTAATATATTGTGGATGCATTTAAAATTATATTGTTTGACATATTTTGCGTGACTAAGTTGGAAGGTATGAGATAATTTACCAAAACAAAATTGTTAAGCGTATATTTTTTTACTATAGATATGATTTTTCATAAGATATAATAATGATTAGATTATTAGAGAGTTAATGTAACATGACTTTCTAGTAATAGTCCATTTTTAAAAAAATCACACATGAAGTCAAGTCATGACTTCTGTTTTAATATATAAGATACGTAAAGAAAGGTAATGCGTTTCGGGACTATGAAACTTTTATTTCCAGATAACAAAAAAAATAAATATATATATATATATATATATATATATATCAATTATCTAATTAATATAACATATAAATCTAATATTATAGATATAAAATTCATTTTTGATTATATATAACTATTCATTAAAGATAATATTGATACTCATCGTCTAAGTTTTAAAGTGAGAGTTCAAATACGAAAAATCACTTCACTAATAATAATATAGAAAGTTTGAAATAAATATGAATATTATTTATCTACACGTAATGTGATTCTGGTTGCATTTTCTTTAATTATATAATAACATTCATTGAGTACATGGATTACATGTATTCATGAGAGTGTTGTACTTTAACACGTTTCATACGTAAAGAAAGGTAATGTGATTCGGGACTATGGAATAAGGAGCCTAACCTTGATCTTCTCAAGGTGGAAAGCAGGGTTGATGATTCTTCGATGTTTTGCCCATTCGTCACCATCATAACTAAACATCCCGCTGGCTATCAATCTTCCCAAAGGGAATGTATGTAGCTTCTGGAAATCATATATTTTGTTGAACAGTTCCTTGATTTGCTCAGGATCCGTAATGGTGACGATTGGTGTAGGTCCACGCCATGTAAAGAAAGTCCTTCCTATTACACCCACATTACGTAGAAATACAAAGCTTGAAAACCTTTTGTCTAGATCAGGTACAGTGCAACACAGTTTTCTTAGGAATCAAGAAACATACCGTAAGTTTTGAGATTGTGCAAGGGGAAAGGCATAACTCGTGGGGTGATATCATCCGTAAGTTTGATGGGTTTGGACCTTGCCTCCAAGGTCATACTGTAATCCCTTTTCACATCACCAACGAGTGGATTGTAAGGAGAGCCAGCAAGACCTTGTCTTCTTAGGTAACTTTCAAGCATCTTTGGTTTAAACCAAACCCATTTTAGAGTTCTCCATACCCACCACAGCACAACAGCTATAGCTACCGAAACTGTTACCGAGGCAGCTGATGTTTCCATTTTCGTTCCAAGAATTGTGAGAGAGAGAGAGAGATAGGGATAACCGGCTGATATTCTAAGCTATTTAAAGATTGTAATTTTGCTATTAGTGATGACATGAGCACTTATGTCATATATATTTGAAAGAGCTGAGATTGACTCGGGTAGAATGAAGAAGAATAGAGAGAAGATGAAGAAATTGTAGAGAAAATACAGAAAATATAGAATAGAGTAGAGAGAATAACCAGTGAGTAACTTTTATTTATTTTTAAGGTTTTAATTTATTTATTATATATATTTTGTATTTCAAATAAGAAATAAATTTTTACTTTTTATTATTTTTTTGTTTTTCGTGAAATTATTTTATTTATTGGTCTTATTCAAAAAAATTAATCATATATAATATCGACTAAACTATTTTATTGTGATATTTAGATTTTGATATACATTTCATTATGGTGTCTGAAGAATATATAGTGAACAATGCTAGAAAAAACCAAAATTATTTAATGAGATTTGTATTAATTTATTTTTATGATCAAAAATCTATTACCATTTTGATGTATACTTTTAATTTATTTTGATTAAGTTTTTAATTTTATTAGTTACATTAGATATCTAAAACATATGAGATTTAAATCTTGTTATGTTTTATTATAAGTTCTAAGTCCTATTTCTTTTTTCAAAAGATTAGGAGTTAGTTTAAATTATTGTTAAATATTTTTAATAATAAATTGACAATATAAATAAAGATAATAATTTTAATTTATATTTATAAGAAATTTGAATTTTTTCTTAAGTTTTTAATAGCTAATATATAATTATTTATTAAAATTAATTAACTTATTAATCCATAATTTGTCTGTTGTCGTCCAAATAAATCGGTGACCTAGAAAGTTACCGATTCAATGTACGGACCAGGTTTATAAACATTGTTTATAACTAATATATCGTTACAAATACGGAGTTACAAATTAGTTGGTAATATTACTTAATCGCGTAGTTGCAAGATAGTGTAATATTTTGGGTCACCTTTGTGACTCGAATATAAAAACGTATTTTGGTGGCTATTTTGGTTTCCACGTGCACACAAAAAAGAAAACATGTTCCACACGAGATTGGTAGCTGTATTGGGTTGTTGTGTACTTCATTTCTAATTCAACGTGTGACCAAATCGAAGCCTGTAATTATTTTTGCGAATATGAACACACATTCGTAACAAACTAGTGATAACTTGTCATTTAGTGGCCAGTTTTACCAAGAAAAACTAGTGGCAACTTGTCGTTTTCTGTTACAGAAACTTCTTTGCAAGACTAGTCTTAATAATATGTATAACTTATGCATCTAAAGCCATCAGTTTAGTCTTAATAATATGTATAATTTATGTATCTGAAGCCATTAGTTTTCATGATCGATGTAGTAGAAAACTAGTTGTGATATTTGCTACATACTTGCAAGTGTATAACTATTTATTTATATCTTCTATTTTCTTAGATGATTACATAAAATAATTAAGTAAAATAATACGATTTATGCTTAGTTGAGTAAAAATAGTTTCAAGTTGGTATTATTGAAATGTTATTTTCTTAATGTTTTGTTGACTATAATATCTTACAATTACAAAAAAACAAATATATATAATATTTTTTTTGTCGACAAAATATCTATAATATCTTTTGTTAGTATAGTAGTTAGTAAAATATAATTTATAGATATTTATAGTAAAATATATTATTAGACAACTAAATTAAAGCCCAAAATTTAGACGGAATTTTTTTTAAAATGGATACCCATTTTATATTAAAATTTATTATCATACTAATGTGAATACAAATCTTAGTACACAATTCAATAAACAAAGAGCTTTCAGAAATATTATTAAACAACTAAAGTAAAGCAAGAAATTTGGACGAAAAAATTGAAAAATGGATACCCATTGTATATTTAAATTTATTATCACAATAATATAACATATATCCTTCATAAAATAAAAATTATTAAAAAAATTAATATTTATCTATTTATAAGTAGTCTATGTTGGACCATTATATTTATTTAATTTTCTATTATTCTCCTACAACTAACTTAGTTATTAAATATATATACTTTATCTAACCAATTATTTAAATATATTTTTAAAATAAGATATCTAAAAAGATATTCTTAAAAATATCCTTAAGTATCTTTTCCCTAAGGTTATATTTTAATATTATCTTTTCCCTATCTTTTATTATGTTCTATTTTAAATGTAAATTAAGATTTCTTTTTCATATTTACTTTAAATAATAAAAGTCATAATTAATACTATCAACTATAATTAAAAATGAATACTAATTCATTTTTCATTTATAAAATAAGAAATAAAAAATATAATATTTATATATACATAATTTATATTTATAATTAAATTACTGCACCAAGTAATAGATATGAAGTAACTTAAGCCATTTATTAACTATTTTATAAATTATAAATAAAATATAATCATGAATTTTACAACATACTTCAACTTTTAAAACAATATTAAAGTACGATATGTAAACTGAACAATAAAATATTAAAATTTCAAATATTCAAAATAATTTAATATATTTATCAAGTAGACGAATAAAATGACAATAATTAATTTGTATAATAATGCTGAAAAATATATTTTTTACCAATATAAAAATTAAAATTTATACTATAATTTAAAAGTTATAAAATATAAGTAAAACTGAATATGAGGCAGGTTATATAAATGAATTATCTTAGTAAAATTATATACATGTAAATTTTAATTTTGTTACATATACTTTACACAAAAATTATAAAAAGATATATATGTATAAGATTTCGAATTTTCAGTAAATAAGTTTTTGAATAGAAATCCATTGCACGCTTTAAACTGCCAGTTGAATCTAATAATAAACATTATTATTAGATATATAATAAAAGTATATACAAAAATGAAAACTAATAAATATTAAAATTTCTAATATGAATAATGAAATGAAGTTAAAAGTGTAAAATAAACCAAAACAAAAAATTGAGAAAATTCTAGTAACATGTGAACAATAAAAGTAAACTAAATAAATAAGTAATTATATTTATTTCAAACTTAAATCATTAAATTGTAATAATAATCGTTGATGTTCAAATCTATTTATTTTAGTATGCATTTAATCCATTACACTTACAACAAAATGATAAATTAGTTTGTTTAAAAATTTGTATGACTGATTTTGTAAAAAAAAAGGAATTACATATAGAGTTATCAGTTTTGTCGTTTAAACCGCATGTCCGAATTGTGTTTCATAACATCGGATATGATGCTTCATGAATAACATTTAAATGTAGATCCAAAATCAAAATTGCAAATTTATATCATATAAATTTGATTTGTTTCCAAAATAATCTTGCGCTTTGAAATCATGGATCAAAATCTAATAAATTTCTTAAAATACTCTTCATTTATATTCCAAAATGGAACCTACATTATATCCCAAATTCTAGCATAAAATCTCTTCACTTTACTATTATTTGTACTAAGCCCATTAACGTTATCTTCCATATTCTTCTTCCACCCTGTCCAACTATATTTCATGCTCTGTATAAAGCTCAGTTTCAAATAGAATCTGAAACTGGTCACATGAGCTCGAACCAGAGCATCGCCGCAGTTATGTATTGATGTCTAATGTACATGTAGATGCTGGGAAACACGACCAAGTTTTGGACGTTAGAGTCGGAGACAACGGGATGTTAAGAAGACACCAGATAGCAGCTGGACTGAGTTCAAGAATGATATTCAAATATTGTTTACCGTCGATAAGTGAGACTCACCAAGAATATGAATCTATCCACGCTTGGTTAAGTCTGTTTAACTTTCTCATATCTGTGTGTGGTCAATGAGCATATGCTGCTTGACGACTATAGCTAATTTTAGCCTAGGTAGACATAAGATCCTTCACGCCATGCATAAACATAAGATCAACCCTTAAAGAGTATAATTTCCTATATATGTTGTGTGAAAGACAATTTTTTCCGGACTAGAAAATTGTAGAAACCAACAACAATGGTTAATTTTTTTGGCCATTGCTCTGTAAAATTAGCAAAGAGAGACATGTGGTTGGGGGTTAAAACTGAACTTTTCTTTATTATCACAATCTCAAATGTCACAAATCAGGCTTGATCCAATAATACTTACATTACAAAACAACTAACATTGGGAGATTCTGGTGATCAATAACCTGATACCAACAAATTGCTAACTCTTTAAGACATGCCATACCCAACCGTGCCTACGCTCCGGTGTGCTGCAACTGCAACCGCGGCGGCTCCAGCAGGACCATATTGGGATTGTGCATGCAACAGCTTAGCATCAATACCCACCTTATGCTCTGTTTGGACATAAGGGTTAGAGTTCAGCTCAGCTGGCTTTGCAGAGTTGCGTTGGGTTGGAACAAACTGCGGTTTTGCCTGAGATGCAGCTTCTGTACCACCACCGCGCTTCTCTTGTTGGTTTATGGTGTTGGGATTAAAGAAACAGTTAGGAGAAACGGTCTGTTGTGGAATGCTTCTGTAATATGATGTCCTTGCATCATAGGATGACTCTTTGAGGTTCCTGCCGTTCTCATAAGTTACAGATGATTGCACAGCGCGTCCTGGTCTACCTGTTGATAAAACACATGGGATTGAGTCTCAGAACAATACCTTGTCTCTCAAACAATACTTTCATAGATTGTAGATTACTATTTTTACCTGACGGTATTCTTGGAGGAGGTCCTAAAGGTTTAGTTGAAGTCGATGGAACTACATTTCTTGAAGGTTGTGCATTGGATGTCACTACACCAGGGTGAACTGTAGACCGTGGAAGTGAAGCATGCTTTCTCTCTGGAGGTATGACTGGTCCACTTTTACCGCTATTTTCTTCAAGGTACGCAAACTGTTTCCTCAGATGACCAATGGCACTACAAATATCAAAATCAATCGATCAGATAGATGAAATAACAATAGAGAGTTTAAGGTCTCAACATTTATTTTATAAGAGGAAGTAAGAACCTAGGATATAAGAAATTTGAGCCTTCAGAACCGTTCATATAATCCTTGAGCAGCTGAGGATGGTATTCTAGTATCTCCCTGTATATTAGCTCTCTGATGTCATCCTTTGTCAACCTTCTTCTTTCAAACTCAAACTCCATCTTCGAGATTGGCTGACAAGAAGGTTCTCTCTCAATCTTAGCAAGACCTTTAAAGTAAGGATCAGCCAGCGCCTGTCAAAATAACATCACAATGTTTAACATCACCGTACAAGAGGGTCAATGACAAGAGAGGGAGGAATGAACAAGCACCTCTGTAGCAGTAGGCCTATCCTTTGGATCAAAAGCCAATAGTCTCTGCAATAACCGCAACGCTAAAGGATCTGCATTAGGAAACTTTTGAGAAAAAGGGACAAGACTTTTCTTCCTCATTTCTCCCAAGTATTTTCTAGCTTTCTCGTTTCGTACCTGCATCAGAGATTTTATCATTAGTTCTCTACATGAATTCTCTAAGCAAACAAAAAGGAAACTTGGTAAAGAACATACTCCTGCAATGGTTTCTGGTTTTGGCGTCCCAAGAAGATCAGTAATCAACTCTAACTGATGAACAACACTTTTCCCAGGAAACAAAGGCTTCCCTAATAAAACCTCCGCAAAGATGCATCCAATGCTCCAAATGTCAATAGCTGGAGTATACTGCAATGGACAAAAAACTACAAGTCAGACTACTTAGCAAAAAGAATCCACTCAAATGCTCCACAAAGATTCTAACACCAGACCTATAACATTTACAACCGTACAAATAAGTAAAAAACATACAAGAGGAAGATGAAGATAACAAGTACCTTTGAACAGAAAGATCCACAAAGCTCAGGTGCCCTGTACCATCTTGTGGCAACATAGTCCTGAAACAAGAAAGACATATAACCAAATTCAAACACACTGGAGAGAGCACCAAAACCGAATAACTAATCAACAGAAAAGTGGAGACAAGGATACTTACCGTCCAAAAAATTGTAGTAGGCGTATCATTAAACGACACTCTCGCTAATCCAAAGTCACAAATTTTCAACTTGCAGTTAGCATTAGCAAGTATATTCTTCGGTTTAAGATCACGATGATAAACATTAGCTACACACACACAAAACCAGAATCAAGTTAAACCACAAATCTTACTAAAAACAGCAAAAAAAAAAAAAAAAAAAACCCTACCTGTATGCATATACTTCAAGGCACGAAGCATCTGATAAAGAAAAAACTGATGATGCTCCTTAGTCAAGTCATCATTAGCCTTAATAACCTGATGCAGATCCGATTCCATGAGCTCAAAGACAACGTAAATGTCTTTAAACTCTCTTTTGGAAGGTGGAACCATGATGCTCTTGATCTCGACTATATCCGGATGTCTAAGGATCCGGAGAAGCTTCACCTCACGGAGGATACGGAGAGCGTCAGAGATGTGTTCAAAGACGTCATTGATCTTCTTTATCGCGACTTTCTCTCCCGTGTGTGTGTCGATAGCTGCGCACACAACTCCGTAGCTTCCTTTACCGATAACTTCGAGAATCTGGTAACGGTTCGCGTCGCCGTACTCTGTGAAAAAGTCGATCTCTTTCATGTTCTGTTTTGCAAGAAACAACACAAAAGTTAAATCAAGAATCCAAAAAAAAAAAAAAATCAAGAATCCAAGAAAGCAACTCAAATTTCATCAAAACGACAGTACTTTAAGAAGAGACCAAACCTTCTTCACATGACCTTGTTGTTGCATCGTTTTGAGCGAGTAATTAGTATAAAGATGAGAACTTTCGAGAAACCCAGATAATAATAGAGCTCAACAACTCTCAGGCAAAACCCTAAGGAGGCTTCAAGATTCAGAGATTGGAGAAGAGACGATGGAGAATCTGAAGAAGAAGAGAGATGTTTGGTTTTGGTTTGTTTATATAATACAGATTGTGATTCTCTGTTTCCGTGTGATTCTAATTTTGTAGTTTCCTCAATTTTTTTGTTCCTAATTTTAGCAATTTTCGTGGTACTTATTTTGCGTACAGAGAGTACAGGTCACGCGGAACAGACAATGGCATTATTGTAATTTTGTTACAACTTTGAGCCTTGTTTTGTTTTGGTTAGGTCCACTGTCGGTGAGGCAACTAACCCCCATGGACCCGTTTTACTATTTAAATATTTCTATGTTGCAACCCTCAGACTATTCATTAATCATAATTAGCATCTTTTTATTGTATGGTTAATTTAGCCTCTACAAGATTAATGATTTCTTGGTAATATATTGTTTTCCAACTACTTTTTTTCACTACAAAATTGTTCGCTTGATCTCTATCGTTGATGTTTCAGTCAATAAATTTGATTTAAACATAATACAGTAAATCCAACAAGTTTATATATAGCCTTAACTTTTACCTAACCATCGTTAACGTGTTTACACATTGCGCTGTTAATATTAACATAAAACTAGATTTCGACCCGCATAACCGTGCGGGTATTTTAATACGAAAATATTTGAAATTATATATTTTACATAATTTCAATTTTTTTGTTTATAAATTAAAAATGAATTAAAATTTTAATTCTATTTTATGATATTAAGATTTTAATCAAATAATTTTTGAAACTATATCTTGAAAAAGATTCTAAAATATTTTGTTAGAATTTTCTTAAAACTATTTATTTGTATTTCAAACAAAAAATTAAAGATATAAAAAGATATTATAATGTTATGTAAAATTTTATAAAACTTTAAAGATGGTCCAAACTAAAATATCACACATGAAGTGAATCATGACTTCTTTTTTAATATAATAGATAAACAAACGTTTTGTGTGTTGCTAGAAATCGTCTGAAGATACTATAATAATAATACTAGCAATTAGGATTACATATTAAACAAACGAGAAGACTTAAGTGTCAAAAACTAAAGTAGGATAATGGCTATCGCAAGCGACCCTGCTGTTGTTGCCGCTAAAATGTTTAGCAAAAAATTGTTTAAAATGTTAAGATCAAATAAAATAAGATTGCAAGTCTCATTGGTCTCCCTGCAAAAGAAAAATGAATGATGAAAAGATTAGAGGACTTGCGAAAATAACATATTTATTGATATATAAAGTCAATTATGCAAATTGTTGTTCATTTCTATCTTTTATACTCTTACTAAATCCGATAAGTTATATTATAGAGCCGTATAACTTATCTAATCATCGTTGACGTTTCACGTGTATACACATGGGTTGTTTAATATATCATATAACATTAACAAACGTTTTGGGTTAGCCTGAAGTCGTCTACAAATACTAGAATAAAACGTTAGCTATTACGATTACGTATTAAACTAACGAGAAGACTTAAGTGTCAATAAAAAAAAGTGGGATAATGACCAAGCGACCGTGCTGTTGTTGCCGCTAGCTAGGGCGTTAGAATTAGGGTCGAATATAATAAGACTGCAAGTCCCATTTTCTCTGACTCTCCCTCTTAAGGAAAAAAAATGAATGATAAAAACATTAGAATAATTGTGAAAATAACATATTTATTGATATACAAGGTCAATTGTGCATACGGACGTTCATGTCTAACTTTCTTTTTGCGTAATACTACGTTTCTTTGGTGAATCCGAAACAAAGAAAGAGTTGAGTTATCTGTTTGTGTATATATTCGTACTCTTTTTTTTGGTCGACGTATATATATTCGTTAAATTATATAAGTTGAGGTATTTTAATATATGGGTGAGATGCAAAGTTGGTCCATTAGCTAAAAGCATGAGAAAGACAGATTTACATATCAAAGATTAAAAAGAATCTGAAATCTGAAGCCACACAATGTAGGCGAGGTGTCACATATATTATAAACATTTAAACGAAAGTTGATGTTTCATTTTCCATCACAATTTCTTCATTTTGGTAACCTTTATCTTTAATAATAATAAAATCTACTAAGTCGTCCAGTGGTCTTTCATTTTTTTTATAAATCTGCCAATAAGCTATTTTCAAACTAGAATAGTACATTGGAAACGTGTAGAGATCTTTAGATCACTGCACAAAGAGAAAGAAGACTGATATATCCTCCCTTACTTTTTTCTGCTCACAATCATTAACATTTTGAGATTTTCAAGTTTAGTTTTCAACATGACATAACTGTATAAGTCAATCCAAACATTTGCGGGCGACCCTTACATTGGTTTAAGCTTCTTGAAGATCTCTATAGTACGGATTTTGAAAAGCTAGATTGTGTGTCCTTTGAACCGTAATTTATTTTCAGATTTCTGGTTTTCCGCTAATCCATTAGTTGAAAACTTTGATTACAAAATTCATCAAATATATAACTAAATTGCTTAGCAACAGATTAAAAAAATTAATAGTAGACAAGTAGAGCAGAAAATTCACTAGAATCGAGAGTGGTACCGTTTAATTTAGACTCTTTAATTTAAACACTGCAGAGTAGGGGTGGGCGCAAGGCGAGTACTTGCTATTTTGCATGTACTCGCGACTTGACTTGCCTTATACGAATAATAAAATTTTCGACTTGTACTTGACTTGTTTAAAACGAGTACTTACTATTTCGAGTACTTGATGAAAAATAAACGACTTGCAAGTTACTTGACTTGCTCTATTACTTACTATTTACGAGTACTTGTGCACTATTTACGAGCTTTTTCGGAATATTTAAGAACTACTAACTAAATAACATTCTGTTAGAAATAGACATGAAAATTTGTTTTGTTTATTTTACTTAAAGTAACATGTAAATTACTTTAAATAGAATATTTGTTTATATTATAAAAAAGATAAATTAAAAAATGCATTTTATGGTATATAAATATTGTATAATGATCACGATAACAAGAATATCTTCTCTAGATAAGTAACTAAGTAATAAGAAATCATATTACTAAATTTTTAATATTTGTTGCTGTGTAATACCTGACTAGATAACGACAGAGTATTCAAAGATCAAGATTGGATACAAAATAAGTAATAAATATAAGAAAAGTAGTGTGTATTTATGTCCAGTCCTAAATGCAAGTAAAAGAAAAGACAAATATGAAAAACTAATTAATAGATTATGTAACAAATAGCAAGTAATGGAATAAGTAGCGGACGGAACGAGTCAAATACAAAATATAATAATGATACTTGATACTTGACTTAGTCTTGCAAGTAATGAAAATTGTCGTCTTGTTACTTGCCTTGATAACACCGAGTACTTGAATTTTTAAGGCGGGTACGAGTCAAATACCGAGTTTAAGGCGAGTAACGAGTAATGATGCCCAGCCCTACTGCAGAGGACAGGTCTCACCTCACGAAAAAACATAGCCTTTACTTTATATTTGGCTGTATTCAAAATTGGTAATTACATGAACAGAAATATCTCCGCCAAGCAGATTTTGTTTCTTGATTTGTTTGGTAGCCTTCAAAATGAATCAACGAACCTAATTTATAGTTCAATATTAAAAACACATCCTTCTCAACATTATTAATGCCAATAAGTTTGTGTCACCTATTACATCAAATCAAAGAAAGTATTCTTTAATGCATAACACCAAAACAACTTTTTCAATATTTTTAGACCAAAGAAAGAGGGCCATAACTTTAATATAAACAAGTTTCTGAGATTATCCTTACTATACCAAATAATAAAGCAGATATTATATAGTAAAATATATAGAGTTGATAAAAGAGGACAATAGAGGATGCTGCATCATATCCAATAAAATCAATAAATAATGCATGGTATAGTGGTCCAGTGGGAGTGGCACAAGAAGTTGCATGTGGATAAGGGGACATTAACACTCGTGTATGTTTTTTAACTTGTCCAAACGGCATATTCGTTTATTAAAAACAGAGAATCCAGAGTTTTTGATATCAAAGTTCCACTGAGAGAATCGAAACACATTAAGATAATGAAACGTTGGTGTGACCAACAAGGAAACTTGGGGCTCCAAAAGGTCAACATTTTGATCATTTGAAGACAATGAAGCATGGGTGGGCTTTGGGATATAAGACAAGGTTATAGCATAATTAACCCGGGGTTTTTATGATATAAAAACGAGGTTTTTAGTGAAAGTTAAAAAACTGAAACTGTTTCTTAACTTTTAACTAAAAAAAGTTAAGAACTGGTTCTTAAAATAAAATTAAGAAACCGTTTTAGTTTTTTAAATTCCACTAAAAACTTCATCATAAGAACTCCAAATTAGTCATAGTTTTAGTTCTTATTTTTCTTTCTGATTGGTTGGGCCACATTAGATATATATATTTCACGACATTCGATATATATTATATATATTTCACGACATTCGATATATATTCTGAGCATCTCCATTCTCGAGTATCGGTGTGGACTTGAGGAAGTGCATGAATACATAAAGGTCTATCATGACAGGTTAACCAACTGTCTAAATTTGGATACTTCGATCATCTTAAATTTCCTGGAGAATGTGATCTTCTCGAAGCTAATATTCTGATATGGTACATTTTCCTGAGCTATTCGGCACGTTTCGCAGCTACACTCGAACAAATGAAAGACAATGAGAAATGGAGACGGCGTCAGGTCTAAACCAGCAGCAACGAGAGGTTTCAAAAGTTTCCAAACTAGGAAAGTTGAGAAAAAGGTTCACGGAGACAGATGGATGCCATGTTGAAGATTCTAACTTCATAGAGACAAAAGAACTTAACTGCTTCCTCAATTGTAAGATGACTCAAAATTTTGCTAAAGGCAACCGCATTGAAGAATCTCTCACCATGAATCTTTTCCTAATTGTATTATTAGTATGAGACTATGTATTAAAATAATAATTATAATTGGGGAGAGTCTCAGGGCATCTCCAACGGTGTTACCCGTTGGAATCTTTAAAAAAACTATTTTTTAATTTTTTAATTTTTATTTTTTTTAGATTAAAAAAAAATCAACGAATTACGGGTTGCCACATGTCATGGGGACCCGCAAATAGTGCAAGGATTCGCTAAGAAACCGTCTTTATTTAAGAATTTTAAAAATCGAATCCTTAATTTTTTAATTAATTATTTTTTCCCTAAGTATCCTGTTGGAGGTGCTCTTGAGAAACTATACCCAATGCAGATGGCCTAGGAATGCTCTGAGCAATTCACTGAATCTATCTCAAAATTTCTCACTTCATAACATACCGGAGTCCTCGTGGAAGATGGAGAAACCATCTGTCTCTATATGGGCTCGTTTTGACGTGGGATAATGCACTAATATTAGTCCCTGATACAGTCAGAGAGAAAAACAAAGATAAATACGAAAACGTTAGTGAAAAAAAAAAAACAATGTAGTTAGATGTAATAAGAAAACATGCAATGTAATCTTCAAACACATCACGAAAAACACCAAATCTAAAAGCAAATGAAAGAGATATACGTTTATGATTAGAGAACAATGTAAGGACTCTTCAACTCGGCATGGACTTGTCTCATTCTTTCCACAGCTCTATCTGAAGACTCCAATATATTTTTCGAGTTGTCTTCCTGTTTCCTCATTCGTTTCTCTTGCTTCCTCTTCCCAGGTTTCTTCCCATGGAATCCATGACAAATTTTCTTAAACGCTTCTTTTTCAGTCAATATCCTGCCAAATTCATCCACCCTATCAATCCTAATATCATTAAACGCATCTTTAAATCTGTCATCATTACCATGATTGTATCTAACACCTACACGGCTATGTTGCACTGGGACGGATACGGGGACAGATACCGGGACGGGGGCGGGGACGGAAAACGGCTAAACTTAAAATTTATAGATACGGGTACGGCATGGGTACGTCTATATATATATATATATGTATATGTATATATGTATATATAAATATTAAAACCAAAACATAATTCTCATATAAAATAAAACACCATGATAATATCTTAAATAAAATAAAACACCACTCTAATATCTTAAGTAATATAAAAATAAACTAATAATCACTATAATATCTTAAGTAAAATAAAAGAAACTAATCATCGATCAATCCATTCTCTAAATCTGGCTCATCAAGTGAAAGACTTGCAAACTCCAAATAACCCACATCTTCCATAGAATCAAAATCATCTCCACCAACATCCCACATCTTTGTCCTTTCTTTCTCGTATTGCTCGGAGTTCCTTGATAAGAAACGTAAATTGTTGTGGATAAAAACTAGATCTTGAGCACGACTTGGATTCAACTTATTCCTTCTAAGTGAATGAATGAATGAGTAAGTACTCCAGTTACGCTCAGCACATGAAGATGAACTAGGCTGTCCAAGCAATCTAAAAGCCAAAGTCTGTAGGAAAGGAGTTTGAGCACCAAAGTTAGCCCACCATTTTTTGGGTTCCATAGTAAACATCACCGAAATGCATGTTAAGTCCTCAAAAGGTCCAGTTCTCATGGAGAATAACGCATATTCATCCATAACCTTAAGATGATCATCAATACTCAGAAACAATCTTCGAAAACACTTCATTCTCTCACTGGAGACTTCTGGATCTCTATGTGGACCAAGTATGGTAGAATCTTCACTTAGCCATTCATCACTATAAAATCTACAATAAAAAAAGATGTCTTATATGAGGCAACAAAAAAAATTATATAGTTTAAAATCACATACCTTGGATTTAAAGAGTGAGCTAGACAATGCAAAGGAGTGTTGTTTTTTGCCCAACGATCCATTAAAATCTCATAAACAACAGTGTAGAAAGGACTAACTTCAACCAGTGGACGTTTCTCTTTCTTGTGGATCTCAGACTTCACCTTCTCAATCATAGAATCCCACATCTCATATACCAAATGAAGACATGGTTTGTCAGTGTCACAAAACCTTATCATCTCATATATTGGTCTTGTGAAATCAATAATGTATGACACTTGCTCCCACCAATCATCACTAAGAATCTTGCCCTTCACAAAATTTGCTTTCCCCACATCATCTTCTCTATAAGCAGACCACTCCTCACTTATGACCATAGCCTCAAGTCCTCTTTTGATAAGCTTCAGTCTCTTAAGCATTACAATGATAGAAGCAAAACGTGTATCAGCAACTGCTAGCAATTTGAGAGGAGAGAACTTACTAAAGATAGCTAGTCTCATGTTGTGGTTCATGATGAAATGTTTTATTGCAAGTGCATCTCCATGAACATCAGTTATCCAGTTGCATTCTTCATATGTTGCTGCATTCTTTTCCACATTCCTTGCCGCACAATTGTTCTTCAAAGCAAGATTGAGGGTGTGAACCACACATGGTGTCCAATAAATATGAGGAAACGTACTCTCAATAATCTCTCCAGCAGCCTTACAATTTGCTGCATTATCAGTGATGATTTGCAAAACGTTTTGATGACCCACTTCATTGATAACCTCTTTCATCAGACCAGAAATGAAGAATCTATCTTTCACTTCTCCAAAACAGTTCACGGCCTTGAGAAATATAGGACCACTTCCAGAAGTAGCAATGAAATTAATCAAAGGTTTCCTAGTAGGATCGCTCCACCCATCTGACACAATCGTCACCCCTCTTTCTTTCCATGTTGACTTAAATGGAACCAATAATCTTTCAACATTGTCTCTCTCTTTCTGAAGCAACGTAGTTCTAAGCTTATTGTAACCAGGAGGCACATAACCATCAATCTTATTTTCAGCAGCAAATTGATAAGACCTATGATAATGTGGGTTTCTTGCAAGGTTAAACGGCAAACCTCCACTGAAGAACATTCTTGCAATTTCTTGATCCAGTTGATCCCTGGCTGCTATACCAAAAGATCTAACAATTGCAGAATCAGCAGACTTTCTTTTCTTTGAAGCAGGATCCGTTTCATTGTTTTCACAAGGTAAAGGGGTCGCTCGAGAACCACTCTCGTTTTTCTTCTTCTCATACTCATCTTCCAGCTTTTGCATCTCAGATTTTTGACTTCTTGTTGCTTTCTTACATACAACAATACCTTGGTTTTTGATTCCAAGTAGATGAGTTCTAATTCTGGAATACGAGCCTTTTCGATCTTCTTTACAAATATTGCACTTAAATTTCCAAGTGCCTCCTTTTGCACCTGATTTCTCTAATTTAGTGACGTAACTCCATAATGGAGCTTCTTTGGAAGCATTGTCAACATTATCACTTGCTTGAGAAGTCATAATTAATTTGATTAACCTACAAAAAAAAAAGCTGTGAGAAGTTTGTATATGGACAAAACAAAAACAATACATACACGTAAGAAGTTTGAAAAGCATATAACAAACCAAAAATAGAGTTTGATTTCTTCTCTAATATACTTTTGTTTTACGGTACAACCGTTCAAAACAAAAAATATATACGTACATGAAACAAACCAAATTGTATCTAATATTAATACTGTCTGAGATGTCTTCTTTTACGTGAGCAACTGAGCATTATAAAACTAAAATCAGAATACTTACTGTCTTTTCCTTAGATGTGTGAATTGATATTTTGAGAAAGACGATGAAGAGAAAAGTGTTTGTTTAAGATTAACAAACCATTGATTGAAATTTATAACCCTAATGATAGACGTGTTTCCTTTTTTTTTAAGTAGTTATCCAAAACTAAAACATATAAAAAAAAAGTAAATAATCAAATCTTTTACACAATTATGCCGACAAAACAGCAAAAACGTTTCAGAAACGTTTCCAAAACTTAATCAACCCGTCCCCAAAATTCTTTGCCGTCCCTCCTTCTCTGAAACGTTTCGGAAACGTTCCCATGCCGTCCCCGTCCCGGAAACGCAGCTGGTACTGGACACGCTTGCTGCTGCTTTTCTCCTTGAAAGTTCCTTGCTCTTTGAGAAGCTTTAATGCGCCAGATAATCCTGTACCGACATCAACCTCACGCATCACACCGTCTCTAACCTAGAACGATCACGGGAACCATGATCAATCTCTTCATCAGCTTTGGAACAAACCTTTTGAACAACCACATCTCTTGATCTCTCTGATGATTCAAACCTCTTTTTCCCACCCTTTATTGAAGAACCAAGATCTTGTTCAGCTTCAAATCCTGAAGCAATACATTCTTTCTTTCTAGAAGCAATATTTATAACTAATTTCTTATTCTTCCTCATCGAGTTCTTCTTCATAGCAATATTAAGAAGAGACATTGTTACTAAAATCCCACACAATTGTGAAATAATAATACCTTATAGATCCAAACCCTAAAAATTCTATATACCTCGTGACATATATTATATATATATATATAGATCACAAGAGAGATCTAGCTAGGTTACAATCCTAATACATATCGAGATAAGGAATAATAGATATTGTACAAGAAACCCTCAAAACCAAATCAGAATAAGAGGTTTTTCAAATGAATAAAGCCCATTAAGAAGCGTGGTGTTTCTGGATTAATATGAAGATTATCCCCTATGAGATTCAACTATTTCAGAAGCAAATATGAAGCTTTCACATGGAAATTTTTAGTCATCCATACGCTAATAGATGTGTTTGTTTACTTTGGATCCCTACTGATGTATCCTTTTTCTATATTGTTTTTGCCAATTCTCATTGTGTAAAACTATTTGCCTAAATGGCTTAATAATACAATCCAGCGTTAAAAAAAAGAAAAGAAACTTTGTATGACGGAATTTTTTTCACATAGGTGGTTCCTTTCTTCTTGGTTATTCTCGTAGGAAACAGCTGAACTAAAGGTACAAATTAGGCCTAGTACAAAACGTTTTCTCCTACAAAACGCCTAACGGGATTGATTTCCAAAAACTATTATTTTTTTGTAAGGGACATATATGATAAAGACTATAAAAGTATAATTATTTATTAATAGTAACAATAACATTATCCACTCAAACCTTTAACTTAAAATACGAATACAAAAAATCACATAGATTTATGATAGTAAATCCAAATGAAACACACTATTTGACAACCAGAAAAGATCTCAAATGAGTAGTTTGAGTTCTACTCTTATTTAAATATACTGTCGACACATCCAGTGTCTTTATCGTAATGTTTTTAAGGAATTTATAGCTTGTGGAGGATAAGATGAGCACCAAACTGTGGCTGAATGGTGAAGACTGTGTAAGGAGCATGAACATACGAAGGTGAAAGCTCGAATGAGAATTTCTGTAGCATCAATGCCATTGCCATCTTTGACTCCATCATGGCAAAGTTATGGCCAACGCATATCCTCGGCCCCCATGCAAAGGGCATGAAGGTGACTTTGCTATTTGTTGCCTTTGAGACACCATCTTTGAACCTCTCTGGGTTGAACTCTGCTGCGTCTTTTCCCCATAGCTGGGTGTCACGTTGGACTAGCAGAATAGGTACGTTGACGTGAACACCACTTGGTAGGGTCAGGTCTCCCAGCTTTATCTCTCTGTGAATGGATCGTGTCAGCTGGATCACTGGAGGATATAGCCTAAGCACCTCGTTCAATATCATCGTCACCTGTTGGAAACGTTCAGCAAAGTCAGCATATATAACACATAACGAAAGTCACGTGAAGGTTTTTTTGTTTTATTTTTATTACTTACAACTTTGAGCTGGTTAAGGCCTTCTGTATCAGGTTCTCTATCGCCAAAAACTTGCTTCACTTCTTCTCTTGCACGATCTTGCCACTCTTGGTGTTGGCTTAGCAGAACCATTGTCCAGCAGAGAAGTACTGAAGTTGTCTCTTGCCCGGCAAAGTAGAAAAACTTACAGTCATCAATCACATCCTCAATGCTCAGTCTACTTCCTTTAGCTTGTCCTAAATTCGATTCAAGAAGTGTACCCAGCAAATCTTCGCTTGGGGGTTCCCCAGCTTTTCTAGCTTTTAACCTTTTGTTAATGATCTCTCTCAGTATAATTGGTACTTCTTTGCCTGCTGCTTTGATCCTCCTATTACCCTTCGTTGGTAAGTAACTACACAAACGAAAGAACAAAGAACAACATGATTCATGTCTCCTAATAGAATGAAGTGGTGGTTACAAGACCAAAGATTCAAGGCAGTTTATTATTACCTGTATCCAGGGATGAAATTTCTCTGAAAAGCTTGAGTGAGGAGCCGTGCTAGTTCCGCTTGGAGCTCAAATATCCTCTGACCTTCTTTGTAGTTGCTCCCAAAAGCCGTACGAGAGATCACATCTGCAGTCAAGCTCATAAGCCAAGGCCAAACGTCCACCTCAGAGGATGACCCTTTGTTTGAGACTATATTGCCCCATTTTCCAACTACCTCGCTGCAGCACTGGTGGAAAGCAGGTGCCATATTCTATACATAGGAACACAAAGAACACATTAGAACATCTATCTATATATATAAAGATGAGTTTACTTTTTCTCTATGCATCCATATTTCCATTTGGTTAAAGAAAAATGTGACACATCAGCATAACTATTGAAAATTTATAAAATATTTCACATCTTTTATTATTTATCATTTTATTTTTTTGATAAAATATTTTCACAATACATCATATAATCCTACATATTTTAAAATTAGTTGTACATTTTAAAAGAAACCATTTGTTAATTTTTATCATAAATAAATTTTCAAACATAACTTTTCTAAGAAATAATATTATTAATAAATTTGGTCATACTGATATATAAATACTTTCATGTTTTGTCCAAAATAATGATATTAAAATCGATGATATAATATTTATTTTTAATAATTTGAATATACTATAAAAATTAGTTTGAAATAAATTTATATTATTATTTGAGAAGTGATTTTACTGATTTTTCATGTTCTCCATGATTTTTGGTAAGTTTGCTTATTTGCCATATTCTCAAAAGTTTTAATTAGTATATAGTTTTGTTTATTTGTTGTATTTTTAATTATTTTTAGTAAATTCATTATTTTGAATAATCTCTACAATATAATTTAAATTTTGATTATTTAGTCACACAAGCCTAATATTAATTTGTTAGTACAGATTTTTTTTTTTTTTTTTGCGCGTGTGACATCTCTTGCCCACTCATGAATTAGAGGAGGAGGTGGGAAGAATTATAAAAGTTAATTTTTTGTGTTTATTTATATAGATATATGCTGATTTGTCATGTTTCCAATGATTTTATGTAATTTTGTTTATTTTTCATGTTGTCAATAATTTTAATTAGTATCTAGTTTTGTTTATTTGTCAAATTTTTAATTACTTTTAGTAAAGTCATTATTTTGAATAATCTATATAATATAATTTATATTTAGTTACATAAGCTTGATATCTATTTGTTAGTACAACTTTTCTCTTTCTTTGTGTGACAACTCATGAATTAGTGAGGAGGTGAAAAATTTATAACAACTAAATTATTGTATTTATATATATATATATATATATATGTATTAATAATTAATAATAAAATTAAGATTATCATTATGAAAACATCGCTTTCTAAAGTCGGTGTTTAGTTAAACTACAGAGCAGGGATGCAATCTTATCATTGGTATAAACCTTAAATAGAGACATATCTAAAGTACGATATAATCTACAGTGAGACATATCCAAAGTACTATATAATCTACAGTGGATATTTATTTTTATAAAAGGGATATTTATTTTTATAAATGTATATTTTTATTATTTTATTTAGGAATCAAAGGGTGTCTTTTCTGTATTGGTTTGGATTAAGAACCATGACACCCTTAATAAACATTTAAATGTATTTATTTTATATCCAATTATAAATTATTATCATAAAATTGCCCAACAAATAAAATATATTCTAAAGTACAAAAAATAATTCCTATATATATTGTGTTGTTATCTTAAACAAATATTGTTTCAATTATAAAATTTCAAAATTAATTATTATTATTTAAGTTTTAGTAGTATTATATATAAAAATCAATAGAATTCATCGTGTGAAACACTGTTAATTATCGATTTCACCCATTTTAGTTATATGTCTAAAATATCATAGAGCTATTTATTTTTATACATATCAATTCTGTTAAACAAATTTAACTTTAAGATATTACAGAAATTAATTTAAAATAAGGGAAATATTTAAATACCAAACTTTATACATTTTGTTATTCGGAGAACTTTTGTTTTTTTTTTGTACCTTAAGAGCTTTTGTTTTGCCACCAGAACTTTTTATCATTCAGAATTTTTTATCATTTAAGATGAGATGTAGGTAAATGCACGTTCTCTATTTTTCTGATGAATATTAATGAAATTTAATGTGATATGTTACGAAAAGTTGGATTGTTTTTCCCAAAGTAAGGATGTAACTGAAGATATTGATAACTAATAAATATATAAAAAAAGGCATAATGCATATAGTGAGTGTTTAAAGAGATTTTCCAGAAAACAAATATATTACGTTTGTGTTTCTATTTGTCTAGATACAATAAAACTCATATATATTTCAAAAAAAAAACTTTTTCACATATAATAATTTGATGTTCAATATAATATTTTTGAGAACACAAACAATAACTTATTATGTTAATCATTGAATTAATAAAATCTGTAAGATAATTATATCAGTATGTGTGGGCGAAACACTCAGTATGGATGTTATTTATCTACACGTAATGTGAATTTGGTTGCACTCTCTTTAATTATATAACATTCATTGAGTACATGTGATGTACATGGATCACCTGTACTCAAGAAAATGTTGCACTTTAACACGTTTCATATGTAAAGAAAGGTAATGTGATTCGAGACTTATGGAATATGGAGCCTAACCTTGATTTTCTCAAGGTGGAAAGCAGGGTTGATGATTCTTCGGTGTTTTGCCCATTCGTCACCATCATAACTAAACATCCCACTGGCTATCAATCTTCCCAAAGGGAATGTATCTAGCTTCTGGAAATCATAGATTTTGTTGAACAATTCCTTGATTTGCTCAGGATCCGTAATGGTGACGATTGGTGTAGGTCCACGCCATGTAAAGAAAGTCCTTCCTATTACACCCACATTAAAGAGAAATACAAAGCTTGAAAACCTTTTGTCTAGATCAGGTACAGTGAGGAACACTTTTCTAATTAGGATCAAGAAACATACCGTAAGTTTTGAGATTGTGCAAGGGGAAAGGCATAACTCGTGGGGTGATATCATCCGTAAGTTTGATGGGTTTGGACCTTGCCTCCAAGGTCATACTGTAATCCCTTTTCACATCACCAACGAGTGGATTGTAAGGAGAGCCAGCAAGACCTTGTCTTCTTAGGTAACTTTCAAGCATCTTTGGTTTAAACCAAACCCATTTTAGAGTTCTCCATACCCACCACAATGTAACAGCTATAGCTACGGAAACTGTTACTGAGGCAGCTGATGTTTCCATTTTCGTTCCCAGAAATGTGTGAGAGAGAGATATGGATAACCGGCTGATATTCTGAGCCATTTATAGATTGTAAATTTTGCTATTAGTGATGACATCACCATTTATTTCATATATATTTTCTATTTTTCCCTCTCGAAAAATCATTTATGATCTTTTGCATTATTTTTGAGCCTTAAAGCCACTGGTCACGGGACAATAATAAACAAAAAAAACATGCATGCTAATGCAGATCCTTGGGACCCATGCAAAGAAGTTATGTCCAATGAATGCATGGTCCCCATGCACAGGGAAAGAAGGAGACTTGTCATGTTGCCTTTGAAGACCTTTGAATCTTTCCGCAGGCTTGAACTCTGCAGCATCATTGCCGCGTAGGTCCGTGTCATGTTGAATTAGTAGGTTAGGTAGACTAATGTGAACGACGCCTGGTAATGTCAGGTCTCCTAGCTTCTTCTCTTTAGTGAATGGCTCGGGCCACCTGTGTCTCTGGAGGATATAGTCTAAGGACCTCGTACAATATCGTCATATGTAAGCAGACACTACAATAAAACATCAATTTAGTGACTTCAATTGCAACTATACTTTGTATTTGTAGAATGTATAACTAATTTCTAGTGAATTTGCAATTATTAAGCGACTACGCGTTGTGAGTTATAGTTTAGACGCAATTCGTGGTAGTAATTCCGCTACTCATTCAAGACTTATTTCTAACTCAGTCGCCAATTAAATGGTGTAGTTGCAAAATAGTTTTAAAAGAACGACATATATCTAACCAAAATATATGGTTACAAAATACTGCCTATATTTTTGGGACACTTTTGCGACTCAAATCAAAACAGTTGTATTTTGTTGGCTATCTACGGGTTTGAAAACACATGTTCCACACGAGATTGTTAGGTGTAACGAGTTATTGTCATTCATTTCTAATTCAAGGTGTCACACAACCAATATGAGCCTATAATTACTTTGCCTATGAACACACATTAGTAACAAACTAGTGACAGCTTGTCATTTACTGGTATTTATGGGTTTTGAAAACACATGTTCCACACGAGATTGGTAGGTGCAATGAACACACATTAGTAACAAACTCGTGGCAACTTGTCGCTTTCTGTTACAGAAATTTATTTGCAATAGTAGTCTTAACGATATGTATAAATTACTCATGCATCTAAAACCGTCAGTTTTCATGATTGATGCAGTAGAAAATTAATTGTGATATTTGCTACATACTTATAATAATTATAATTATGTTTAGATATCATTAGCTACTAATTTGGACAGTAAAGCATAATGATCTTTAGTGTATCACTAGATTACTTTGGGACAGTAAATGGAGTTGCAATTTAGTCCCGAACAGTAAAACTATTGTCACTATTTCGCCACTGCAGTCATATGTGTTTAATTAGTTATCCAAATACACTATTCCAAAATTATTTTGATATCTCTAATTAATAAACAGTCCAAGAAACCCAAAAATGATTATATATTTGTAAGAGATTGCGACTGATGATAAACTTTGAACATATGCACATCTTCAGAAAACATACTGTATGTCATCCACTTGTAATACATGAGTCATTCTAAAATTCTACTATAGAAGGTTGTTATAAATGGACCAATTCATCAACTTACCAAATAAAACTAAATAGACATATACTAATTGATATCTTAAACTTATTTAATTAGTCCAGACATTTTTGTTGAACAGCCGTTAGTCAAAACATAAACACGGTATTCAACACTTTAAAGATCAACCGGTTCTATTTCATAAATGTTTGTCCATTTAATACTACTGAAGAATTATTTCACCTAACATATCCTTTCATCGAATAACTATTTCATAAATGATTAATCCAATACTAACCGAGTCATGTTTTCTATAATCCAATAATAATATATCCTTTAATAAAAGCACGAAAATACTTTTAAGAAAATCTAATTTAAAAATTAATATACTTTAATATTTTATAAGTAAATTTTAAACATTTTAACTTTTGTGTATTTGAATACTATATAATTATATTATTTTTATTTATATTAAATATGAAAATTATATATTACTTAATTTTGTTTTTAAATTACTTCAATATGTTTGTTATAAATAGTTCATAAAATCTATGTAATTGGTTTGATTGATTGTGAGATGTATACTTATTTGATAAATTTTAAATTATAAAACTTTTTATGCCAATTTCTTTGTATAAAATTTATTTAATGCCAATTCAAACCAAACAAAATCTTGCATAACAATTATACGCTTTTAAGAATCAAAACAATTTAAGAAAAAAAATCTAATAAAATTTTTTTATGAAGTTTAAATGAATGCAAATTTTATTTACTAACATCTAAATAAAATAATCTGTTAATTTAATTAATTTTTATTAAATAAAGTTACAACAGATTTTTAGAACGATCATGTTTTAATAGTAGAATAATTCCCAACAACAAAAGCTTTATGTTTTAGAAAGATTTTGAGTTGATGAAAAAAATGAATTTAGGCAGTTAGCATAATATCTATTATATTCTTTTTCATTTATTGTTTTAGTGTGTAATGTTTCGTTAACTGGAAAAGTACATCAAAAATGTAAGGGTACATAAAGTCTAAAATTATTATATGTTGCATGGAACTTCAGAAAACGTAAAATATTTTGATACAAATTATTTTTCCAAAATGTTACATAAATAAGAGTGGAGGAAGTATTAAAACTTGTTAATTGCAGTTTCTTTTAGAAAGAAAAACAAGGAGACTATTTGCTTTTGTTTTCAAATTTGTTAAAATTTCTTTCAAACACAGTTTTGATGAAGTGTGAATTCTAAAATTTTCTTGTGGATAACTGATTTAACATTTTTCATCAGCCTAATGTGACTATTCGTCAAAAAACTATTCATTTTGACTTTTATATGATAAACATGAACATGTTTGTTTCGTGTAAAATATAGTTTCAAGTCTACAGATTTCTAGAATTGTACAGAATAATTTTGTAAAACTAGTTAAATCGTATATCTGTGGTTTCAGTTTTATAAACTAATCCCTATATAAGGGAAATAAATTAAATCCCTATAAGGAGACATGAAAATCTAAAATGTAGTGAAACTTAAGCTGAAATATCCACGCAGAAACATTTGTTCCTATCATCTTCTCCAACTAAGTAAAAATTTAAAGGTATGATTAATTCTAATTTTTTAGTCGGAGTTCTTAATTTATGATTTGATATTTTTTTTGTTTGTTTACACTTTTCAGTTAGAAACAACTCTTATATATCTTATTTAAAATGGTTCTTAATTTTTTTGATTAATTCTTTTAAAAAAAAAAACTAAAACCCATTTTTATCCGAAGTTGAAAATCTCAATTAAAAGACTGGTTAATCAAAATCTAAAGACAACCGAGAGAAACAGTTAACCAAATAGCAAAAACCCACGTGGGTAAATGGGAAGAGAACTTAAATGTTGCTTTAAATTTTATTGGACCACGAAATTTGGTGGTCTATTGTTCTCCACGCATAGTTTTCTTGGTTACTCTTTTCTTTTTCTTGTTCGGCACAAATGGAAAAACAACTTAAAGTTGGAAGTAGTCGTCAACTTCTCCCCCCCCCCCCCGTGTCAGCTGACCCATGTGATCTTATAATAAAAATGAAATTTCATTTTTCATTTATGTATGGTTAGGTTGTTGTTAGAACAACCCCATACCTCAAGATCAATTCTTTTTTTACCCACTTTTATATCTTCTTAATAATATAATACATAAGTAATCAATAAATGGCCCTAATATATGATGATGGTTTCGCCACTGTTTAGCAGTCAGCTTAAAGGTTGCTTCATCAGGCAACTTATAGAAGTTTACTTTTAAAACATAAGAGGGACTCGTTCATTAATAGTTCTCAACATCAAGGCAAATACATTCACCTAGCAAAACTTATGATCGATATATAGATGTACTATATGTAAACAGTGGCGAAACCATCATCATATATTAGGGCCATTTATTGATTACTTATACATTCACCTAGCAAAACTTATGATCGATATATAGATGCATGTGCAAGAATGGCCCATTTGCATTAAAAGGAAAACCATAATTAGGTACATGCAAAAATGGCCCATTTGCATTAAAATGAAAAGGAAAACAGATGAATAGTAAGTTCCTTATTATGGTTTTGTATGGTCATGTTTGTTTCCACGTCGCAGCGATCTGCAATCGAATATTATTTCTTTTTATTATTGCAAGTTCTTGCAACTATGATCTGCGGTCTGTAGTCAAATGTTATTTTGTTTCGCTGTTGCAATGTTTTTTTTTTAATTTGCAATCGTTATTTTTTTCAGTGATTTGAAGTAGGTCTCGATTGGTACAGCAGATGATAAAGTAGTAGCAATATGCTGCAGAAGCTGTATGCTTTCATTAAATGTTTTAATAAAGTGATTGGCAGAGCATTAGCAGTATACGATTTTAAAATTATCATAATAGTTAGTAAAATAATATATATATATATATATATATATATATATAATAAACTAATAATATATAATTTTATTAAAAATAATGAATTTCATTATATAATTATATTTAAAAATTTAAAGTTTTTTAAAAAATATTAAATTATTTTTGGATATAACATATTACTCATATATAAAATTATAATTAGAATTTAATTAATTATTATTAAATTATAATTATTATTAAATTATAATTATTATTAAATAACTAAATTAATTAATTATATTTTATATATAAATTATTTATAATTTATATATAAACTAATATTATTTATTTATTGGTAGAGCACTAAATTACTCATATATAAAATTATCATAAAAGTTAATATATAATTTATTTATTAGTGTCTAAATAATATGTTTATATCGATAATATATAATTTATATTATGTTATGTTTTTTATTAAAAACAATGAATGATATATGTAATTATATAAATTATATTATATTTTAAATGTGAATATTGTTATTTTTTAAAAAATAATTATAATTTTTATTTTTATTTTTTAAAATATAAATTTATATTTAATTATAAAAATATTGTTTATATTTCTAAACAAAAATAAATTAGTTATATATAAATATTGTTAAGTTTTATATTTTCTATATGCAAATGCTCTCCCAAAAGCTCTATATGAGAGCATTGAGCAAAGAGCATTTGGAGAGCATTTGCATTTGGTAAATGCTTTTCTAAATGTTTTTTTGCCAAATGTTAATTGGATAATAGAGACAATAATGCTTATACTAATGCTCTACCAATCAACCTTGTAGTAGCTAGTGATTTGAAATCGTGATCTGTGACTAGTTATGTGACAGTAATATAAACAATAACCTGCGATTTGTAACCGTACGTGATCTGTGACTAGTTATGTGACAGTAAAATAAACAATAACCTGCGATTTATAACAGATATCACTCAGATTATTTGAAGGAATGATTTTACTCTTTCAAATAATCAAATAAGATGTACAACTGTTATATTTAAAGATCGAATCCACAAAAAGTTAGAGTACCAATTAAATCTAAACTGTTATAAATAATCTAGACAAATAACTAATAATACAGTAAATAAATTATTAATCAGTAAATAAAGTAATTTAGGGCAAACAAGATAGTTGTTCTTATGTAACTGAGATGATTTTGGTGAAAGGGTGGTTGCTAGATTTAGGATTTATGTTCAGATATTGGTGATTATAATTCTATTGGTGCTAAACAGTTGTATGCATGATATTGAAGAGCTTAACCACTAAATAACAAATTTATTAGGCATTCACTTTATTGAATAAGTCTATTAACTAGATCTATTGACCCAAACAAAAATGTATAATCAATAGCAGTGTCGATCGACATTCTATATGAATATCGACCGATTCACTTCACACGACGTCGATCGATTTCCAGAAGGAATAGTGATCGATGTGGCTAGTTAAGTTTTATGCGCGAGTTAATCAATATTCACTAAAGACCCCTAAATCAAACTATCACTATACTCTATCAAATCTTAGCTTAATAGAATGGATTCATGATATTTAGAATTGTCTAAAGGTTGCTCAAACAATATATCTAAACTCCTTAGATCATGTTTCTAGTTAGCAAATCAAGAATATATATATTAAGAACATCCTATTAATAAATATCACAACAAGCAATCCTATAGTTGAGGCTAATCTCTCTAATCTATTTGAACCCTAAACCTAACATGTGGATCTATTCAAGTATGAAATTTGTCATATAAATCATAGATGAATAGATAAATAAAATATATATAAAATACGAAAAACCAAAGAAGTTTCAGGAGGACTCCGATGGAATTCCTCATTTCTCTCATAGAATTAAGAACAATGAATATTAAAGAAAGTGTAACCGTCAACAATGATTTAGAAAACACATAAATAGAGTTTCTGGTCGTTAACGGGTATCTTGGCAATTTGGATTTTTTTTTCTAGGCTTAAGTCGGTCTTGAAATATATCCGACCCGCGTTATGGAATCAATATCGATCGATACAATAAATAATTATTAAAAACATTCATATATCATGAATAAAAATGGATGAAAATCATGATAAATCATTAACCTAATATCAAATCATAGGTCAGTAACCTAATATCAAAAATCATAGGTCGCACAACACGTAAACAAACATAACTTATGCAACTTGAATCAATTTAATCAAAACCCATATTTTTTTCCGCACCATTTAACTACTTAGAGCATTTTAATATATACCCAAATTTTTGTAATTTCCAAACAAAGAATATTAATATTTCAATATAAATGAAACTTTACTTTTGACATAATAATCGAACTAACAGAAAGTGACATTTATTTTATGGTGTCATGTCATGTGAGTTTTTCAAAGGATTAAGTTCTCACCTAAGAACTTTCTCACCTTTTTTTTTTTCCTTTTTATAAGTAATCAAACTAATCACACACGAAAATACATTAAGAACTATAAACCATCAATAAAGAATTTGAATTTGTTAATCTTACCAAACAAAAATGCTTGTTATAGAAAACTTATAAAATGACGAAGAGGATAATAAATTTTGAATAAGAAGTTATTATATATCATTGCTAATTTTTTGGTTTAAATATTAATNTGCATATATTTATTACTCCCTCCGTTTCAATTTTGTTGTTGTTGTTGTAGAGTAAAATTTTCGTTTAAAAATAAGTGTCTTTTTATAATTTCAATGCAAAATCTATTAACTTTATGTATTATTCTATTTTTCTATTAGTTGAAATGCGGTTAGATGTATAAGTAATTGTGTTTTTAATAGAAAATATATAAAACTAAATATTTTCTTAATCTGTGTGTAAAAACACAAAAAGACAACTAAATTGAAAATGGAAGAATTATATAATAAATCAATTTTGTCTTACCAGGGCCTGACACGGCATCACCCATTTGCATAATATATACTTACAAATTATTCTCTTTGTGTCAAAATAAAATATATTTTAAAATTTTCATATTTATTAGAAAACTATTAAATTTTAGTTATTAATACATAAGTTCTTGTAATTTTATATTTTCCATATATTTAAACCAATAGATTTTCAAGCAATGCAATTAATAATGTTTTGAAATTCACACTTTTTATTATTAATTGATAAAAAATGTATTGAAAATCTGAATATACATTTTTTTGAAACAAAAGTTTTTTTTTAAAATATGCATCTTTTTGAAACTAGTTTCAATATAAATGAAACTTTACTTTTGACATAATAATCGAACTAACAGAAAGTGACATTTATTTTATGGTGTCATGTCATGTGAGTTTTTCAAAGGATTAAGTTCTCACCTAAGAACTTTCTCACCTTTTTTTTGTCCTTTTTATAAGTAATCAAACTAATCACACACGAAAATACATTAAGAACTATAAACCATCAATAAAGAATTTGAATTTGTTAATCTTACCAAACAAAAATGCTTGTTATAGAAAACTTATAAAATGACGAAGAGGATAATAAATTTTGAATAAGAAGTTATTATATATCATTGCTAATTTTTTGGTTTAAATATTAATNTGCATATATTTATTACTCCCTCCGTTTCAATTTTGTTGTTGTTGTTGTAGAGTAAAATTTTCGTTTAAAAATAAGTGTCTTTTTATAATTTCAATGCAAAATCTATTAACTTTATGTATTATTCTATTTTTCTATTAGTTGAAATGCGGTTAGATGTATAAGTAATTGTGTTTTTAATAGAAAATATATAAAACTAAATGTTTTCTTAATCTGTGTGTAAAAACACAAAAAGACAACTAAATTGAAAATGGAAGAATTATATAATAAATTAATTTTGTCTTACCAGGGCCTGACACGGCATCACCCATTTGCATAATATATACTTACAAATTATTCTCTTTGTGTCAAAATAAAATATATTTTAAAATTTTCATATTTATTAGAAAACTATTAAATTTTAGTTATTAATACATAAGTTCTTGTAGTTTTATATTTTCCATATATTTAAACCAATAGATTTTCAAGCAATGCAATTAATAATGTTTTGAAATTCACACTTTTTATTATTAATTGATAAAAAATGTATTGAAAATCTGAATATACATTTTTTTGAAACAAAAGTTTTTTTTTAAAATATGCATCTTTTTGAAACTAGTAAAAATTGGAAATGAAAATCATCTTCTTATCATAATTATAGTCATGATAATTAAGTCTTAACTAGGTGGACGGCCCGCACGCCTGTGCGGACATTAATATAATCTATACATTGCATGGAATAAAAAATAATATAAATGTATAAATATATTGTAACTTTCTTTCTCTTTTACATAGATACTCTGTTTTTAATATATTTTTTCTATCTTACTCATTTCGTTTCTCCTTGTATTTTTTCACACATTCATTTTGTTTCTTATGTATCTCTCTTTGCATTATTTTTGTATGTTTTTGTACACCTCTCTCGCTCTTTTTTTCTTTCTCTCTCTCTCTTAGTTGATCAAATAATCTCAAAAATTTTCAAACTTACATTCACTCTCTCACAGTTACCTATATTATTCTCTTACCCTCGTCCTTAATATGATCCTCAACATTTCTCTTTAAAACTCTTTCATCTCTCTTTGGTTGCAAAATTTTCATCAGATTTTGTTAAATCTTCAAAACACTTTCATATAGTATTAATAAATGATTTCAGAATCTATCTCACTTATATTCAGTCTCTCACTTATATTTACTTTCATCTTTATTATGATCATAACCGACTCTCTAATCCTTATCATCACCATATCTCCCTCTCTTTCTTACATATTTTTTTTATTTAGAATTTAATATAAAATCACAATTGGCTAACCAAATAAATTCATTATCAAATTCTCTCCAATCTTCACACTATCTTATCAAACATTGATTCCTTTGACCAAGATTTTCATTGAAAAAATAAATATCTTATTATTATTATTTTTTAATTACTTCATTACATACATATTTTAAGTAAATCTAAATAACTGTATTTCAAAAAAGTAAATTTGATTAAATAACTATATAACATAAAATATCTTAATTATTAAATGATGTGATGTCATTATTTTAGACATAGATTATAAACATGAGATTCAACAGTTTTAATATATCAAAATAACATGTTTCTAGTTGTACAAATTTTGTTATAACTTTGTTATCATATATTTTAAAAGTTTATTACACCGCAAAAAAATAGTTATCATTATTTTAAAATAATTTATTTTAAATTTAATTTGCATTACATCTTCAACATTAACAATTTTATAACTTATCATTTATATTTATCTTCCTTTCTCAATTTTTCTTTATGTTGTATAAACACCTAAAAATAATTAGTTTACAATTATATTAATACGTAAAAAGTATTTTGGTATACAAATAAAAATTTACAAATACAAAATAACGAAGAATACAACAAAAGGTTTTATTATTATTCACTCATGTTTTTATTTATGTCTCTTTTCTTTTTTTCTTATTAAAAATAAACATGCCAATTTTCTTATACTTAAAGCTATATGAATTATATGAATAGAATATTAAATCTAGTCTTGTATTAATATAATGTTTTGATTTTTTTGTAATTTTATATTATAATAAACTTTTTCATTTATTCATATTTTTAAGATGACATACCATATAATTTTCTGTTTTAAATATAAAAATACTTAAACAATTTTTGAAAGTGATAACTCAACTATACTATCGACATTTATCTCTGGAAAATGATAGATTTTTTTTTAAAAAATTTTACATTTGACTGTTTTGCATTCATTAAACATATTTTAAGAATACATCTATATATAGTGAGTGAGTATAAAAATATGATTAGTTTTCTGTAATGTATGATTTTTTATCCACTATTAATAGAAAAAAAATTAAATTCGTTTATATATTTATTTTTATAATATAATATGTATTTATATGTATATTCTAAATTTTTATAATGGAATATGTGATATTTAATTGTTTCTATAAATAAATTTTATTAATCCTATGTATTTAAGATGGTTAATTTTTTGTTTGGTAATATATATTAGATTAGGTAATTCTATGATTAGTTTCCTTTTAAAAAAATTTAATTAAATAAATAAAAATTCAAACAACCAATCAAATTAAGAGAATTAATTCTACATTGCACCTGTGAATGACACGTAAGAAAAATTCATTAAAGTGGCTTCTCTTTTACTCTCTTTATTTCATGATAAGTGTCACTCTACAGCTATGTACACGGATTAAGGAAATAATTAATTTTACATATTTTCTATATAAAAACACAGTTACCCATACACCTAACCATATTTTAACCAATAGAAAAACAAATTACATAATAAAATTAATAAATTTTGCATTGAAAATCGAAAACGACACTTATTTTGTAACACAAAAAATTCTCTACAACGACACTTAATGTAAAACGGAGGGAGTAATATATAGGGGGATTTTCTTTCCGGTTAAAACTAAATCAGTTTATAGCTATTATGTTTTCAAAGCGTTCTTTGAATGTTAATATCGACTCTTCTTTTTTACTCTAAATCTAACAAATTTATTCACGTAGAGAGATCTGTGTATAAGTTTAGTGATTGTTCTTCTTCATATCATGATTTGTTGCTTCTTTCAAATAGGTTGACTTCCATGGCTTCCCTCTCCACATCGTCTCTTGCATCCGTTTTTATGGATACTCTTACAAAGAAAGGATTCTTTCATCCTCTCAGGTTGGCGAAGAGTGCTACGATGATTTCTAAGAGCACATCAATGGTGCTTAAATGACCATTCTTCTCTATCTCTTACTTGTTCATCACCTTATCTCTCACTGCATTGTCTCGCTTCTCCAATTCTTTTTCAAGCGAACCCAAATCCGATTATTTCATACTATATATCTTCTTAGTGATGATGAATCTTCTCTGTTGTTGTTTTGCTCTAAGTACGTGTTTAATAGCTTGTTCCTTTATATATTGTACAGAATTACAGAGGCATCTTTTCAGATTCAGTATGAGAGAAGAACAATGATTAAAATGGTTTACTTGTAAATGTTCTTAAGCATACATTTCTTTCATAAATCTTAACACAACTAACTAGGTTTCTCACATTCTAGAATCAAAGTATCAAACTATTCTCCTTCCCTAAGCTATTTTAAGACATTGAGACTGAAACTTTTTGTGATACATGGCATAACTAGCCTCTTCGGTCGAAGCATAGTAAATGTTATGGAAACAAAGCTCCTCACTATACCAAATTTATAGTCTATAATAATTACCCTGTACCTGTAAGGCTATAATTAATCCCTGTCTTTTAATTGGAGTTTTTAGCTTCAGCTAAAATACATTTCTTAGTTTTTAACTAAGAAAAGCTAAAAACCATATACTTAAATAAAAAATAAGAGATGTCTCTTAGCTGAAAATATAAAAAAATGTCAAATCATGAATTAAAAACTCTAAATAAGAGTTCAGAATTAGTCATGCTCTAAGATAAATAATCAGCTTTAAGAGTAACTATTCAAATTATAATTAAAAAACTAAAAATATACAAAAATGGATACACTATATATAATCGAACGAAATGAAAACAAAATTCAGAAAAATTAAGAACGTACAATTGTTTAAGATAATAACATAAAACTTATCATTTTTTCTGAAAAGTAATTAAAATATTACTTCATTCGTTTCATATTAAGCGTCACAATAGATAATTATTTTGCTTCATAATAAATGTCGTTTTCGATTTTCAATGCAAAAATTATTAATATTATTATGCAATTTATTGTTTTATTGGTTGAAATATGGTTAACTGTATATGTAATTGTGTTTTATATAGAAAATATGTAAAATTAATTGTTTACTTAATCTGTGTGCACAAACCTAAAGTGACAATTATAATGAAACAGAGGGAGTATAAAACCAGAAGACAAATCCAGCATGTACACGCGTCTTCACCTAGTGTATATACTATATAATAATATAAACTAGGGTAAGAGATGCGCCTTTCGTAAGGTAAATTTATATGAAAATTATTTAATCAATATTTTATGGAAAATAAAATTTTATATTCTTGATCGAATTAATATTTTTGGCCCTTAAACAACTTTTTTTTTTGTTAATTACATAATTTGTTGACATATGAGCTGATCCCATTTTTAAAAATGTTTTAGGTCAAAAAATCACTTATCGCATAAGCACCTAATGTTTAGGCCGAAGAATCTTAGGTCTAATATTTGGTTACAATGAAACGATATCATCTTGGTTTTATATCATTATTTAGCAATTTAAAAGTTAATTATGGTTATGATAAGTTTACGTTCACGTGCCAATCCTATTTATCTTCAGTATTTTTTTCTTTTTTTTGGTGTCATTTTGTTTTTCATTTTGGTCATTGCTAGATATAAATATTAATATTTGAGTTTATTCTCATTTCGTTCTTTTGTTTTAGCCTCAGATTTAGAAAATGTTTAAGATTTAAAATTATTAAAGACATGCATACTTAGATTAAGATCCACACCTTGTGCAGAATAAAGATTTTATATTTAATTTATGTTTTTCACATATTATGAAACAATAAAATAATTATTATAAATTAAATAACTAAGAAATCAGTTAATAATACTATTATGTAATAAATTGGCGTGTACATATAAATCAAATGACCGCTCTTGTTTATTCGCTATCATTTTAGGGTAAATAAATCAAAACAATCAATTTCATCTATCGTGTATGATATATAATTAAATTTAAATAATATTAATATGGATATTATTAATATGGATATTTATTTAATGAGATTTTTGCTCATATGATTTTATGATTATTTACATATTTGTGTAACAAAAATGTACACCAAATTTTTTTTTTTAATGTGGAATGTTTAGTGTTTTCAATAATTTATAATCATTTAAAAAACAATGAAGAGTTAAAAGTTAAAATATTAATTTTTCAATATATGTTCAATGCAAATATCAAAATATAAATTTGTATTTTCATACGATGTATAGTTTAATTTAAACGATATGATATATATATATATATATATATATATTAATTAACATAAACACCTATTAAAATAAAATTATTTATTCATATGATTTTATAATCATTGTATCTTATTATAGAAAAAAATTAAACCTTGATCACAAAAATTTATGTGAGACTTTTAACAATTTTAGTAATTTATACTTGTTTTTGGAAAATTCAAAATACTACATATACAAAAAAATCTGAATTTTGATTATATATTTAATGTAATTGTGTAATTGTTTTATAATAAATAATTAAACATAAAGATAGAAAGTATACAAATTCTTAGCAATTCTTTATAATTTAAAATTATTAATTGTCTGTCATATATATCGTAATCACATTAGATAATTTCGTAGGTTTTATTTAAGGAAATAATATATAATAAATTTCAATTTGATAAATGAATGGTCCATAATGGACATACTATATAATATAACATTCCCTAGCAATTTAATTTTGGACTAACAAAATTTTCAATTGATTCTCAAACCACTACGTAAGAAAAATTAGCATCTCAATTCGTCATTCACTTTCTCTGGAAATTGAAACCCTATTGGAATAGAAACTGCATAGCGTAGGATTTAAATCTCAGACCTGATGTAAAAACTTTTAAACCTTAACCACCAGGTCACGGTGCTTCCACATAAAGATACTTTGTGTTTGACAATTTTGAGGCTTCTAGTTTACGACAATTTTGAGTCTTGTAGTTCTTCTTTTTATTTTTTCGAGTTTTTGTTGGGTTCACCTCTTACAACCACCAACCAATAGTATTTTGTTATTTCATAGTTTATATTTTATTTTTCTTAAACAAAATAATAAAAAAGTTCAAGTTACATTATACTTAAAATAAAATGATAAAAAATAAAAAGAATAATAGTTGTCAGAAAAGAATTAAAAAACATATTTTTAACATCTCTCAAACACTAAACCATAAATTCTAAACACTAAATTTTTGAATAAACCTTAAATTCTTAAATAAATCCTAAATTCTTGGATAAACCTTAAAATCCTTGGATAAATCCTAAACTTTTCGATAAATTTTAAAACCTAAATTATAAACATCGAACACTAAAGCACTAAATTTTAAACCTAAATGTTATAGACACTAAAGCTTTAATCCTGAACCCTAAATCCTTTGATAAATCCTAAATCTAGGTTTTATGGCTTACCCAAGAAATTAGAGTTTAGTGTTTAATGTTTATGAATAAATGTATAAGATTTATCCAAAGGTTTAGGGTTTACCAAAGGGTTTAGAGTTTAGTATTTTGCTGAAAGTGTTAAAATATTTTCATTTTTGGCAATTACTACTACTTTATTTTAAAAACATATTATAATTTGATAAATTTTTATTATTTTATTTTTTCTTTTACATATATGAAATAACAAAATACGGTTGTTTGGTGAACCTACGGGACCCAAAAAAAAATCATTTTTTGCTATCTTAATTTATTGGATTGCTTAGCAGCCTATGAGCACACTTATCCCTAGTGCTTAGGGGGTGCTTAGGGAGAGGATGGTCCACAAAAAAACAAAAACTGAGTGCTTAAGTTGCCTCCATAAACGTCTGGTTTTTCAATGTTGCTTGGCCTGTTCTGCAGACCCTACGCCATGTGGCGGTCCGCGATTGATTTTTTTTTTTTTTTTTGGTATTTTTTAATCTGGAAAACAAAAGAAAAAGAAAAAAAAGATTTTTAAGCACTTTTCTTTTCAGTTCCACGATAATAGTGCTCTAAGTGGCTTTCCTTTAAAGTTTGACTCTACAGCAGGGACATATGCATTGAAATGTGAGATAGTCCATAGAGAAGGGCCACTTCAGGGTGAATGCATGGAATGGTTCATATTATCATCAAGTTATGATAGTAAAACAAAATGGAATGTAACATTATTTGACAACGGGAAAGACCTCCAGTGGGTAGTTTGAGTTCCAAATGTTCTGGTTTGGAAATGATATGCTTGAAAAAGTAGATTAAAATTTAAATATTGGGGCCACTTCCAGTGATTTATTCTATTGTGGTTATCGAATTTATAGCTTGTGCAGGATAAGATGAGCACCAAACTGTGGGTGAAGGGTGAAGACTGGGTTTGAAGGCACCCACGACACTCCATCGTGTGGTCAACATAAACCTATTGATTACAGTTCATTTGAATACCCGAAAGAGGTACACCCGTGGGCTGTACCTCCTATTGGAGATTCGTTAGGACCTTTCTATAGACTCTGGATACCCCCAAATTAAAAATTAATAAAAATGTCTAAATTGAAATGTAATGTGACATAGTCCATAGATATCTCAGGTAAATGCATGTAATGGTTGATAGTATCAAGGTTTAATAGTAAAACAAAATGGAATGTAACGTTATTTGATAGCCAAAAAAGATATTTGAGTGCTACTTCTACGGCTATGGTCTGGACATGCTTGAAAAAGTAAATTAAATTTAAATACTGGGGCCACATCCATTGTTTTTAATTCTCTTGTGGTAATGGAATTATAGCTTGTGCAGGATCAGATGAGCACCAAACTGTGGGTGAAGAGTGAATACAGTGTAAGGAGCATGGACATATGAAGGTGAAAGCTCGAAGGAGAATCTCTGTAGTATCAAAGCCATTGCCATCTTTGCCTCCAACATTGCAAAGTTCTGTCCTATGCATATCCTCGGCCCCCATGCAAAGGGAATGAAGGAGACTTGGCTCTTTGTTGCCTTTGAGACACCATCTTTGAATCTATCAGGCTTGAACTCTGCTGCATCGTTGCCCCACAACTTGGTGTCACGTTGGACAAGCATAACAGGTAGACTGATGTGAACACCACCTGGTAGGGTCAGGTCACCTAGCTTCATCTCTTTGTGAATGGCTCTTGTCAGCTGGATTACTGGAGGATACAGCCTAAGTACCTCATACAATATCATTGTCATCTGTTGGAAACATTCAGAAAAGTTAGTAAACATTGTCAAAGTCACCTGAAGGTTTTTGATTTTGGTTTGTATACTTACCACTTTGAGATGGTTAAGACCTTCTACATCAGGTTCTTTATCACCAAAAACTTGCTTCACTTCTTCTCTTGCACGAGCCTGCCAGTCTTGGTGTTGGCTCAGCAGGATCATTGTCCAGACAAGAAGTACTGAAGTTGTCTCTTGCCCGGCAAAGTAGAACAACTTGCACTCCTCTATCACATCCTCAATGCTCATTCCAGTTCCTTTAGCTTGTCCTAAATTCGATTCAAGAAGTGTACCCAGCAAATCTTCGCTTGGTGCTTCACCAGCTTCTCGAGCCCTTAACCTTTTGTTTACTATCCCTCTAAGTATATCTTGGACTTCTCTGGCTGCTGCTTTCATCCTTCTATTACCCTTCGTTGGGTAGTATCTACGCATTCCAAAGAACAACATGATTCATGTCTCCTGATAGAATGCAGTGGTTACAAGACCAAGATTCAAGCAGGTTTTATTACCTGTATCCAGGGATGAAAATTCTCCTAAAAGCTTGTGTTAGGAGCTGTGCTAGTTCTGCTTGGAGCTCAAATATTCTCTGACCTTCTTTGTAGCTGCTTCCAAAAGCAGTACGAGAGATCACATCTGCAGTCATACTCGTAAGCCAAGGCCAAACGTCCACCTCACATGATGATCCTTTATCCGAAACTATATTGTCCCATTTGCCAACAATTTCACTACAGCTCTGGTGGAAGGCAGGTACCATATTCTATACATAGAAGCAGTAGTCACAAAATTGTATTAGCTAAATTGTTAAGTGAATATATTTTCATGTAATTATTAGGAAATATAACTTATGATACCATGTTAGACCCTAACACAAAATGATACATACACAAACCAAACAAAACATATGCAAAAATGAAGGAAAAACCTTGATTTTCTCAAGGTGGAAAGCAGGGTTGATGATTCTTCGGTGTTTAGCCCATTTATCACCATCATAACTAAACAGCCCAGTGGCTATAACTCTTCCCAAAGGGAATGTATGTGGCTTCTGGAAATCATAGATTTTATTGAACACTTCTTTGATTTGCTCAGGATCCGTAATGGTGATTGTTGGTATTGGTCCACGCCATGTAAAGAAAGTCCTTCCTGTTACACCCACACAACAGTTTTCTATGTTCTCTGTATTTCTTAACAGATAGGAATCAAGAAAAGTTGCTCAAGAAAAAGAAAGGAATCAAGAAACATACCGTAAGTCTTGAGCATGTACGAGGGGAAAGGGATCACACGTGGGACGATATCATCCGTAAGATTGATCGGTTTGGACCTTGCCTCCTTTGACATGGTATAATCCCTTTTCACATCACCAACGAGTAACGTGTAAGGAGTTCCAGCAAGACCTTGTCTTCTCAGGTAACTCTCAAGCATCTTTGGTTTAAACCAAACCCAGTTTAGAGTTCTCCATACCCACCACAATACAACAACTATAGCTACTGAAACTGTAACGGAGGAAGCTGATGTTTCCATTTTCGTTCCTATAATAAAAGAGAATGAGAGAGATATGGATAACCTGCTGATATTTCAAGGCATATATAGATTGTAAATTTACATCTGATGACATCACTGCTGATGTCATAGATACTTTAGTCTCTGTTGTGACTTGATGTGTTGCATTATTTGAGGCCTCAGAGTCGTATGCCACGAGGTAACAAGAAGAAAATTTCGATTTGTGTGAGGACTATAACTTGCGTAGGGGAGAAGGCATGACCGTAACCTTTTGACATTTCGTTGTCACTACATCTAAGGAAAAACATTAGTCCCCTAAAAGTGATTACCATTGTCGACTCTATGCGATGACGTATTTTATTTTCTTCTCTAAAAAATATTATATGAAACTTGTTAGGATTTTTGCACTGATTGATTTCTCCCTCAACTTTAGTATATGAAATATTGTTTTTTTTTTCTTTAAAAAAAAATCACACTTGTTACAAAGACGTTTCTCTTCCTAGTAATCTTTTCAAGTAGGTTGGATCCCTCTGTTTATTGCTATCATCCTTCTATTACTCTTCGTTTGTAGATAGATACCTATGCCGATGAATACATAATGTGTCTGATACATAACGTGTCCGGGGTAATGTTTAATGGGTGGAAGACCAAAAAAAAAGAGGTTTATTAGAAAGTATAATAGAATATCCCCTATATATTAATAGAAAAATATTTTACAAGTTATAATTTGTATTTTGTACTAATTAAAAAAATATTTTGCTGAGTTGTTATGTAATAAGTGTTAATTTTTCTATGTGACGGCTTGCAAATCAATTGAGATTTTTGTTAGTCTAAAATTAAATTGTTAGAGTATCATTATCCAGGATTTGTTATTAGGAGAATATAAAAAAATGTTTTTTAACTTTTAACTGTTTCTTAATTTTTAACTAATGATGCTCTTAAATATAAAAAGTTTTTAAATTTTTAACTAATGATACTTTTAAATATAAAAAGTTAACTGTTTTTTTAAAGTAGTAGTGATGCTCTTAGAAAATGTTATATTATATAATATGTCCATTACGGCACATTTATTTATTAAATTGAAATTTATTATATATTTTTTTAAAATAAAATTTACAGAATTATTTAATGTGCATTAAGATATATTCATAATCTTGGTCATAAGATACATATCTTATGGTGCAATATATCTTTAATATTTATATTTGCCATCCAGGGATGTAAATTTTTCTGAAGATGATAGATTGGTAGGCTCTGCTAGTGTGATAATCTAATGTATTAGGCTGATGAGTTTGGTTCTTGCCTTCTTAATTTAAAACTATCAAACTCCTCAACTCTCCAACAAGAGACATGTAACTAAGGAGTTCCTGGTAGACCAGTCCTCTCAAGTAACACTCCCAACATCTTACGTTTTAGGCTTTTAGCCAAAAACCCTCAGAGTTCCTGGTAGACCCTGTCCTTTAATATGTGAGTCGCTAGTTCTGGTTTAAATACATAAAAACAAAATTTTATTTGAGTTTTGTATTATGATCCGGCCTCGGTTCATTTGTGTATTACAAGTTTCTTTGACAACAACAAAAACAAAAAGGGATTTAACCGTTATGAGACTAGAGCTTCTTCAGGATAAGCTGAGCACCAAACTGTGGGTGAATTGTGATGACTGTGTAAGGAGCATGAACATAAGAAGGAGATAACTCGAAGGAGAATCTCTGTAGAATCAATGCCATGGCCATCTTTGCCTCCAATAAGGCAAAGTTCTGTCCAATGCAGATCCTTGGTCCCCATGCAAAGGGAAAGAAGGAGACTTGACTCTTCGTTGCCTTCGAGAGACCTTCTTTGAACCTCTCTGGCTTGAACTCCGCTGCATCATTGCCCCATAGCTCGGTGTCACGTTGAACTAGCAAAATAGGTAGACTGATCTGAACGCCTCCTGGTAATGTCAGGTCTCCTAGCTTCATCTCTTTGTGAATGGCTCGGGTCACTTGTGTCACTGGTGGATATAGCCTAAGTACCTCATACAATATCATTGTCATCTGCAAGAGATCATCATACTACTCAGCCAAAAACAAAACACCAAAACATAACAAGAGTACTAGAGTCACATGTAAAGTTTATTCTTACGAGTTTGAGTTGGTTCAGGCCGTCTACATCAGGTTCTTTATCACCAAAAACTTGTTTCACTTCTTCTCTTGCCTTAGCTTGCCAGTCTTGGTGTTGGCTTAACAAAACCATTGTCCAGACCAGAAGTACTGAAGTTGTCTCTTGTCCAGCGAAATAGAACAACTTGCATTCCTCCATCACATCCTCAATGGTAATTCCATTTCCTTTACCTTGTCCTAAATTAGATTCAAGAAGTGTACCCAGCAAGTCATCGCTTGGTGCTTCACCAGCTTCTCTAGCCCTTAACCTCTTGTTAACCATCCCTCTCAGAATAACTTGTACTTCTCTGGCTTTTGCCTTCATAATTCTATTTTCCTTCGTTGGAAGATACCTGGGAGATTATGACAACAAGGGTCAAAAGTAAAGCTCTAAATTCCTTGTAATAACACCAGACAATTTTAATAAATTAATTACCTATATCCAGGGATGAACTGTTTTCTAAAAGCTTGTATGATGAGTTGTGCTAGTTCTCCTTGAAGCTCAAATATCCTCTGCCCTTCTTTGTAGCTGCTGCCAAAAGCAGTACGAGAGATCACATCAGCAGTCATACTCACAAGCCCTGGCCACACGTCCACTTCACAGGACAGCCCTTTATCAGAAACCAACTTGTCCCATTCGCCAACAACCTCACTGCAGCTCTGGTGGAAAGCAGGTACCATATTCTATACAAAGAAGCAAAAGTGTATCAGTCAAAATGAAACAAAAACAAATCAAAACCCTGTCTCATGGAGCTAATAATACCTTGATCTTCTCAAGGTGGAAAGCAGGGTTGATTAGTCGTCGGTGTTTAGCCCATTTATCACCATCATAGTTAGCAAGACCAGTCCCTATCAATCTAGCCAAAGGGAAGGTATGTGGCTTCTGGAAATCATAAACTTTGTTGAACACTTCTTTTATTTTCTCAGGATCCATTATGGTGATGGTTGGTATAGGTCCAAGCCATGTAAAGTAAGTTCTCCCTGTTCCAACCACATAAAAACATTTATCTACACAAAGAGGAATCAAGAACTATAAGCTAAACCAAGAAACGTATATATACCATGAGTCTTGAGCATTTGCAAGGGATAAGGCACGAGACGTGGAGTGATATCATCCGTTAGTTTGATGGGTTTGGATCTTGCCTCCGTCAACATGCTAAAAGCCCTCTTCAAATCGCCGACAAGAGGCGTGTAAGGACTTCCGGAAAGACCTTGTCCTCTCAGGTAACTCTCTAGCATCTTTGGTTTGAACCAAACCCAGTTTAAAGTTCTCCATACCCACCACGAGACAACAGCTATAGCTATTGAAACACTCACCGATGCAACTGAAATCTCCATGTTCAGGCAGAGTCAAAGAGAGACGTAGAGAGATTGATAAGTTGGTAAAACATTCTTGGAATTTAAAGAATTGAGAAATCTTGGAAAATATATTGTTATGTGGTGATGACATCACCCTGATGTCTTAAATACTTTCATCATCGTAATAAATAAATTTATTTTAGGTAAAAAGTGTTAAGATATCTATGATAATAATTGTAAATCTTATATAATAAAGTTGGCTTTTTCACTCCTTAGGAGAAAAATGCCATATGCCACCTTCTTTTAATGATGTTTTTATCTTTATCATATTTAACAAATTTTAATTTATTTAATGAACCAATAAATGCTAATAAAAATTTCAACATTAATTAAAACAAATTTAGTATTTCATTATTATTTTTTTAGTTTTCTATTTTAAAGAAAATTTACAAATAATTTTAATATATATTTTAATTTATGAACAAATGATATATAAGTTAATGTGATTTTTTAAAAATGTACTTATATTTAGTTTATTTTTTTTATTAATGTTATATATGCATTTATATTGTAAAGGTGATATATGAGTTATTAGTTATAAAATATTTCAAAAGTTTTTCTAAAATAAATATTTATACATCTCTTATATAATCAAGTAGAGTTTTTTTCCCTCCATAGAGGCAAAATATGATACTTGTCATTCTATCATTTGTTGAAAGTGTTTAAGATATCTATGATTTTAAAGAAAATTTACGAATAATTTTAATATATATTTTAATTTATGAACAAATGATATATAAGTTAATGTGATTTTTTTTGAAAATGTACTTATATTTAATTTATTTTTTATTAATGTTATATATGCATTTATATTGTAAAGGTGATATATGAGTTATTAGTTATAAAATATTTCAAAAGTTTTTCTAAAATAAATGTTTATACATCTCTAATATAATAAAGTAGAGTTTTTTTTTCCCTCCATAGAGGCAAAATATGATACTTGTCATTCTATCATTTGTTGAAAGTGTTTTAGGTGTTATAAAAATCTTTTATTTTATTTGAATTTTATTGATTTTAACAAATGATATGATTTTTAATAAATATTTTTAGTCCAATAAATTAAAAAACAAAATCTCACTTTCAACATGTTCTTCATGATGGATGACAACTATCTCTAAATATGAAATATATAAATAAATATCCTTGATTCTTAAATCTATTTGTTCGATTTTAAAATCAATATCCTTGATTCTTAAATCTATTTTCATTTTGAAATCAATATCCTTGATTTCCAAAAGATTTCCGTAAAATAAGAGTTTACAAGAAAAGAAAAAGCTCCAACAAGAGTCAAACCAAAACGAGGAAAAACTGAATTACACAACAATTATGAAACCGAAAGTAAAAAAAAAACGAAAAGAAAATTTGATATCAATATCTTTGATTTCTAAATCTATTTGCTCGATTTTAAAATCATATGATTTATCAAAGATTTGGATATCCTTGATTTCTGTAAAAAAACTATTTTCCTTTTAAAATCAATATCTTTAATTCTTAAATCTATTTGCTCGATTTTAAATCATATGATTTATCAAATATTTCTAAATACAAATGTTTTTCTAAATCCATTAAAATAGTGGAATCAATAACCCTCCTCCCACTAAATGTTATCAAATGTTTACAATAATTATTCAAGAAGCAAAATTGTATTAATTATCAAAATGTCATGCAAGCATCTGTAATGCGTGTAAGCTTACAAAAAATTCAGTATATAATTTTGTTTAAAACTATCAAGTATTATAGATTCATTGTAGTAGCATTATTGTAGTTATGAATGATTATATTACAAAATTTAGTTTACACTACTTTAATATACGATTGTTGGCAAAAATAAATATACAATTATTTTTTTTCAAAAATGTTTTAAAATGTTTAATATAAAGTTATATAAATGTTGAATTATCAGGTATGATATTTTATAGCTTTTTGTTCAGTAAATTGGAGAAAAATATAACCCGCTTTAACATCAAGGTTCGCCGCCTTTCTTATGGTTTCCGACTTCCCAGAATCAAATCAATCAGACTCCGGCTGTGTTGGAACATCGTCCAGCTTTGAAGTGGGTGATGCGCCCCGGTTCGAGCACCGACCTGCTCGGATCATAGAACCGGCCCAAGGATACGATCTTGTCGACCAACTCGATTCAACCGAGGTTTCCCCATCAGATGACACTTACTTGGGTGAGCTGGATGAGCTGAGTGAGCTAAGTGACACTGAAGATGGAGCTGGTTTAGTTGCTGGGCGAAATAGGCCTTTTTCAACCCACGGAAAAATTCATAACAAATTCAGTTTGGGTCCGATTTACACCAAATTCGACCA
>CAKOAT010048488.1:342519-400846 GCA_932364175.1 Eruca vesicaria subsp. sativa | reverse complement strand
AGTAATATAGCACACTTTTAATATGGATATTTATTAAATGAGGTTTCTACTCATATGATTTTATGATTATTTGCATATTTGTGTAACAAAACTTTACACCAATGATTTATAAATTACGTTATGATTATTTGAATTTAAGTATTTTCCATTTTACATATACACTTCCATAAATTAAAAGGAATGAAGTTATTATAGTTAAAATATGCAAATCGTTATCAAATCGTATATTTTCCTTTTCTTCCATTACATGTATGCGATATATATAAATATATAAACTATGTTACATGCGTTATATGCGTTTCTAATTATTTTTCCCTAGCAAATTTCAATTGAACCTAAAGCCGCCATGTCAGTTTAATTGATATGCTAATTGATTGACAACTAAGCAAGGTTACTTTTTAATTAATACAAACTTGAGGTTACATCTTTTCAAATGTTTCTCAATTAATATATAGGGGATTCATATTAGGCCTTATTTTCACAACAGAGAATCTTTACATCAAACTGAACTATAACTTGCGCAGGATCAGAGGAGCACCGAACTGTGGGTGAAGTGTGATGACAGTGTAAGGCGCATGAACATATGAAGGAGATAGGTCAAAGGAGAATCTCTGTAGAATCAAAGCCAAAGCCATCTTTGTCTCTAACAAAGCAAAACTCTGACCAATGCAGATCCTTGGTCCCCACGCAAAGGGGAAGAAAGACACTTTGCCGTTTGTTGCCTTTGAGACACCGTCTTTCTGACCACACGTCCACCTCACATGATGACCCTTTCTCCGAGACTATCTTGTCCCATTTGTACACAACCTCGCTGCAGCTTTGGTGGAACGCAGGTACCATGTTCTACACATAGAAGCAAAAGGCATCAAACACAACACAATATACATAAAGTTTATGAAACAAGAAGCTTAAACCTTGATCTTCTCAAGGTGGAAAGCAGGGTTGATGATCCTTCTGTGTTTATCCCATTTCTCACCATCATAATTAGCAAGTCCCTTGGCTATCACGTTACCTAAAGGGAAGGTATGTGGCTTCTGGAAATCATAAACTTTGTTGAACACTTCCTTGATTAGCTCAGGATCCATAATAGTGATCGTTGGTATAGTTCCAAGCCATGTAAAATAAGTCCTTCCTGTTTCAGCAACGTTACTGAAATTGAGAATCTTTTTCTTGATCAGGCCAACAAGAAAACATTTAAACATTACATACCCTGAGTCTTGAGCATTTCTAAGGGAAAAGGCACGACACGTGTTGAGATATCATCAGTTAGTTTGATGGGTTTGGATCTTGCCTCCATCGCCATGCTAAAAGTATTCTTCAAGTCGCCGATGAGTGGCGTGTAAGGACTACCGGGAAGACCTTGACTTCTCAGGTAACTCTCAAGCTTCTTTGGTTTAAACCAAACCCACTTTAAAGTTCTCCATGTCCACCATGACACAACAACTATAGCTACTGAAACTGTTACTAACGCAACTAAGAGCATCCACATCAATGAACCCCCTCTTGGGGTTCATTGATTCAATTGTTTATTATTAAAAAAAATTTGATTTTCTTTTTGATATTTTTTTTTTTAAAAAAAAAAAAAAAAATTGACCAACCACGGGTCGCCACGTGTCCCAGGACCCGCGCTACAGTGATGAACCGGGTTCACCGCAGAGAGTCAGCAAAAGGCAGATTCATCACTATTCCTTATTTTAATATTTTTTTTTTTGTGAAAAACGTGTGAACCCCATCTGAACCCTTAATGAGGGTGCTCTAATATCTCCATTTCTTCTTCTTTTTTTTTTTGGTCTCCCAGAGAACAAGGGAGATAGAGACATGGAGACGTTTAAATGACTGAGACTCTTGGAGAGCTTCACAGTCACGTGCGATTGATGTGACGCAAGAAGCAAGTATCGCATTGTGTGAAAAGCTATAGATAGAGGTTATTGGCCATTAATGACTTGTGGGGGCGGGAAAGGCATGGACGTCAATTATTTTACGTTTCTTTCTCAATCGTTAATGCGTTTCAATTCCTACCAAAACGTTGAATTGAAACTTTTTGTTTTTTTTCTTCGCTTACTTTTAAATGGCACTGTATATACTAAAAAAGTAAATGAAATTATACTGGGGTCCCATTATACTGATTACGACATCTCCCACTAATTCACTTTTCTATTGTAAGTGTTGATATGTATAAATAGAAAATATATGAATCATAAACAAACAAAAAGAGTGGGTAGAGTGATAATGTTTTCTTTTAGTAAACACAACTAGGATAATACATGCGTCTTGCGCAGGATGAAGTTATTATTTTTATTATGTTTTGGAAAATAAAACAAAAGTTCGGTTTCATCTAGATTAAAGATGTTCAATCTGGATATCGGGATTCAGTATTTTGGTTATTAAAATATAACTACTATTTTAAATCCATATTTACTTCAGTTTGATTTGGTTTATATATTGATTTTCAGTTTATTCAAATTTTATACCAAAATACATCATTATTTAGTTTAAAATCATATTATATATCATAAAAATAAATAATATGATCATATTTAGAGTCATATTGTCAAAAAATCATTTACTAAAAAAATATTATATATTTAACTAAAAGCATAAAAAACAAAAAAGGCTTCTATGATCTAATAAAATGATCAAATCTAGAATTAATATCAAATCTCTAAATTTTGAAAATAAAAATAAAAACAAAACAGAATAATGAAAGAAAAGTTTTTATATTCTTCCATATTTAGTGTTCATCAAATTAATATGTCTTCGATTGAACACAACTTTGTTTGTTTAAAGATTAAAAAAAATTGTAAAGAATTTCAACTAATTGTTGTCCATCAAATTTATAATTTTTACTTCAATTTAGTTTTTATTAAAAAAAAAGAAAAAAGATAAAAAAAAAGACGAAGAAAATAAGAAGCCTCAGTTGCATTAAATTATTAGTTAATTATATTTTAAATGATTCAAGTGATTTACAAATCATAATTATAGTTCAACTCATGTAACAAATAGATATACATATTTACATGTTTCAGTTTAATCGATTATAAATCAAACCATATCCAAATCTTACGGTTTTTATAAAATCACATACATTCGGTTTGTATGGTATATACCAAAATAATCATATTATCGATTGTGTTAATATCTTTAAAAATAGAAAATTAAAAAAAAAGAACTAATATATTTAAATCATTGATAACAAAAAATTTTAATGTGAAAAATTTAATACGTTTATAATTTATAAATGTTCTTGAAAATTCATTGAAATTTTTGAAATTAAAATAAGTATGTAATATTATATGGTATATAGTTTAATCTATATATATATATATATATATATTTTATTATTGAATGATACTTTTTGCTCATACGATTTTAAAATCATGTGTATCGTTTTATAATAAAAATGTTAAACTATTGATCATTAATTTTTAACATAATAATTTTAATAGTTTTAGTCATTTATTCTTGGTTTTTTAAATTTCAAAATATAACATATACGAAAAAAAATCTAAAGTTTAATTTTATAGCTAATTTGATTGTTTAATTTATTTTAATAATATAAATTTAAAGAAAATGATGGAGGAGATACAAATTGTTATCAAATGTTTATTATTAGAAACATTAATTTTCATATATATATATATATATATATATATATATATATTTGTCATTTATGGTAATTCCGTAACTTTTATTTAAGGAAATAAAATAAAATAGTAATATATCTAGCAGGATCATCATAAATGCTTCTATCATAAATATTATATCATATAGTTTGACCAACAAATATATTTAGCGACATATAAAAATCGAATGTGGACCTACTTATTTTTCAATTGAATGTAATTGACTACCTAATTGAGTGACACGTAAACATAGGCTCTTTTTAATTATTATAAAATTGAGGTTACATATTTTCAAATGTTTCTCAATTAATATATAGGGGATGCAGAAAATGAGTGAAATACCACATCGAAAGTAAATATTCTAAAGACAATTTAAAATATATTTTAACTTTCATTTTTGTTTTTGTCTTTTCCAATAGGTTTTGAATTTAATTTAATTTATAATGTATATCTATCATCCAATATAATTAAACTAAATTTACTAAGTTTTCCAACAGAAAGAGATCACTGGATTTTTCAGTGATATAAATTTGAATATAAAATAGATACATACATATATGTATATATATAATACGTTTTAATAATTATTATATGCCATAGTTACTCTATTTTTCTTAATTACTTGACCAGATATATTGACTTATAATTAATGAAATGATGTATTATACAAATCATCTAAATACTCATTAAAAATCAAAACATTTCAAACTAACAGATTCAATACACCCCCTCAAAAGTTTGCAGGAAAATGTTGACCAAAAACAATATTACATAAATATATAAGGCGAATCAATTTTTCGTTTATATAGTTGATGAGTACTCTGAACATGCACTTGTGACATTAAAATATTAATTTTAACATACCTTCCATTTAATTTTTATTGTATCTAAAATATACATGGGGCATATAAGTTGCATGGTGAGCTTTGCTCAGGAGTATTTTTTTTGTCCTTTTTGTAAATTACTTTGATTCGATAAGTTTTTTTTTTTTTTGAAATGGGACGACAATGTCACTGTTCGTGACCATCATGAATTGCTTCTTATTGGTGAAATTGAAAAGCAGTATATCTGTCATATGTTTTTCTCTTCAGAAGGTGGTCACTTATAAATTGTCGACAAGTCATGAGGAATAGTTTAAGCTTATCCACAAGTCTTGTCCTTTTACTCGGATTTTCGATCAAGTAAGGTGAAATTGATGCAGTATGTGTTGCATCTTGTGTCTTGTCACACTAATGCAAGGGTAACTAAAGTACGGTATAGTATGCATCCACGTTACTCTTGAGTCTGACCACAAAATATCTTTATGTCGGAAAATCCAAAAAGGAAAATAACGTTTTCACACTTTGATAGTGCTTAAGGCTTCGAATGGTAAAAGCAGATCAAGCTGTGCAGATCAAGCGGTTCATGCTGATCAAGCAGGACAAGTGCAGATAAAGCAGGACAAGTGCAGATCAAGCGGATCAAGCAGGAGAGATGCAGATCAAACAATTTATCATAAATTATGAATGCCAAAATAAGTTCAAAACTATAGATCATATATTAAAAGAATAAAATTATACCAAATATCAATATAAATATTTAAATGTTGTAGGATCAGCCTAAATGTTTATTGGATTTTGCATAAGATGCTTGTAGCGTTTTAGTTTATCAAAATTATTTTTGAATAACAGACATCTTAATATTTAATTATTTGTTAATATTTATATATAAAAATGGAGATAAAACAGATTAAATAATTTATTATAAATTATAAATGACAAAATATGTTCACATTATATATCATATATTAAAATAATAAAAATTACACCAAATATCAAAACAAAATATTTCAGATGTTGTATGTTCAACCAAAATGTCTGTAAAAATTTTATTAGATGCTTATACTTCTTCTATTTATTAATTATTTTAAAATATAAAATAATTATTTTTTTGCTGACACTTATGTAGAAAAATTTATATTTTTCGTGGAAAATATTGTGTTTTTGGCGATTAGACATCATGCTTATAACTTTAAAATGATACAAATAATATTAATGTGAACTATATAGTTTGAGTTAATATATTTTAAAGTTAAGTGTTTGTAATAAAACTATTTATTAGTAAAAGGAAAAAAAAAAAGCAGATCAACACCACCAAATGTTAGCGGATGGGATCTGCATGCAGATCTCCTGCTTTTTCTACTAAAAGACAAAAAAAATTGAACTGCATGCAGATCTCCCGCTTGAACTGCTTTTACTAACAGAAAATGGTGAATGGTAAACATAAGGCAGGAGAACTGCCTATTGCGGGAGAACTGCTTGATCTGCCTTTGTCCTGCCCCTCCCATTCATAACCTAAGTGTCATCAACGGAGAAATGGTCTTCAAACCCTATCTTCGGCTTCTGCCCTACTTCTCTTGTAAGTTTCTGCTTCTGGATACATCACATTATGAGATCTTGATAATTTACAGGTCCTTTTCTGTTTGTGACACCACTAGAACATATCCGCAAATTTAACTGCATATTTATTAGTGATGGACTTAATTCATACCCAAAAACTAGTTCAAGAGTGAAGGATTACCTATACATATATATATCACCCAAGAATCATTTTATTTAAAAGATGTGAGACACTTAATAATGTTCTTTCACTGTTGAGTGATTCTCTGCCTTTGACCAAATCCATATTTTTGTACGTGGAAATCAACATACATATATATATCACCCAAGAATCATTTTATTTAAAAGATGTGAGACACTTAATAATGTTCTTTCACTGTTGAGTGATTCTCTGCCTTTGACCAAATCCATATTTTTGTACGTGGAAATCAACAGAGCATGATCTCTTGTCTTCGTCCACGTATACGTACATGCATACACAAAGTTACACATGCATTGTGTCTTTTGATGCGCACTCATTTTGAAAGGTCCCTGGTACCTAGAAAGCTACATTTTTATTTCTTCTTCTTTTTTTTTTTTTTAAAAAGTGTACATTACATATACAGAAGATATTTTTATTTTATGGCCGAATAATTCAGGATAATTTCGCAGTAAAATTCTCATGAACTTCTCCGTGTTTTATTTGGGTATTATATGCTACCAAATCTTGATTCTTGGTATAAAAGACGAAAAGAAAACAGAAGATCTTGAAAACTAGTTTAATGATCTGGGAGCGTGTGGAAGATCAAAGGAGCACCAAACTGAGGATGAAGTGTAAGAACAGTGTGAGGTGCGTGAGTGTACGACGGAGACAGTTCAAACAAGAATCTTCGCAGTATCAAGACAAGAGCCGTCTTTGCTTCCATTAGAGCGAAATTCTGACCAGGACAGAATCTTGGTCCCCATCCAAACGGAAGAAACGCGACTTGGTTCTTCGTGGCCTTTGAGATCCCATCTGCGAATCTCTCGGGTTTAAACTCATGAACATCTTCTCCCCAGATCTCAGGATCACGATGAACCATAAGAGTAGGAATCACTATTTGTGCACCACCTGGAAGTGTCACCTCCTCATCTAGCTTTGTTTCTTTCTCTGTGGTTCGTCCAAGTAGAATCCCTGGTGGGTATAGCCTCAACACCTCGTTCAAAATCATGCTCATCTGTTCAATAAAAACCGAGGAAACGTTAGTCCAGAGTTTTGGACACAAAGTAAAGGAAAATAACATAAGATTTTATGTTGTTACTATTTTGAGTCGAGAGAGTGCATCAAAAGTTGGTTTGTTGGTCCTCCCAATAACTTGTAATATCTCTTGTCTAGCTTGATCTTGCCATTTCTGGTGATGGCTAAGCATAATCATAGTCCACACAATCAGCTCCGCAGTGGTTTCTTGACCCGCAAAGTGAAACAGTCTGCACTCTTCAACCACATCTTTGGTACTCATCCCATGATCTCCTGAGTTCGATTCCAAAAGTATTCCCAACAGATCATTCGTTGGAGCCTGTCCTGCTTCCATATCTCTCTGTCTTTTTTTGATGATCTCACCCAATCTAGACCTCACTTCTCTATCTATTTGCTTCATCCTTATGTTGTTCTTTGTAGGTAGAAACCTAAACAATGAGAAGAACACTTAATATCTCCATGTTTCTAAGAGTGAAAGTAACATGAATATTAGGATCACTAAGAGATTAATTGGTTATCGATTTTAATCTCTAAAGAGTGTGTGTAGCACCATGATTAACTCCAGTCTCTTAACTGAGAGTTTTAGTTTCGGTTAAGAGACGATTCTTAACTTTTTTAACCGTTCTTAGTTTTGTTTAGATTTTAACTAAGAAAAGTTAAGAATCATCTCTTAAATAAGAGATATAAGAGCCATCTCTTAGCCGAAAAGTGTAAAAAAAAAATGTTAGATCATGAGTTAAAAACATTAACTAAGAGACCAAGATTAATCATGTCCTAAGAATATAAGCTCCCACATGGGGAATTTTGATGGGACATGATTAATATAAAGAGACTTCGACATTTCCTCTACGACCATTTGGTTTTAAATTGGAAACACGAGAAACTTAGCAAAGAAAAGATCGGTTACCTCATTCCAGGTATAAAAGCCATCTCAAGAGCTTTTGCAAGTCTCCAGCCTTGTTCTTCTTGAAGCTCAAAGATTCTCTTGCCTTCCTCATAGCTAATACCAAACGCAGTACGCGAGATTACATCTGTTGTTACATTCTCAAGGTATGGCCAAACATCAATCTCAGCTGATGAAACTTCCTCACTCACCAACCTCTCCCATTGACTTATCATCTCTAAGCAGCTCTCGTAGAACGCAGGTATCATAATCTACACAAAAGAAAATAGCAAAACTCAGCATACAGTAGTTTAATAACAAAGGTTTAAAAGAACCATGAGAAATGATGTAAGAAGAGAAGACCTTGAGCTTTTCTTGATGAAAAGAAGGGTTTATAATCTTCCTGTGCTTAGACCATTTCTCTCCACTATACAACGCAACTCCAGTCGAATAAAGCTCAACGACTGGATGCACTGGCGGCTTTGGAAAATCGTTAACTTTGTTTAGAACATCTTTGATGTGTTCTGGTTTTGTCACAATCACACCCGCTGTAGGTCCCATCCACATGTAACATGTCTCCCCTACACAAAACACCAAACCATTTAAAAATAGAGGATCTCTGTTTTGAGTTCAGATTAAAACCGTTAGCTTACCATGATCCTTAACGGTTTGTAGTATCATAGGCATGACACGTGGCGTGAAATCTTCGTTTAGGTTGATGGGTCTGGTCTTTGCTTGCTTCACCATACTAGCTTCCCTTATAGCGTCACCGACAAGAAAGGTGAAAGGAGTTCCAGAGAGACCTTGTCTCTTTAGATAAGCCTCATGCTTCTTTGGTCTAAACCAAGCTAGGTTCAGACCTTTCCATATCAAAAATGTTACCACCACGACCGCAGCCGCAACTGTAACCGCTGATATATCTGTTCTACTCATAAACGCTCTTCTTTGAGATATCTTTAGATGTGTTTTTCCTTTTTTTTTTTTACTGAAATGAAGTTATCAGATGAAGATGACATGTATATATAAGATAAGCAACTGTTGATTTCCTTATGCATCAAGTAAATCATTTGTGAGGCAGAGGAAAATTCAAAGAGTGATCTAGATTTTTGAAGTCCACATAACATTTTTTTATGTTATACTTTTCTCATATTCTAGTTTTCTTTCACTATGGTTGTCTCTTCTAAAAGACATCCAAAAGAAGGTAGAGTTGAAATTGGCTTTGTATTATAGACTTTTCAAGGTTAATAATGCAGCCACACTAGAAAACGACCTTAGACTTGGACTGAAGAAGACATTTCCCTTAGAGAATAGCGACAAGTTTCACACATGTGAACTAAAATCTCCAAAAACCTATGGTAATAAACAAGTCTTTGTAAGGTTTGCTTTTGTTACAGACTTATACACAGAGACAAACTTGATGAAAACATCATAATCAAAGCTTGTGGAGGTTGAGATGAGCTCCGAACTGAGGACGAGTGGTCATAACTGTTTGAGGCGCATGGACATAAGAAGGAGAGAGCTCAAAAGAGAATCTTTGCAGAATCAAAGCCATTGCCATTTTTGCCTCCAGCAGAGCAAAACTCTGACCTATGCAGATCCTTGGTCCCCATCCAAAGGGGAAGAAGGAGACCTGATTTTTTGTTGCCTTTGAGAGCCCTTCTCTGAACCGCTCTGGCTTAAACTCTGCTGCATCTTCTCCCCAAAGCTCAGGGTCACGATGGACAAGTGCAGTTGGTATATAAACCTGAACTCCAGCTGGAAGAGTGAGCTCTCCTAGCTTCATCTCTTTGTTGACAGCTCTTTTAAGCTGAGCCACTGGAGGATATAGCCTCAAAACCTCATTGAAGATCATAGTCATCTGTTTGAAAATCAAAATTTTCAAGTAAGTTTTGGTAAACTATGGATGCAGGAGAAGGTGAAAGATGTTTTACTTACCACTTTAAGGTTGCTAAGAGAATCAATATCTGGTTTACTATTACCACCGAGTATTTGCATCACTTCCTCTCGTGCCTTGTCTTGCCAGTCTTGGTGATGGCTCAATAAAACCATAGTCCAGACAAGAAGTACTGAAGTTGTCTCTTGTCCTGCGAAATAAAACAGCTTGCACTCTTTCATCACATCTTCTACACTCATTCCATTTCTCTGAGACTCCTCTGAGTTTGACTCAAGCAGTATCCCCAACAAATCATTGTTCACTGCCTCTCCAGCTTCTCTAGCCTTCTCTCTTTTGCTAATAATACCTCTCAGTATGATATCTATCTCTCTGTCTATTGCTTTCATCCTTCTATTGCTCTTTGTTGGGTAAAACCTACACCAAAACAACAACTTCTCATAAGTCTCACAGTCTTCATGATTTAGTTTATTAGCTAAACACTTGTGTGTTTATGTAACCTCAGTCCAGGGATGTAAGATTTCTTAATAGCTTGTGCAATGAGCTCAGCTAGTTCCCCTTGGAGTTGAAATATCCTCTGCCCTTCTTTATAGCTGCTTCCAAAAGCAGTATGTGAGATCACATCTGCAGTCAAATTCACAAGCCCAGGCCAAACATCGACCTCACAAGGCGAGCCTTTATCCGTAACTAGCCTCTCCCATTGGCAGACAACCTCGCTACAACAATGGTAAAACGCAGGGACCATGTTCTGTAAAACCAAAAAAATTGGTCGCTAAAGATCAGTCTAGCATGATTCAGACACTCAAGAAGACAAGAAAGACAAAACCAAAACCTTGATCTTCTCAAGGTGAAAAGCTGGGTTGATGATCCTCCTATGATTAGCCCATTTATCTCCCTTATAGCTAGCAAGCCCACCTGCTAACAATCTGACCAAAGGGAACGTAGAAGTCTTCTCAAAGTCATAGATTTTGTTAAAGACTTCCTTGATCTGCTCTGGATTCGTTATCATGATAGCTGGAACTGATCCAATCATATAAAGAAAGTCTTTCCTGTTCAATCAAGTCAACGTTAGATTCTACACAAATTCACTTCCTCAAGATCTGTCAAGTTCTAAAAAGAAAGGCCAGGGAGAGAAGCAGTACCGTGAGAGTTGAACATCTTCAAGGCAAGAGGAAGGAGACGTGGAGTGATGTCATCAGTTAGCTTGATGGGCTTAGATCTGGCCTCCATCAACATATCTACATTTCTCTTTATATCTCCGACAAGAGGAGTGTAAGGAGTTCCAGCGAGTCCCTGTCTTCTCAGGTAACTCTCCAGCATCTTGGGTTTTATCCAGACATAGTTCACGATCCGCCATGTCCACAACAACGCAGCTGCTGCAACCACCACCAAAGCTGCTGCTACTAATGAAAAAGACATCTCCAAGTTCAGATCCTTTCTTCTATCACTTGAGAGCTTTACAGTGAAGATCCTTTGCCGCCAAAGTGTCTTTGTCTGTACATGTCGTGAACGTGTTCTCCATCTGTTCTTATCTAACCGCTATTTTTTTAATCTTAAAAAGACAATCCACTAAACAGCATGAACAGGCATGCTTTAGTCTCTTCTTCAGATGAAGGGTAAGCGCGTGTGTTCCACACGCTTATAACTCTATGAAGAAACATAGCAACAAAGACCAGACTGAGAACAGAGTGTTGCTTGTTTTAGGTTTGCAATAGAAACATTATAGCAGCAAAACTTCGAAAATTTCAAACTAGTCACCTGATATTGTATCATATCTAAAAAACAACGTTCATAAAGATGCAAAAATTTGAAAATCCAAGAGAAGACAAACTCCAAATAGTGTGTTTGATCAGACTGAGAAACAAGGAGCCTAATCCGATGGTTGAAAAGGACAAGAAGAATCATGTAAGATTTTGGTTTTTATTACATGAAAAGGTTTGGCTTTGACGCCTTGTAAGTAGTCTTGAGCTTCCTGGTTGGTGGCCTGACCTTCCTGAAAACAAGAGGGAACTTGATCTTGGAGTTATGGAACTGTTTAGTGCTCTCTCTCTTGCACAGTTTCGCAGGGACTGTAGCGGTCTTGATGATCTGAATGCAAGGGAACCTCACTCTATGACGAGAAGCCATCTCGGTGTACATCTGCTCGACAGCACCGTTGAGAGTGGTGTCACGGAACTCCTTGTACATGTTGTGGTACCCAGTTCTGCTCTGATAACGCAGCCAGATACCGTAGTTCTTGATCTTCGTGGGGTTCTTCTCAAAAATCTACAAGACAAGAACACAAGTCTTATATAAATATACCATTTATCCAGCATTGGTTGAAATGAGCTGTGAAATGCAAATTATAATACCTCATTGATAGCAAGCATTTGTCCGTTGCTTTTCTTAACCTTCTTGAGCTTCCTCAAGAAGTACCTATGTACAAAGCAGATTCATTTACAATTTGTAAGAGTTGCAATAACAAAACAGAGCATCAAACAGGGCATGACTGACCAGAACTTGGACTTGGCACGGACTTCATTAGTGGCCCAAAGCTTCATGCGGTAAATCTTAGGCTGCACATCTTTCTCTGTTGGAAGGGCTCTCCCAACCACTTGATACTGGTGAAACTGCTCAAAGGTGACAATAAATCAATACATTATGCAACCAAGAAAAAAAGACATCAGCTTTTACAAACCCTAAAACAAGACCAAACACTCAAACTTAGATCATATCTGCTACTCTCTCTAGCTCACAAAAGCTTAAAATGTTATAATACTCAGATAAAGTTTCTTCCTTTCTCAACGAAGAAGAACCTATTAATCCCTACAATACATTCTCTAGATTCAAATTCAGTTCATAACTATCCAAGCAAGTGTTCGAAAACAACTCAAAAATCAATGAAGAATGACAAAAACACAGAATCACTCAGTAAATGTTTACGTCAGAATGAAGTAAACTTACACGGAAAGCAACCATGTTGACGGAGAGATCAAGCTCCAACGAAACTTGCCAAAGGATACTGAGAGCTAAAACGGAGGCGCTGATGACTATAAGAGAGCTTCTCTTGGACAAACCCTAAGCTGTTTCTGTGGGCTTCTTCTTTTCTACTTGGGCCTTGAATTTTTCCCTTTTTTTTTTACGACATGTATAAATTACTGCAGTTAAATTTAAATTACTTCAAATCTAAATTACACATAATTGATAAATCATTTCTACAACTTTGAACTCTTTTTTATATTTTTGCAGTTAAGTTAACTGAAGAGTTCTCGCCATAATCTTTGACGAAACCTGTTAGATTTTTTTTTTTTTTTTTTGCCATATTCTTTGAAATGATGTAACACGTACAGAAACATATATTTAATGACCATCCATAAACGTACTTTGAAATACTATTCTTTGAAATGACTATTAATACTATTTTCGCCATGTTCTTTGAAATGATGTTTTAAGTATTAAGTACGTAAACAAATCACCAACAAAATGGTACATATTTGACTGTGATTCAACGTCTAATGGCTAAAACATTTAATCAGAAGTCTAAATTGTTATTTATGCGGTCTAATTGTAGAAGGTAACGCTGCTTACACAGCTGCTTAGAATACTTTTTAGAACACTTCAAATCACACACAAAGCATTTATATAATTTTTTTTTCAGTAACAAATACATTTTACTATGGTTTGGAGAAGAACATTTTTGGTAAGTAAACAAATGCCATGGTCGACTGTAATGTAATCTTCAAACAATATACATTTGAGTTCTTTATGTAAACACACATGTACAATCTTCTTTTGCAGCAACAGTATATCAAACACCCTAACCGGTCTTTAACGGATTAAGAGCGTCGCGTCTGGTCATTTGACTACCAGACCCCTGATCCTCTTGTGGCTCCAAGAACGATGAAAATCGTAGCAATAACAGCCTGTTGGTTATAGTTGAATTAGTGTGATCAGGACTTTATAAGCAAATGTGTGTTGCTAAGTGAGATACAGTATATAGAATATAGACTTACTCCAATTGCACAAGCTATGTATCCTGGTCTCTCACGCTGGTTTCTAGAGAATAGAAAAAGAAAACAGCCGATGTACCAGGGGATGGCACCGAAGAAGAAACCAAGGATGAATCTTCAAAAAAAAAAAAAAACATATGTGTGTTTGAGCTTGACAAGAATGTAAATGATAAGAAAAGAAGGAAGAAAAGATGAATTAGACTTACAATAACCAACCAATGCCTATGCCACAACAAGGTAGACGATCGTGTTCTACTACTCCATTAACAGCATAACCTAGAGAAAACAGAACGAGCTTGAGAACAGCCAAGTGTTGCGCGGTTGCAAAAAATGACACAAACGTTTTTGAGAAACTAAGATTTAGTGATTCCATATGAACCTACAATCTCAAAACATTATAAGTGAAATTCATTTCAGTTATAAAACGTAAACGCTAAACCAAAAGCGAAACCTTCCATTGTGTTTAACATTTTCTACATCAAAAACTTTAATCTTTCTTACTTTTGAGCCTCAATTATTAGTCTCTTCTTTCTCAAGCGATCTACCATCTTGACTTCTCTCAAAAATATATTAGAGCACCAGCCCAAGCTATTGAATCAGGCCCAACAATAAAGTAGACATACGGTAACGGTAAAAAAAAGTAACAATAGGTAAAAAATTATCTTTTAGTTACTAGATCAGGTTCGAATACACTATACTAAAAAGGATCTCAGAAATTCTATACTGAGTCAGAGATTCTAATCCAGTGCGAATTTTGGCGGCTTTAGTGGAAGTAAAATATCAAAGATCAAACAAAATCATCAAAAGGATATCCTATAGAATAATTTAGAAAAAAAAGTAAAAAACCATACACCAAAAAAAAAGAGCTGATCTGATCATTTCAACATGTTGTCCATACATTGAAAACATGAAGAAGTAACTTACCAGAGACATAGGGCTGAGCTGGCTGTGGATAACCGGGGGGAGGTGGCTGCTGCTGCTGCGGAGGAGGAGGTGGATAGTTAGAGACACCTTGAAACGGAGGAGGATGAGGAGGAGGCTGCTGCTGGTGTTGATAATCAGTCGCAGCTGATCTGTTTTTACCGTCTTCTACGGTGCCGCTAGTCATATTTTATTTCAGATCAATAAACTAAAAACACTCTTTCTCTGATATGTATTTGTTCTTGATCTGATATGATGAGACGGTGAAAACAAGATTTCAGTTTCTTAAGGTTGTGTGTATTTGAGGTATGCGCGTGCCACGTGGTTGTTTCCGTGGTTGGTCTGATTTCTCTATAATTTGAACTAAACGTAACCCAAGGGGAAAGACTTGCTTCGCTGTATATAACCTTTTTTACTAAAAAAAAAAACACCGACGGAAATAAAGCTAAGAAACAATCATTAGACACGTTTAGATTTTCAGATCCAACTATAGTCTATAAATTAATATATGATAAGGTCAGAGGTGTAAATGTTGTCTATCACCAAACTCACTTCTTCAAACACAATCATATTCTTCGGTAAAACGTATATTTGTTTCTTAATGAAATATTTACCTTAATGATATAGTTATTTTACTAATATATAATTTTTAATGACATAAGTAAAAAATTTAAATAAATATAGATTGACAGATAATGTTATATGGAAACATATCAAAATGTAAGTCATCCATAGATTTAAGAAACTTGAAACAATTACTAAACACTAGGTTAGGATCCACGCCTTAAGCGGAATAAATATTTTATATATATTACTTTTACGTAGTATATGTTTTTTACATATTATAAAATAATATATATATATATATATTGATAATAAAAATGCAGCAACTATTACGTATATAATTAAATTGGTGTAAACATATAAATATTTTTTATTAATTTAAACAGATCTTTTTCTATTTTATATGATATATAATTAAGTTTAAATGATATTATCGTAGAAATAAAATACATTTTTGATATTGATATCGATTAAATTATAGTTTATACTTATATTATTTTTTGTTTCTTTTTATATATTTTTATAACAAAAAATTTAAATCATTGATAACAATTTTTTTTAATGTGGGATGTTTTTAGTAATTTATAATTTTAAAACATTATACAAAGTTTAAAACTAAATATTAATTTTTCAATATTTTTTCAAAATTTTTATCAAAAAAAATCAAAGCAAATTATAAATTAAAATATTTTTATATGGTACATAATTTATTTTGAACAATATTTATATATATATATTAAATGAGACTTCTTACTTATATAATTTTGTGATTATTTCTCTTTTTGTTATAAAAAATAATACGTGGATCACAAAAATTTTAATGTGAGATTTTTTAACAATTTTAGTCATTTATAGTCATTTTAAAAAATTTCAAGTACAACATATACGAAAAAATCTAATTTTTTATTATATAGTTAATGTAGTTGTTTAATTTATTTTAATAAGTTAAAATTTAAAAATACAATATTTTTTATCAAATCTTTATTATTGAAAATCATTAACTCTCATATATTGTTTAACTGTATTTGGCAATTCTGTAATTTTTATTTAAGGAAACAATGAAAAACATTAATAAATCCTTTATGATTAGTTTAATAAAAATTTATTATATATTTAAATGTATACATATTTTCTAAATATTCTAAGAATGATTATGATAATAACACGTGGCTACAAAAAAATGTTGTAATATTTCTCCTTTAATATATAGGGGATACTTTTTTTTAGTCATTTAGGAATAAGATGATATATACATATTAACTATTAATGTTTGAAGATTATATATATCAGTGTTTATTTATATAGATTAACAGATAATGTTATATGGAAACATATCGAATTGTAAGTCATCCATAGATTTATGAAACTTGAAACAATTACTAAACATATATATTTTTTTAGTCATTTAGGAATAAGATGATATATACTCCCTCCGTTTCAATTTAGTTGTCATTCTAGGTTTTTGCACACAGATTAAGAAAACAATTAATTTTATATATTTTTAAAATAAAAACACAATTACCTATACACCTAACCACTTTTCAACCAATAAAAAATAGAAAGACTTTTAAAATCAATAAATTTTGCATTGAAATTATAAAATGACACTTATTTTGAAACGAAAATTTTACTCTAGAATGACATTTTATCTGAAACGGAAGGAGTACATATTAACTATTAATGTTTTGGAGATTATATATATCAGTGTATATTTATCTAGATTGACAGATAATGTTATGTGGAAACATATCAAATTGTAAGTCATCCATAGATTTACGAAACTTGAAACAATTACCAAACATAATTTTTTAGTCATTTAGCGATAAGATGATATATTTACATATTAACTAACTATTAATGTTTTGAAGATTATATATATCAGTGTTTATTGTCACTGATCATATATTAATGTTTCATTTTGTAATGAGTAGGACCCCGTTGTGTCGGTTCATATCAACTCCTTTCTTTAGGATCTTTTTATTCACGATATGACATCATTGGCATGAACCATCATAGCAGTTCTAATTGTATATCCTCACACGTGTTGGACACGCTTGCTCACTTTCAGGCGGTTGATGCGTTTCCCCTTTAGCAGGAGATGATGGTTTTTTCTCTTCCAAAAAGTCTTGTTTCTGTAGAACCGAAATACAAAACGGTACCGTCTTGAGCCGTTAAGTAGACTTTCGTTGTCATTCCCTCTCGGTCCCACTTAACTAATCAACCACCAGATGAAAGAAACATATATAAAACTGCAACCGTTCTTTCGTTGACCTTTTTTTGTTCAACACTCCATCTTCATGAAGAACTTCGAGTCGATTCAGATGGTTTCGTTTGATGAGATTATAATTTGATCTCCTTGGTTAACAAGACAAAAGCAACAATTACTTGTGTGTGTTTCGTGGAACAAATGGAGTGTTCTGTATTCCATCATGTGGTCATTGTGTTGTTGTTCCTTTGGATTCTTTCTTACTTGAATCGACCACACTCCCTTTTCTATCTCCTCTCTATGCTATATCTCTACTTGGTATAGTTTCTTTTGCTCCTCTCCATCTCTGTGTGGTTGACTTATGTTTCCTCTTGGGTTTGTTAAAGCCTTTGGTTGTTCGTTTGTTTTGGTGGGTTTCTTTTAGGTTCATAAACGTTATGTGATGAGATTGAGGAGGAAGTTTCAGTTTCAAGAGACGAAGCAAGCTAACCAGAGACGGGTAGTCTTACTTTTTACTTCCTTGGAGTAGAAGTTATTTCATGTTCATGTTCTATCCCTTTAGGGTTTTCATTTTTGTACTGAAAGATGCTGACTTTGGGTTTGTTAGGTCCTATCCGACTCTGAATCAGTCCGGTGGCTGAATCATGCTGTGGAGATGATATGGCCGATTTGTATGGAGCATATTGCGTCTCAGAAGATTCTGCGACCGATCATACCTTGGTTCCTGGAGAAATATAAACCTTGGACCGCGGTAAACCCTACAAATCTTTTACTCTTTCGTTTCTATTTGTCTACAGTAAGGCATTTTGAATATTTGTTTGGGGTCTAAGGAAATAACTAGGCTACTTACTGTATTACAACCACTAAGTATAATTGATGGTATGATCATTTCTGCAGAAAGAAGCTTTGATAGAACATCTCTATTTGGGAAGAAGCCCACCTTTGTTGACTGGTATAAGGGTGCTTAGGCAATCTACTGGAGATGATCACTTGGTATAGTTGCTAAAAAGCTTTGGTTTTCATCATAGCTTTCAATATGGTGACATCTGGTGTTTATAATATCAATAGAGGAAGTACAACTTATGCTGGAGTGCGTATACAGGTACTGGAACTTGGAATGAACTTCCTCACAGCAGATGATATGAGTGCAATACTGGCAGTGAAACTAATAAAGGGACTTGGTTTTGGAGTGTGGACAAAGTTACATCTGACAGGAATGCATGTCGAAGGAAAGGTAATGAGTTTTCTGTGGTTTATTCATATTCTTAAACACTCTTAAGTGGAGTACTTTGCCTCATTCAGTGTACCATTAACCATTGAAGGTGTTGATTGGAGTGAAGTTTCTTCGTCGATGGCCGTTTCTGGGGCGTTTACGCGTGTGTTTTGCTGAACCACCTTATTTCCAGATGAATGTAAAACCAATCATCACTCATGGACTTGATGTTGCTGTGCTTCCAGGGATTGCAGGATGGCTAGTAAGTATTAAATCCTGATGAACTTTTAAACTTAAATAGTGTAGAAACTCTCACCAGCATTGTTATTACTTTCTCATTCAGGACAGTCTCCTGTCTATTGCATTTAAGCAGACTCTTGTTGAGGTAAGGTTTCCCTCATGTACCTAAGCAAACATAAACGTTACAATGAAGCCAGCTAAATGAAGCTTGTGTCTAACTAACTTGCAGCCAAATATGCTTGTAGCTGATATGGAAAAACTTATTAGCCCACAATCAGGAGGTAGGATGTTCAGAATCCATGAGTCTTCTTTACTTACTGTTACTCCTTTTGATTGGTTCCTCGATGTTATCAACATCTCTGTAACAGTCCTTATGATTACATTGTTTGCTTGCAGAAAACTGGTTCTTTGTTGATGAGAAAGAACCAGTTGCATACGCTCTTGTTGAAGTTGTTGAAGCATCTGATGTTAAACCATCAGATCTAAATGGTTAGTCCTGGACATTACTGAACTAACGGCTAGTTAGTTTCCTCCACTATAGTAACTTTGAACGGCATTTAACGAACTGCTTGGATTTGGATGCTTCAGGTTTAGCTGATCCTTATGTGAAAGGGCAGCTTGGCGCTTACAGATTCAAAACCAAGATACTAAAGAAAACATTGGCTCCAAAATGGCAAGAAGAGTTCAAGATACCAATCTTGACATGGAACTCTCCAAATATACTCAACATTGAAGTACAAGACAAAGACAGATTCAGCGATGACAGACTTGGTGATTGTTCAGTAAACATTGCAGAGTTTAGAGGTGGGCAAAGAACTGATATGTGGTTGCCTCTTCAGAACATCAAAATGGGGAGGCTGCACCTTGCCATTACCGTAACTGAGGATGAACCAAAGGTAGAATTGAGCTGCTGTCTATATTCATGAACACAGAGTTTCATTAGTAAGTCTTAAGCAATGTGCATCTGATTCTTTTACAGTGGAGTGATGACCTGTTTGAAGGAGTAACAGTAAGTAAAGAAGATATGTGGGCTTCTTTTGCTTGTGACGATGCAAATAAAGGTTCCTTGACATCTTGTAAGTCTCCAAGTGTTCTTGATAATTTGGAACCAATTAACATTGAAGGACAAGAAGAGACAGGGATATGGATACATCAACCAGGAACTGAAGTCTCACAGATTTGGGAACCAAGAAAAGGCAAGAGTCGATGCCTTGATAGCCAAGTACGTGGAGTTCCTCATGTTACTTGTGCTGGAAGTAATGAAAGCAGCAGCCCTGATGAAACTTATGAAGGTAAGAACACAATGAGGTCTGTTGGTCGAGGACTGAAGAAAGTTGGTTTAGTGTTTCGTAGGAATGGGAAAAAGGAAGACGCATGGAACATGGATGAGGATGTCAGGTCTCCTCCGATTAACTTGAAGGCGTTGAATAGAAAGGATGTTGGGGTTAAGTACATTGTTGCAGACCGTTTGTCAGGGCCTCTCACAGGAAGAAGTCCAAAAAGTGAGAGCTTTGGTTCTGAAGAAAGTCAGAACAAGGGGCACATGAAAGATGTTGCAAAGAGCATTTTGAAACACGCTGAGATTTCTGCAAGACACATAAAACATGTGTTTTCGCCTAGAGAGTCAAAAAAATCAAGAGATAATGAGTGTTTAACCGTGACAGATAAAGATGTTATTCCTGAATCTGAGTCTCTGTCCGACTCTGAATGTCAACGTGAATCTTCCGATGATGAATCTGCACTTAGCAGTGTGCAGAGGACCTAGGAACACCAAAAACAGCAAAACCTGAAGGTAAAATTGTCAGGTGAGGCGAAGATTGGCATGTAAATAGTAAACTCCGAAGAAAATTTTAAAGGAGTTGCAGACATTCTGAAACATAAAGAAGCAAATGTACATAAACTTGGAAACAACATATATGGATGCTAGGAGCTCTTCTGCTGAAGCTAAGAAAAAGTACCCACACCAAGTAGAAAACATAAAACGAATCATAGGTAATCAAGACTTGAGGATGAAAAAATTTGAGTCTGTTCAAGTCAAGTAGTTGTAAATATATGACAATGGATTCGTGTACAGCTTTTTGAGTTTGAGTCTGTATCTTGGCCAACAACTTTTTTGAGTCTCTCTCTTTGCTTCTTTCACTCGAAGAACTGTGCGAAGCATGTTCTATCATTCAAACAATACATTATAAACTTATCCATGAGTTCCCTCGCAATGAATAATGCGATCCAAAACAACTTGAGAGTCACTACTACTCTTCACAACAACACACCCAACAACTTTCCACCACATCCCCGTTTTCGGAACAAACCCATGACTCACCATCTTCCTCAAAACCCAATCCACTTCCCCAACCAACTTCACATCACAAAGCCCCAAAACCATCTTCTTATACGACAAGAAACTAGGCCTCATACCCCATCCCACCATCTTCCTCATCATCTCCACACCTTCCAAGTACCTCTTCTCATCCAACAAACCATACAAAACCTCCTGATAACTCCCACTATTCGGCTGACACCCTCTCACCACCATCCTCTCCAAAACCCTAATCCCTTCCTCAACCCTACCTTTCCTCCTAAGCCCCGAGATCAAAATATTAAACGTGATCACATCAGGCTCAATCCCTTCCTCCTTCTCCATCCTCTCCAACAACCTAAACGCCTCCTCAAACTCCCCTTTATTACAAAACCCACGTAACAAGGGCGAAAACGTCATTACACTAGGCCGTGACTTTAGTTTAGGAAATTCGTCGAGCACTTGGAGTGCAGAAACAAGATTCCCACTCTCACACAAACCCTTGATAAGTATATTCAAACAACACCCATCAATCTCAACTCCGAGCTTAGGAGCTCTAACAAATATCTCATGAATCTCTTCGAAAAGCTTCGCTTTAACAAGAAGATTCAACACGAAGTTGAAGCTTTTGGAACTAGGCGGCTGGGGGATTGAGAAGAGAATCTCGATGGCTTTGTTGATTCTCCCCGCTGAGTTTCCGTAGATTTTCATGAGGTTGTAGAAGAAGTCTTCGGAGAAACGGCACCGTTTTGGAGAGAGGGTTAGGGTTTTGGTGAGGTGTTCGATTTCGTCGAACATCTTGGCGTGTGCGAGTTTGGTGATTATGAGGGAGTAGAGAGGCTCTGTTGGTTGGTAGTCTTTGCGTTTGGAGTAGTGGTTGTAGGCGGGGAGGAGGGAGGTTGGGTTTTTGATGTTTTGGAAGATTTTTAGAACCTCGTTGGGGGATAACCAGTCCTTGTTGTGTGTTAGTTTTGTGAGTTTGTTGTCGTCTTCGTCAACGGAGGGTTGTTGCGATGAAGGTGTGTATCTATAGGGAGAAGATGAGAGGAGACGTATGGGAGAAGTGGAATGTGGTTTGCTTCTTGTTGCAGACAGAACAAGTCTCCGGAGAATCATTGTTTTTTTTTTTTTTTTTTCCTGAAGACGTTTGAAACTCGACAGTTAAAGCATCCCCATTAGTGAACCTGATGGGGAGGGGGTTCATAGAATAAAAAATTATTTTTTTTTTGGTTTGCTTTTTCTAAAAAGAAAAAAAAAAAAAATTAAAAACGGAACAATTGCGGAACGACACGTGGCGAACCCCGTGTGAACCGGATTCATCCCGACGAACCTCCAAAACTCGGGTTCACCAAAATCAATATATTTAATTATTTTTTTTCTTGATCCGCGTGTGAACCTCGCCCACGAACCTTCAATGCGGATGCCCTTATATGTATTGGCGGCGAGCCAACAATAATTTGAACCAAGTGGTATAATGTTTTAGATATTTTGGACCGGAAAATCTTGTTCGGTTTTGTTATTTTGCTTGATTTTAGTTCGGTTTGACAACTGAGGCACTTTATAATTCGGTTTGAACCGGTTTATCCACCATTAATCAACCACCACTAGGACATGTGCATTCAGGTATACATTTGGGTTCAAATCAGGGGTTTATGTTTTTTGAGTTTATATTCTTACGTTTTATATTTATAGATTCGATTAATATTAATTTGAGTTTCAATTGATTTTATAATTTTGTCCGAAGGTTGATTTTGGATTGGAAAATCATTTCGGGTTCGATTAATAATATTTTTGTTTTGAATATTTGTATAGTATATATCATATCAAAGTAAATAATTTACATTAATTAATAAAGTTATTTTTCAAATATTATGTTTAGGCATTTTCATAAGTTATATTTTTATAGAATTTTTTATGGGTAGGATGGGGGAAGAATTCAAATTTTCAGTAAAAGCTTGGTTTAGGTTGAGTAGTTACAAATGTCTAAGAATATTATCTACAGTGAACTTAATAAGTGAAATAGTTACAAGATGTACAAAGCAAAGGCGTGGAAGCATATTAATCTATTTCTTCTTCTTCCCTGCAAGAATAGGTTGAATCTGAAGCCTTCTGTTAAAAGCTTCGTTAAATAGAAACCGAGTCTGAAACGCAGAAATGATAGGAAGCCATGCTAAGATAGCCATTGGTGCAAACAGAACCACTCCCATTCCGTAATCATAAGCTCTAGCTAGAACCTCTGTGAACTCCCACAAGCTCGTCCCTTCTATCTTTGGCCTTACAGCTTGTGCAATCTGCAACAATTATATCCCATAAGTATCTAAAAATTGTTGAGTCTTTAACAAAGAAAAAATAAACAAAGAGTGGATTGGTGGTTACCAGTATCAGACCCCAACCAGTAGGCAAGAAAGCTAAGCAAGAGACTATAAGGTCCTTGATAGAGAGGTGACAGATGTTTGAAAGTGTGATGATGACTGTAAGAATGCTCACGAAGACGAACACTTTGAAGAACCTATACACAAGATGCTTTCTTGTGCTGAACAGTTGCCTCCCTAAGTCAACGGCCTTGACTGTGAGGAATGTGGCGAGGATCACGACCCAAGAAAGCGCGTAGACTATGATATTAGTGCTGCTTTGAGTGATGTCAAGGTGATAGACCAAACCATACTGATACAAAAAGAACCTGAGAGACAAAATAATCTCCAAAATGCGAGCACCAACACCAGAGCCACGAAGATGAGCTTGCTCATCGTTCCACCAAGATTGCCAGCTCTTATCTTGCTGAATCCCTATCCCACCTTGCTCTTTAATCCACCTGTTCCAGTCTCTCCAGTCACCTACTATTATCTCCCAGGTAAACCCTGAAGGGTTGAAGAGAAACGGTGCGCATAACCAAGTAAGTGACATGAACCACACTGAGAATGTGATGAATGAGTAAGCCATGTTGCTTTGAGATGTATGCTTGAACAACTCGTAGACCACGAGAAGGATGATGAGCTCAAACCCTTTGATGAAGTGGCTACGCGAGTATAATCTGTAGTTTTCACTGAAGTTGGCGTGGAACACCACAACTTTACGCCCTGTGGGTCTGTACTTGGCGCCTCCGTGGAGGATTGTTCTGCCGAAGTAATGCGTTTTGGTTCCTAGAGAGAAAGTGAAGAAGAATGCAGCGAGCTGAAGCTGCATGAGTATGAAATCTTGAAATGCTATGAGAAATCCTTTCTCTAATCCAATCTCCATCACCATTGGTAAGCCAGTTAAGAGACCTAGCTGGAGAAATGATTGAGAGGCCAAGGCTGTCTCTAATGATTTTATGTTCTTCACCTTGGCTTCAAGAATAAGTGTCTTCTGCAATCCACTGAGAACAAGGTAGAGTTGACCATAGAGATATATGTAAATCCCTATCACCGAGATCTGTTCAAACATCAACAAAAATTAGAGCTTATCCACAACTGAGACAAAAGAAGCGTAAGTTTCATACCAAGCTACTGAAGTAGAACCCAATGGTTGTGAAATAACAAGACAACATTCTGAAGAAATCAAAACGTTGTCCTAAACGGTATATGTCACGGCTAATAGTCTGCTCACTGTTTCCGTTAGCCACCTTGGCCTCAAACTTTGAGATCTGATTGAGGCCAACATCACGACCTTTTCCGACTTGAAGGTACTCATTGTATGTTATGCATCCACGTCTTAAGGTGGTGTTATAACCTACATGATACAAGGAAGAATGTAACTACAAGTAAACCTCTTACCAAATGTCTGAAAAGGAACTTCTTATTGTGAGGTTTCATTACCGGCAAAAACGTCCTCGCTTAAGTTAATAGTTCTTGATGCTTTACTGATACCACCTCTTGTTATGTGAAATATTCTGTCGAAGACATCAGGATGCCCATAGTGAAACCGGACTCTGTAAATCAATGGAAAATAAATTTCAGTTTTTGTCAGCAAATGAAAACTATGATTTTGAGAGTTTAGGACTTGTGGATTATTGCCTGAGAGGATTAGCAAGAAGCCTTTGACCGATTGTGACAAAACTGGTTTCTTGATATGACATGAACCATGCTAGAGAAGAAACACTGCAATATCATAAACTTCAGTAAACTCCCTGCCTATGATTCACCATGTCCTTCTTGTTTAAGGGAAGAAAATATTTATATGCATATGGTACAAACCATTCACCATGTCCTTGTTTAAGGGAAGGTAATATTTATATGCATATGGTACAAACCTTCCAGTGAAGATGTGTTCTCTTAACCCAAGAATTGTTGGAGGTCTTCTTCCACGGTTCCGAAGAAACTCTTGAAGGAGGTTTCTCATTTTGAAAGCCTCTTCCAGGTAGTTATCCTAACAATTATGTGAAAATCTTTAGAGGAAGAAGAGGTGGTTCATTAATTGTATCCAAGATGCAGAAAACTTACTTGATTCATGTCAATCGTCTGAAGTGCTTCACCTCGGGTGAAAATTATAGCGTGGTTTTGATTCTCAGGCTTCCCCTCTCCAATATTTGGTGGTCCAGGAAGTTTGACACGGTATATTTCCTAAATTATCACAACCAAGTTACCATGAGCCAAAGGTTTTACAAGTTCCATTTGCAACATCAGATTACAAAGTATTGTAAGAATAGTGTTTGATACCTGATCAAAACCGTTGACAGCTTTCACCAATATAGAGTAGTAAACCTTCTCTGGATTATCCGACACAATTTCTTCTCTCTCCTCAACGTATGCAACACGTAGAGATGGATACCTGAACGCAAATCATGTAACGTGGCTTTAGGAAAGCATGTACAAACTTTGTCTAATCAATGACTTGTGATTACATTAAAATGACAGCTTACTTTATCATTAGGTCAAGTATGTCTTGTGCGTGAGGATCCCCGGCTGATTTTTGAGCTCCAAACATTTGGCAAGAGACAACATATGTGAATTTCATATCTGCTAATGCATCAAGTTGTGCAGCTAAAGGTCGGTTACTTCGCTCCACGTCATCATATCCTTCAAGAATATCTAGAGAAGAAACAAGTAGACTGCACTAAGATCATTTTTTCAGGCCTGCAATTTGCAAATATCAGAGAGGAGAGTCAAGATGACAAACCTTCATCATCTGCCATGTCAAGGAAGGCCTGCAATTTCAGAGCTTCTCGGCAATACATCATGCCACGAACTATGTTCATGCATGAAAACACAATAAAGTTTCTTAGTTCCCTGTATAAGAGTGAGCAGAATCAATTAGACAGTTCTCACCTGTTCTACTCAATGTTTGTCCACGAAATGATGCCCAGTTTCGAAGCTCTTCTTCTTTACCCTCTCTCTTTAATGCGTCCAAATTCTCACATCCCATTCGCTCCAGAAAGTTTTTCCACTCATCTAACGACCCAAAGATTAGACAATTTTAAAACATGACCAGAGAAAACATTCACAAAATGAACATTATTTACCTGGAAAAATCTTCTGCATATAAAAAATGATTGACACGCTGGACTTGGCGGAATGTAGTTCCTTGGTTGAAAAGTTAATATCCTCCTGATAATGCGGTGTCAAGACACTGCAACCAAAGTGTTAGTCATCAGTTGTTGATCCAAGAATCTATATATTGTTCTGAGAGAAAGTTGTGAAGGCAGACCTGAAGGACATCATATTGCGTACTTTAGGAGCGTCTGGCATATCCATGAAAAGTGAAGTAGCAAAGAAAGATATGCGTCGTCGAGCATCTAAGTTCTCTGGTATGTCCATTGCACTATCTTTGACGGTTAACAACAATAAGAACCGTTGGATCTGCCAAAACCAAATTAGAAAAATCAGCACACTGCAGCATTTTTTTTTTTCACAGGATTGCAGCAAGATCACAACAGTGTACCTGTTCACTCAATGAAGTACTATCTGGTAGCGGAAAATGAATGCATCTCCTTTCACCATAAGATTCAAACAACTGTGGTTCAATAACCCTCATAAAAATTCCTGTGTCCTCTTCTGAATCCTCCAGAGGCTCAAGCAAATCCAGAATTCTAACATGCATAGAATTATTAAGCAAGTTCATCACAGAGAGAGAAGTAAGAGATATCTTTAAAAATTCACAGACAGAGGCTACAACAGCTTTGAAATTCACTAACCTGTCACCATGTACCATCATATCATTTGTCACTAGCTCAAAGATATCTTGAAGAGCCTTTACAAGTTTACTATGCTGCTCTTCAATTTTCTCAACAGGGAGTTTCTCTTCACTCCCTTCAATCTGGAATGTACAGAGGAACCATTGGAACTAACTATATTTTTATGAAAGGAAACAATATAAAAAATATCTTCGCCACACCAAAAGATCAGTTACCAGAAGTTGAACCAACTCAATACATTTTTTATGCAACGTTGGAAGCTCTTTCAACTTAAATTCTTCAAGCAAATTTGTCTGTCTGATGCTTTCCTCTATCTCGTTTATAATGCCAGATATGATCCTGAGACAATAATATTAGATATTAAAATTACATACCAAAGGCATGAGACAATAAAGTAAGACTTTGATCAGAGGAGGTGTAAGGCTTTACTTTTTCTCGAGATCACCAATAACAAGAATCTGCAGGATGTACTTCAATGACTCATAACATTCTTTTACTGCGTAGTACATGTACTCATCTCTCCGAATCCTTCGATAAAGAGCCTCATCCTTCCCGTTAAAATCTTTTGCAATGCTCAGAGCTGTTGAAAACTAGTAAGATGGGGTAGCTATATTTACCAACAAACCAAAATTCCCACCCAAAAAAATTGTGTATAAACATTTTAAGCAATGTACCTTATTTGCAAGGAGGAAAATGGGCCAACGGATGATCCCTGATAATACCTCCGATGACATTGGCATCGTCATCAAATCGAGTTCCCTGATGATATAATATTGGACTTATATGATATCTATTTATAAATTTCGGACTTTACATACAAACAAGACAATGGGGAGAAATTTACTTGTTACTTATCAGATCTTCTGTTCTGAAACTGTTAATGACTTGGTTCCATACCAAAACAAACTTGGCCATACTATTTTTCTGGCCATCAGATCCCTGGAAAGAAAAAAAAGTGTACTTAATATGGAACTCAAATATACAATTTAGTCCCTTTGCATATACATGTGGTGAATTTCTTACCCTGCAAAAATTGAAGGGGAAAAAGCCTCTTTGTTTACTCCTTCTCTCATCTTTCATTGAGTGTGGAATAAGGGATGCATTGAAAGCAGATGGTAAAGTATGAAACCGACCTCTCAACATGCCTAAAGTTCGAATCTGAATAGAAACAAAGGAACATATCAACCTGGAAACAGAAACACATGACCAGGAACTGTACAAACTGACAACTCTCGCATTGAAGACATGTGTGCTTACCTCACCAAGGTGATGCAGAACTCCATACAGTCCACCAAAGATAGTACAGAAAACTGAGTACCATATTTGTGTATCCATGAAATAGACCTGAAAGTTCAATATTTGTTTCAGAATACAAGTAAAGCGATAGTTTGTCATAAACATCTATAGTACATGCATGGAGCTAGAAACTCACCACCATGATTGGCGCCCATACTGCAACAATTGCAGCAGCATTACTCTTCACTATCAAGGGAGGAAACAAAAGGTTCTTTATACATACTTTAAAACAGAAGAAAAAATGTATAAGGTATCAGAGTAAACCTTCTGGAAAAATTTCATGCCATTCATAATTCCGCACGCCAACTTTCATAATCAGTCGTGTAGGTTCTATTAAAGGCTTTATCTGCATTTAACGATCATAACAATTGTAAGAGACTGTTTGAATTCTATAGTTATTAGTGGGGCCTATTTGGAAAAGGAATCAGTTTCAGCTACCTCAAATGCATAGCTGAAAGCGAATTTGGTCAGGAGAACCAGAATCCAAAAGAAAGTGTACCTGAACAGAGAGAAAAATCAAAATCACTGAAAACTAGAAAATACATGATTAACAAAACTAACACTCTGGAAATTAAGCATGAGACATACTTGAATTGTGATATCTGAGTTTCTTGCACTCCTCTCCCAATGAATAACCTAGGCTGCAGGAAATCAGCAAGCACTTTATAAAGTAAGCGGATGATACCTTGTAAAGTGAGTTTGAAATACACCAAAAGTAAAACAGACTAACTGAATCCGCTTAAACCCTCAACCATTACACAAAACTATAGTTTCTGAGATAGAAGTACCTGTCCCCACCAGTACAAAGTTTTGAAAATGCGATGATTTGAGGTCTCAATGTATTTGCTGATGGCAGGAACGAAGAACAAGACCAATTCAACCGCATTTCCGGTCAGGTATATAGTGACTGCCACCATATACGGAGAAAAACACCATTCACCGAGCCAAGTTTTGTAACTTGTGAAATAACAAATGTATTTCCTTCTTGAATGAGAATACAGAACTGGTAGAATAATTGTCCACATCGCAGCAAAACCCAACTTCCCAAGCTGCTTCTTTTTTTCATTGATCGGCATTGTGGTTCTGGTTTTCCACATGAAGATTATGTCAAGAATACCTACAACAAATCCCCTAAAGTGTCAGCAGAAAGTACTGTATCTTAGTTCATACATTAAGAAAAATTCTAATAACCTTTTATAAGCTTTAGAAAAGCAGAAGTAATGAAAATGCTCATGACATCTTCAAATATGTTGGCGTTGAAAATTTGGAGTGGAGATCCCACATCGTGACAAGCCATAATAATCAATGCCTGAAAGGGAAGTAAGAATTTCGTAACTCGTAAATGTTATACTTGAATATATTATAAAGATAAGAGAAGAAGAAGAGGAACCTGTAGAGACAAAACAAAGAAACTCCACATTCTGTCAAAGCTCCGGAATATCTGCCAGAAAGAACGAATCTCCACAAAATTTGTCTTCCCCAGCCATCTTTGTGTTGGTTTAATTTGTTCCTCAGTGATAGGCTGCAGTAACGAGAACATCATATGTCACAAGAAAGTTTTGTATTATGATTCTAGAAGCAATGCAATTTGCTGAACCTAAGAATGTTATTCCTAGTGAAAACTAAGTTTGTTTTTTCTTATTTCTGACTCTGGAAGAAGTTAACACATTGACCGATTTGAATAATGTGCTTACTTAGATTTTAAGCGATAATATGCTCTGTAGTCTCTTCAACAAGCTAGGAACACCATACTGCTATGACACAATGAACAGCTACTGATGAATACATTTTTCTTATCCTTTAGATTCCTTAGTGTGTGTGTATATGCAAATGCATAATCAGAGGAAGAAAGGTACCCCAAGTTCTTCGTCATCCTCCATTTCTTCATCTGTTTTCTTCGTCTCCTTTCGAAATCTAAATTTTTCTCTCCATCTCCCAGGTTTACTGGTATCTAACTGTTCTACACAGAAAAAGTCATGTTCCGGACGCATTGGCCAGCCTAATTCGAAGCATTCAATAGACCTATGGAAAGACATAACAAGTATGATAAGTGATGTTACAGGCTTTTTAAACAAAGATATGGTAGCAAAGAGACATAAGATAGTGAATGTTCTGACCAGAAAAACTCGTTGAGATCATCATAGTTTCTCCACATAGAATGATCAGCAGTACCATTCTTGTTCTTCTCAGCTTCCTGCAGACATAAAGCTCATACACTTTACAATTGACTACTCAGTTTAATGTTAAGTCAAGCAATCAATCAAATAGAAAGATCACCTTTTCGATAACTTTGTATATTGGGGTAACTACTTTCTCAAGAAAAGTTTCGTTTCCTCCACCATATGCTGGAACGACCTTCTCCCCAGTTATCATACTAACGTCGCCAGCTAAAACTCCATGTAATTCATATGCCATCTGGATTAACATCAATGTGGCACCTATTGATCAGATTGACTGATAAACTTTTGAAGAAGACGTAGTAAAAAGCATATAAACAGAAGTTTTTTCATCATACTTGATGGAAAATATAACACAAGCACTCTGGCATGAACCTCAAGTTTGAAGCTTCTCCCCATATGAGAAGGTAGAGTCCTATGTAAAGTGTTTTATATTGTAGGGCTTCCTTCTTCACACAGGGCAACCTGGAGGTGGATTGTAAGGCCAGACAGTTAGATATAAACACAGCCCAAAAAGATGAAACGACAAAAGAAGTCAACAGAAAAAGAAGTATTGTAAGAATACCTGATGTTATTTTTTCTCCCAAGAAACTTGCACCAGCTTGTGTAGTTCTTGAAAAACTTCTTCATCAATGCATCTACTGCCTCATCACCAGACTGATTACAGGAGCTAAGATTATTTCCATTCTCAAATAAATAAATCAGTTCGACAAAGAGGGGGAATAATAACAACACCTTTGGTTGTGAAGACTGTTTCTGAGGTTGCCGTATAATGGTGTTACTAAGTAGTAGGATCATATGTTCTCTTTGATTGGCAACATTGCCACTCTAGGATAAAAGATAAAACCAAAAGTTTGGTTACCATATCTACTTAACAGTCTTTAGAATACTGATAAAAAGTTCCTGACAACAAGTACCTGGAAACCAAATGCGTACTGCAGGAACTCAAATAAATCCACAAAAGGCTGGTGTCTCTGAAAATCCTCAGGAGGAGGCAACCCACGAGTGTTACGTACAATTGCAACAGCAGCTTTAATCTGTAGTATGACAGAAATGAACATTTCACCATGACAGAACCAAATGCATACTAGTACACAAACTATATGTATGTTTGTTATACCTCAGGAAGATGCATAATTGCTTGGTGTACCCCTCCTCTGTCAAGGGGAAGAATGTTATATGGCACATAGAATTCAGATTTTGCACGAATGCTTTCTCTATCCGCAATGGCCTATATATCAGAAACCACAATTTTCAAGGTTAGATACACAAATGTCATACATACAGATTCGAGAGCGAAAAAAGAAGGGAAGAACCTGAGGGCCAGCGCCACTTGTGACAGTCTTAAGAACTTCATACAAAACAGAGGCAATTCTGCGTGCGTTAACCAACTTCTCTCGCTGACTATTTAAAGATCAAAAACATTCCAAAAGATTAGTATTTTGACTAGCTGAAACTGAACTACCACTACAGTCACTGAGATCCTGAATACCTGTGATCCAAATTGAATGTAGCAGCATGTTTGATAATATACTCTTTGTAAGCATGATAAACACGTTTGAGTTCTCGAACATCACTCTTCTCCTTTCTTCTTATCACAGTAAACTCTTCATCCTATAAAAGGAAACCAAAAAGAAGTCAGACTAAAGTAATCTCATCCCACATATCTTGTAGGCTTAAGAACTTGCCTGTTCAAGCCTTTGGAGAAGAGAAGTTTTGAACTGCCGCACACCTCTTCCGGTAGAGTTTCTGTCCATGTGGTGAGCTATCTCAAACGCATGAAAACGGCCTACCAATCCAAAGTTTCAATTTTTAGACTGCAGAACACGTTTGTATTCATAAAAATAGTTTCAATTTTAGATTGCATAACTTTTGTGTTCAGTGAAAAGTCTCAATTTTTAGACTGCAGAGCGTTTGTAATCATGAAAAGTTTCAATTTTTAAACTGCAGAGCGTTTGTATTCATGAAAAGTTTCAATTTTTAAACTGCAGAACGTTTTGTATTCATGAAAAGTTCCAAATTTTAGACTGCAGAGCGGTTTGTATTCATGAAAAGTTCCAAATTTTAGACTGCAGAGCGTTTGTAATCATGAAAAGTTTCAATTTTTAGACTACAGAGCGTTTGTAATCATAAAAAGATTCAATTTTTAAACAGCAGAACGTTTTGTATTCATGAAAAGTTCCAATTTTTAAACTGCAGAGCGTTTGTATTCATTAAAAGTTTCAATTTTTAGAATACAGAGCGTTTGTATTCAAGTATAGAGAGAGATGGGAACTCACAAAGATAAGCGATACGAGGTTCTTCAGACTCAACCAAATTTGCAATACGAAGAAACCTCTGAATCTCTGAAGCTAACGTCGCCGGAAGCCTCTCACTGTCGAACGGCTCCGACACGTGTTCTCGGAAAGTGAGGGATCTCGTGTACTGGTGTTGATCATGTCTCTCCGGAGAATCTTCTCGAGCCAGAATCGGGCGTGAGTAGCTCGTGCTCGGGACGTCGATGGGGTCCACGGGGACGATTTCGTGAGACATGGTTTTTGGAGGGAAGCATTGGGGAGGAAGGTGGAGAATGATGAGGTTTTGTTATATAAAAGCGTTAATTGCTTAGCGAGGTGAGTTTCCATGGCGGAGATTTTTGAAAAAGGGAGGGCTTTTTTTTTTTTTGAGAGAGAGAGATGATGATGGTGCGATTTCTTTTTGCTTTTCTTTATTAGTTGGAGAGACGTTCCTTTTTTGGAGGGAAAAAAAACGGTGATTAATTTTTTTTTTTTTGCATTTCACACACCAAATCACTATAATTCCAAAATCTCAAGATTGTATTTTAATAAATTTAAAATATTAAATTAAATCTTTAAGAAAATTAAGGTGGCTTAAACTTCTTATATTTTAAATTAGCAGATTAGAAATTATTGATTTGGTTGACAAAGAAAAATTATTGATTTGCGATATTATAAAAAATTACTATTTTGTATATGTGTAGTGTAACTAACACTTTTTCCTTCTAACAAGAGTTACATCACAAAGTTCTTTTTATAGGTAAGTACTGAACTCATATATAAAAAGCAGGTAAGTATAGACCATATTTTTGTTAGTTTAGCTGAGTTTGCATCACTTCCACATGGAAATGTGAAATTAGGATACTAAGTAACCTCATTTTTAAAGTTCATTTTTTACCAAAAAAAGTTAAAGTTAATTTGTTATAGTATGTCCAAGTTTTGGTTACTACATGATCTGATCAATTCATTGAAATCATTATCATATACAAAGAAAATATGAGGTTTATATAAGAGGAGAAATGTTAATTAGCTTGCATAATTGGCCTTAGATGTCATAAAGATTAAAGTGGGAAAACGACTTTTTAATTAACTTAATAGTAAGCTTTTTGTCCAAAAGAAAACAAATTAAAGAAAGGGTTAAAGTGAAAGGTAATAGGATATGCAAAAACAGAGATTCGGTGTATCATGAATGTATATTTTTCTAAACAAAATTGTTTTCTTACTAAATCTTTGCTAAAGAAACTAACAATTGGAGGATATCAAAGATAGCATTAGTTTACACCATAATACCAACGTGCATGGAAAAAGAAGAAAACATAGAAAAAGTTAGATTGACTGTAAAGCAGCCTAATCTTATAATAACAAATAAACAGAATGTAAAGCATATACTTCTGGACTTGAAGTGCATATGTATCTATTTCTTAGTCACTAAGAATATACCAAAAGATCACTCACAATCACTACTGCTCACAATATAACTTGGTGACCAAATCAATACGAGTTGTTTGAATTAAGTACAAAAAAATTAACAGAAAGATACAAAACAAAACTTTCTATTTTATTGATTGGGCAAGAATGTATTTTAGACAAACAACAAGATTTATTGCATGGATCTCTACTGCATCTCAACTGTTGGTAGTTTTGTACCAAAAAAAAAAAGGTGTATTTCATTCTAGTGTGATGATTGGGCCTAGTATTTAGAAAAGACATGTAAGGTCTGTTCTCCGATATTCGTTGAATTGTTAACAAAAGCCCATGATCCGTTGGCCCATTGGCTTTATGTTACGTTAATTAGTGGTGCGATTCTACTTAGTACTTACTACTCGGTTTTGTTTATACGAATATTTAAATTTTTGACTTGTACTTAGTTTTTTAAAAATGAGTATTTACAATTTTAATTACTTACGAAAAATTAATGAATTTATAAGTTACATACTTTGATTTATTACTCGTTACTTATAAATTATTTGATAGTTATTGGTAAATTATTTGAAAATTAGTTGAAATTTAAAGGTGAATAAAATTATTATATATAAATAATATGTCAATATTTTTGTTTTTCATTGTTTTTCTTGTATTTTAGTCTCATGAAATATATTATATTAAGAAAGAAAATTTCAAGATGCTTATACAAATATATCACTTATGTTTGATTCAAATATAAATGAGTTATAGTTTATTATGATTTAGAAAAATGTATTTTTTTATTAACAAAAACGAGTAATAAACCAAACAAAGCCAACTAATTAATATAAGTTAATTATTTAAATTTGTAGAAGTTTAAATATACTACTTGATATACGATTTGGTCATAACAAGTATTTGACTTTAAGGATCATGTACTAATCAAGTAACGAATAAGAGACAAGTAACGAGTAAATGTGGATACTCATAAAATACATAAGTTTTACATAACTAATGAAATATATAATAAGTATTTAATAAACAAAGTAATATATAACAAGTAATCGAATAAATAAGTGATAACAAGTAACAAACCAAATACCGAAAAAGTACTTAAAAATCAAAATGAATTTGATACTTGACTACTTGTTATAAAATCTGTTTATTTGTTAGTTGACTTGATTAAAGTAAGTACTTGTTTTTCAAACTGAATTGAGTCAAGTACCGAATACAAATCGAATATCAAGTATTTGTGCATAACCCTAAGGTTAATATGAAGCAAAGTTATACCAAGTAAGCTGTAAGAACACCTCCAATGAAGAATCTCCAATGGAGATTTTTCCACTAGAATCCTTTAAATGGGTATTATGTTTATATATATGTATGTATATAACTATGTATTATGTATATATATAAGAATTTATATGAGATTTTAAGAACCTTTGTCTAAGGGATTCCACAAAAATTATGAATCTCACAAATATTTATATATGTATGCATTTTAAAAGTTTCAATGGGAAGAACTCCTTTTGGAGCTGGTCTAAGCAACCCACACTTACGTTTCCTAATCACTGACTTTTACGTTTCTTAATCACTGACTTACTGTATGTTATCACCTGATAATTCGATGATCTGTTTAAGTTAATATCACAGTGGCACTGCCTCTCTTATTAAATCATAGTTTATTTGCCAAACCTATTCATTGATGTTAAAACTTAATTAAAACATTATATGAGAGTTAACCAATTACAACAGTAAATGCAACTGAGGTTTAGCCTTAAGATATATATACAAGTCATTCCATTATAAAAGGATCCTGAGGTCGTTGAAGAACATTCCACAGGCTGTTGAAGATTATGGTAAATCCCAATCCATGACTTTGTGATGAATTATACGAATCGTTTGTGGACAAAAAAGTTATGCGAATATGTCTAACAATATATAAGATAGATGGGTCACTCCACTTATCACCAATTGGTTTTAGGTTGGAAGCCCATCTACCTTAATATGGTATCAGAGCCCACGATCCACGCAGTCCAACCCTATCCTTATCGATCCAGTCCAAAGTCGGCCCATCGATCTTTGCCCGAACATTTCGAGATTGATGCCAGAGAGCCATCATCTTGAGGGGACGTATTAGGGACTAAGATCCTACATCGGTTATTGGAAGGGATCTCTAGCAATATATAAGATAAATGGGTCACTCCACTTATCACCAATTGGTTTTAGGTTGGAAGCCCATCTACCTTAATAATATGTTCGAAAGAAAATAAAAGTTAATTATGCGAATAGGCATCCATTTCGAACGGTTAACTGTGAAATCCAATAAATTATTCATGGTGTATAATTTTAATTTTATGTTGATACATTTGTTAGTTTTGATAATTAGTCTTCTCAAGTGATCATTACATTATTTATATAATCAACTGGTATTAAAACAGCTTTTGTTATATCAGGACTTCTCGAAAACCATTTAAAACATAACTACATCATTATTATTCTCTTGCCACAAAGAAATATTTGGTTCCTCAAAGGTAAGTCCATAGTTAACATGAGAATAATAATCACTACCTTCAATCTCAAGAACACTACTATTCACACCATCCATGTAAGAAAGTTCCGTACACCATTTCATCATCTCATCATCATTTTGCGACGAAACCAGACCAATATCAAAGTCGTTAAGCCACCCAAAATCATCTTCAAAACCGGGTTTTGTGATCTCTTGCAGATCCAGTTTTTGAGATTCTATGGTTGGAGAACTCATGTTGATCTCCACTTCTAACGATCTAATCACACGGTTTAGTTTCTCTTCTTCCTCTTCGCTAACGTTGATATTATTTTCAGCTGGCGATTCTTCTTCGAGGAACGACATGATCATAAGCTCGTCGTTGAAAGTCTCCATGCCTTGATCCAAGCCATATTGCACAGTCGCCATGAGAAGAGAGAGAGAGAGAGATAGAGAGCTAAGAATAGTAAATATATATTAGAGAATGTATTATAACTTGAGCTAAAACAAGTCTTATATATAGGGAAAGGTTGAAATTAATTAATTAGGCATATATTGGCGTATGAGATAAGATGTCTCCCCACACTAAACGACCAATCATGTGATTATATGTAATGCGTGATATGATGATGATAATAACCTTTCATAATAAAGAAAAGAAAAGAAAAAAGAATAAGCATGGGATGCCTAACTGATAACGGACCATCGAGGAGACATGACTGAATGAAATTAAGTCATGGACATAATATTATAACTAGAAAATTAGTTGAATGTCAAATGTCAAGTGTCCAAGTGGAATATGCGTATAGGCAAAATATATTACAAAGTTTGGTATAATGCGTAGCCCACTAATAGATATGGTTTAGGATAGGCGAAGAAACAAAGCCGTGACATCTACTTTTATCGTGTTTGCATTTAATTTGGGAACAAATCAACGGACGTAAAAGGAGAACTTTTTAATATGCTACGGATAATACTTATGTAGACAAATAAAACACCACTACGACAACATATCCACAAAGTAATTATTTTTAATGACAAAAAAATGTTCTTGAGTAGTTTGTTTCACTGGAAAATTGAATGACATGTCAAACTTTGATTCATGATGTATATCAAACTTTGAGTAGTTTATCTCTATCAGTATTTTTTCTCTCCAAAAAGTTGTATAACAACTGAACTATTCGATGTATATCTTTGTTTTTTCTTTCATCGAGAACATGCATACATCAAATATTTAGCTAAACATAATTGTGAAGCGACGGATTTTAAAAAAAATCATGTGATCAGTAATTGAATATTGTAGGAATGAAGTTATTTTATTAGTTAATAACTTAATATATAGAGCTGTAATAGCATGTTGAGGTGGTCGTGTGTGTAAAAGAAAGGTTAAATAATACTGAAGGTATGTGGTGGTTCTATATATTGTGCCCTAGATTCAAATAACTTTTGAGAGAAAATTATATATCAACGCCTCATATATATATATATATATATATATTTAAAATGTATATACATCTATTTAAGATAAATAACAGAAACCTAACTAATATATAATGTCTTTATAGTTGTTGTTTTCGTTTTGTACTATATACATCTATTTAAGATAAATAGCAGAAACCTAACTAATTTATAATGTCTTTATAGTTGTTGTTTTCGTTTTGCAAGAACTAAGAATGCCAAATTTACACGCCTATAAAACGGTTCGGTGCATATCTTAACATTTATATTGGCCTGAATTGACATAATATAATGTAGGGTTGTAATGCAAATGGATGTCACACTTAATAGTACACGTACCGACACTAAATTTGTATTAAAGATAGATAAAGAAAACTTTAATTTCGGGGTCGTATACGATATGCTTGATAAGGTACTTGTCACATGTGGGTGTTGGACATTGGAGAAGAAATGATTTGACCGAATAAATGAGATTCGAAGCATTAGCACGAGTGGTGGGTTCTTTTAGTGGACCGACCCACCCCATTTTCATCGCATCAATTATCGATCGGTTCACATGTTTCCACCTATGCTTGCGTCTTCTTTAATGCTCTCCAACTATTCTCCAAGATTTGTCGAACTTTTCTTCATTATGTATTTGATTCAAATTAGTCTTTGTATAGTACGTAGTTTTCATGAACGTTCCCGTTCGTAGTTGTTAGAAGCCAAAATCAATATTCGTTTTGCATTCGTCAGCAATAGTGACAGACAGGTTTATAGCTATATCATATTCGTTTTATAGTCACCAACGGCATCAACAGACTTCAAAAAGTAATCATGGATTCAAGAAAATTAAAAACAGTATATGTAGCGTATAAAATTATTCGACTTATTAGTCAAACCCAATAGTTGTGTCTTTCAAATACAACACGAATCTTGAGTTGATGATAAAGTCGTTTTGTATAGATTTACAAGCATATCATATCATATCAAAACTCCGTCGAATCATTATGATTATCGTAATTTACACTCTTTTAATGCCCCCTTGTGGACTCTCCTAATGACTGTAAATCAATAAATTCGATTCTCTTTACTGGAGTAGTAATTAATTAAGCTGCTGTTGCTGTATTCTTGGAAGCATCGGAGTGTAATCAATCATTCATGCTATTCATTTGGCTTTCTTCATAAAATATCATCTATAGACTATAGTTTACTTGTGTTACAAAAAAAGACTATAGTTTACTTTAAAAACTTGACTTATATACAAATTTCTTATTTTCCTGGGGTGTTAATCTATTAGACTCTAATATACATTTTCATGTTGAAATATAATAAGCAAGTATAATATTTCAGAAAGGAAAACCAAGAAATTAATCAATATTATTAAAACAGCATCATTGCTATTATTTACCCTTGGTATACCCTGAAATATTACTTTTGTGCCACTGCACTACCTTTAAATAATCTAATTATTTCTACATATTCTTATACATTACGAGTATTAATGTATGTTATAACCTCTCTTTAGTCATAGATTTTTGAGACCCATCACGCTCATCTTTTTATCTTACAATTACTCTTATTTGTATACAAACTACGATAGATAGTTGTATAATATATTTTAACGTGTGATCAATAATTATGTTTTCCGGTGTTAATGCCAATACAATGTTATTTAAAGAGGAGAAACTATTTTAATTTGATTTTAACCTTTTATTGGAAAGAAAATTATATTTGTCATAAACTATATTAATAAACAATATCCTTAGAAGTTTATTAGTCAATATATTAACTGTATCTATAAAAACATGATCATGACTAATTGATAAATATTTGGTCCAACTATTTATTATTCAATTATTTTTTATATTAATAACACTAAATTTTCATTATTATCCATAATTGATTAAATATAAATATAATTTTAAAAAGAAAACAAAAACTAGAACATTAAATTTCTCAAAAAAATTAAAATAAAAATATATCCACACTATTTGAAGGGCGGGTCAAAATCTAGTAACACAATTATGTAAAAAGAAGTAAAATATTGATGCGTTCTTGAAACCTTCTAAATCAACTGGAAGGTTTAGCAATGATAGAGCTCTAAATGTTTCCCGCCATTTCGTCCTTTCCTTTCTCCTTGATTCAGAGTCATGCCAGTAACTGACTTAACTAACTAACTAACTAACTAACTAATGCGTGAGATACATCTATGCCTTTTTCTCTTCCTAACGCAATTCTCCTTAACAGAAGCAAATCACCACGTCGACTGCAAATACTCAGATCAGAGGAAGGTGTTCGATGAAATGCCCCAGAGAACCACGCCATGATTTTACGCCTTCTCGGGGAGGATAAAAATTGTTTCTTTAAGGCAGGGGTGTGTGACAAGGCACATTGTTTTTTGTATGTGAGACATCTAGTGTGATTAAAACCTTCTGGTTTCTCTGAGTGTACGGTCGTATTGGTAAGTAGTCATCTGAAAAACAGAGGATTTGAATGAGGTTATTTCCGATATTTCAAGCCATGCGAGAGATATTTGTTGTTTATCACATTGGCTCGCTGTTTGATGGGTATTTATCAAAGGTGAAAACTTTTTGAAGTTAGAGAGAAGCCCTGTAAAGAATGTGTTATGGTTCTGTGATTGATGGTTGTTTCAAAGATGGGTTTGGTTTTGTTTCTGAAAAGTTGAGACAGGAGGAGATGTCAGTGTTAATCCTAGCGCCTTGGCTCTCATGTTTAAGATTTATGGGTTTGTTTTATCCATGCCTCTAGAGTGGGAGGCATGACAATATGTATGAAGCTTTTTGAGAAAACGCCAAAGAAATGCGTAGTTTATACTTGGCAAGATATTACCAAACGGATTTTCAGATAAAGGAGACATCTCTAGATGCGTTTGTGAGCAGCAGAGACCATGATGGATTTAGTAAGATGGATGCTCTATGGAAAACGTGTTATCCAAAGCTTCCTACTTTCAGTAATGTGTGTCCCCACAACATCTGCTTTGCCTGCATTGATCTAAGGAAGGACAGCAAAAATTGTGAAGTTCAGTATGGCTTATGATTGACAATAACAGCTTATGTTATCTGAGTCTTTTATGTTTCAGATTTTTTGGATGTTTGCGTTCTCTCTCAGACCAAGAGCTTACCTTGGTTTCGTGGCTACAAGGAAGCGTGTTCTCCTAGAACATATCAAATTTGAACTGTAAGTACCCGATTCTCTGTGTTCTACTTACTCTGATCAAGTTGCTTGAAATTTAAGACACTCTCAATATTCAAGGATCATATCTTCACATATTTTTCCTTTTTATGTTCACAATATCTTGACTGGATCAGACTTCACAAACTCTGTTTCTCAAGTCAATTTTAAGAATTTCTTGCAACAGCTAACGACGCTATCAATTATTCAAATTATTATTAGAAATTCATACGTTGTATATATGTACATAATTGAATAATCATACTACTATCTTGTTCTCAGGTTATACAATTTAAAATAGCAAGAAGGAAGACGTTGACCTTCGTTTGCTTCCATTTCCAAGAAACCTATTAAGACCTTCACATGCTCTTAATGGCCAAACCCAATTTTAAAATTGTATTGGAGAAAGTGGATCAGAAATGGCTGCTGTTCATCTCAGCTCATCCTCCCTCTTCATACAATTCAAAGGAAGAAGATACAACAACTCCATATCATCCATCAAGAGTCTCCCAAGACGCACCGGTTTGTCTATCTCATCTGCTCTCACGTCACGAGGTGGTGACATGATTCCACCACAAGGCAATGATCACAACTCCACCTTTGACTTCAAGTCATATATGATCCGTAAAGCCGAATCTGTAAACGCGGCTCTAGACGTTTCTGTACCGCTTCTGAAACCCCTCACGATCCAAGAGGCGGTGAGATACTCATTACTAGCTGGTGGAAAACGCGTGAGGCCTCTTCTCTGTATTGCTTCTTGCGAGCTTGTTGGTGGCGATGAGGCTACTGCCATGTCAGCAGCTTGCGCGGTGGAGATGATCCACACGAGCTCTCTTATTCATGACGACCTTCCCTGTATGGACAATGCTGATCTCCGCAGAGGCAAGCCTACCAACCACAAGGTGTGTTGTAAATCATATGAAGGCACAGAGAAATGTTAAGTTAGATGACTTTCAAACTAAAATCATTTTGGTGATAAGTAAATTGACTCATATATCTTATATAATAAGTTAATATGCCTTGCAAACTTTCGATGTGAGACCTTTGTTCCTAGTATAATTTTCTTTGATGCTAATGTTTGCTAACTAGTATTGAACCATTTTATGCTCAAACAAGGTATTTGGAGAAGACATGGCAATTTTGGCGGGAGATGCACTCCTTGCTTTGGCTTTTGAGCACATGACGGTTGTGTCAAATGGTTTGGTCGCTTCTGATAGGACGGTTCGCGCTGTAATAGAGCTGGCAAAGGCCATAGGGACAAAAGGGCTAGTGGCTGGACAAGTGGTTGACCTACGCAGCGAGGGAATAAATCCTGAAGACGCTGGATTAGAGCGTCTAGAGTTCATCCACCTTCACAAAACGGCTGCATTGTTGGAGGCAGCTGCGGTTCTAGGGGTTATAATGGGAGGTGGAACAGATGAAGAGATCGAGAGGCTTAGAAAGTATGCGAGATGTATTGGGTTATTGTTTCAAGTGGTTGATGATATTCTTGACGTGACAAAATCTACTGAGGAATTGGGTAAGAGCGCCGGGAGAGATGTTATGGTCGGAAAACTAACGTATCCGAGGTTGATTGGTTTGGAGAAATCTAGGGAACTTGCGGAGAAATTGAGCAGAGAAGCAGAGGAACAGCTTCTAGGGTTTGATCCGAGTAAAGCGGCGCCTCTGGTGGCTCTGGCTAACTACATTGCTGGCAGACACAACTGATCTTTTGCAATAATTCCGTCTTGTTCGCCATCTGTTTTTTTTTAAATGTATTTATGAAATATTATGATTTGACCTGGATATGTTGTTTTTAGGTTGTGTTTTGTCTTTTTTGAGATTTATTGTCATGTTTCAACAAATATCATGAAGGTGTTTGCTCGTGGTAATGAAGCAAGTGAGTATACTAAGAACATGATTATGTGGATTCCCGTTTAAATCATCATCTGACATTTGTGTATAATTTATTTTAAAAAGCTACACGGAATCATTGGATTTGTATCTGTGGGTGATTAGTGAAAAATCATAGTATTTGCAAGATTTGTGGAAGTCTCTATAAGCACCCCTTGTTTGGTATTTAGTTCCTATATTGTTTAGACTAGAGAGTTTGTCTAATCTTCATTTTATTTTAACTTTTCCTTAAGTTAAAGTCTTGTTGCTTCTTTGCAAAGGTATCTTGTAGCTCTAAGTCACGTGAATGCTAGGTGCGTTTTGGTGCCATTGACGAATTACCAAGTTATTTACAAAAAACATTAAGAAACGTAAACCAGTAAACGAGTAAACATATTAATATAATAATCCAAGATTCCTTATTACACACGACAATGGCTATAGGTCTTCGCGTGACATCTCTTAAGTCACCAACTTGGAATCTTGAGATTAAAACTCGGTTCTAGGAAGAAGAGTGCATATTATGGGATGAGCCATGGTCAAAGACAATCCTGCAACAGTCTCTTCCATTTTAACAGTTTCATCTCCTTTGATTATCCAGTCAAAACACTGCACCATCATTCCAACTCCGATTTCGACGAAGATATATCCAAGATTTGCTCCAGGACAGCCTCTCCTTCCGCTGCCAAAAGGAAGGAACTTAAGGACTTTTTCTCTTTCTTCTTCTTGCTCAGCAAGAAACCTCTCTGGCTTAAACTCATCAGGATCTTGCCATAAATTAGGATCTCTCATAACAACGTAGGCGTTTACAACAAGTGTTGTCTTCTCCGGTATGGAAAACCCTCCAACCTTACATTCTTCTTCGAACATCCTTATCAAAAGAGGCGCTGGTGGGTGCAATCTTAGTGTTTCCTTAACCACAGCTTGCAAATAGGGAAGTCTTGGTAGATCGGTTTCTTGAATCAACCTTGTTTTCCCTACCACTGAATCCATTTCTTGCCTCAGTCTCTCAAGAGTATTTGGTTTGTTGATGATCTCAGCCATTGCCCACTGTATTAACTTCGCAGGGCTGTCAGTGCCTCCAAGGAAAAGCTCCTGAAAATGCAGACACAACTTTTTCTTAATCTGTGATAAAATGATTTTTTTTTTTTTGATATTTTTCTCTGAAAAGAAACAATTACCACCATTAACAACTTGATGTGGGTTTTAGTGATCTTATAGTCTGCGTTTTCATCTCTAGAAGCTGCTAATAAAACGTCCATCATGTCTGTAACACTATGTTTCTCCGGTTTCTCTTCGTGTTCCTTGAGATGCCTCTCTAGCAGTTCATCGAACCGGCTGCAGGCTCTTCGAATTTCCTTCTCGAAGAGCGAGACGCCAACCTTCTTAAGCGTCTTACCAAACATGTTGGAAAAGAAAACTTTCTTTAGCACGCTCATTGTCTTGATCACCGACTCCCTCACCTTCTCTGCCTCACCGTTCTCTTCAGAACAACTCCTCCCAATGAGCAACTTGGAGATGATGTTGTTAGTGAGCACCATTGCTTCTTTCCCGATTTCAACACTCTCCTTTTTTCTCGCCTTGTCCATCAGCCTCGCGTAAAAACGCTCTATCTCATCTGCACATATGCCTCGTGACCGCTCCAGGGCCTGAGTACCCAACAGATTCATGACCAGGAGCTTCTTCGCGAACTTGAAATAATCTCCAAAGGGAGCGCCTGCGAATGTTTCATGTCCGAAAAAGAGAGAATTCTCCAACGTACGGACACCACGGGATGAGACATTCACGTCGTGCGTCCTGAAGATCTCGTAGGCCACAGAGGCCGAGGAGACAAGGCATAATGGGACATTGAATATCCGGAGGTGGAGGAGAGGACCGTACCTAGATGATATCTTCTGAAAAGCCTTGTGTGGTAGAACAGAAAGGAGAAGGTGAAGATGCCCGATGATCGGCAGAGACGGAGGGCTTGGAGGCAAGTTGAAGCCATGTTTTGGTTTCTTGAAGAAGAGATAGTAACAAAGGAGCGAGAAGAAGCATAGGAAGATCAAGATGAAGCAGTTTAGAAAGTCAACGGTGATCATTGCTGCTGCAATTGTTGCTCAACTGAAGTCTAGTCCATTTACAATATGATACATTATATAAAGGTACATGTTCCTTTCAACACTTGTAAATCAGATTAACTGTTAAAATTTGAGAAAATAATGTAATGTTCATATGTGGATATAATATATTGAGAAAATGATTAGAATAGACCTAAAATTTTTTTTATCACAAATATAGATCTTAACAATTAAAATGACTAAAATAACATTTAAATGTTTTATTAAATATACATTTATACCCCTTGGGTTAACTAATCCTAGATTTTTTTGTTTAAAGTTGCGGGGTGGGGTTTTGGGGATAGGGTTTCGATTTTAAAAAAATTAAGAAAACTTAAAATTTTCAAAACAAAAAAGTGCTATTTTGGTCATTTTAATTTTGAAGTCTATTTTTGTGATAAAAACTTAAAAGATGACTATTTTAAAGAATTGCCCTATAATATTTTCATAAATTAGCATTTTATATAGTAACTAACCTTGTTAAATGCATAGTTTACACTGGTATACATATAATGGACGAAGCACTGAGTTCCACAAGGAATCACTTGGAATCCCTGGCAAAGAGTGCTAGTCCCAACCTCTCTACGCATATACAGAAGCAATTGTACATACCTCCGTATAATAAATCGTGGTTACAACTTGCAAGAAAATATATCTTGATTGCCGCATCACTTATATATATGCTCTTTGATATACTATATCTTGTAATCTTCTAGTTTTGATTTGAGATAGTTTTTGGGTTGTGAGTTAGACTCATATTAATAAGCTCTTTGATGTAATATACCTGGCAAATATTGCAGTGAATCTTTGAAAACTTGAGCAGTGTCTCATCGGGACCTTCTTCTTGTTCGTAGAAAGAGATATATTCTCTTGCAACCAAAATTTCTAAGTAAAAAAAAAATATTATTTCTGAGCTAAGATAGGTATTTTTACCTGTTTACAACTGCTTATGTATATGCCTATAAAGGTGGGGACTATAGCACTCTTTGCCAGGGACCCCAAGTGATTCCTTGCGCAGCTCAGTGCTTCGTCCATTATATCTACTACTATAAACTATGCATTTAACAAGGTTAGTGACAATATAAAATGCTAATATATGGAACCTTAGTTGTCTGCCACTTTAGACAGTGAACACTATTTACTCAAGTAATCTGATTACAAACCTGTGTCGTTATATAATATATCCTTTAAAATGGACTAGCATTCCATTGAGAACCAATGGCAGCAGCAATGATCACCGTTGACTTTCTTAACAGCTTCATCTTGATCTTCCTATGCTTCTTCTCGCTCCTTTGTTACTATCTCTTCTTCAAGAAACCAAAACATGGCTTCAACTTGCCTCCAAGCCCTCCTTCTCTGCCGATCATCGGGCATCTTCACCTTCTCCTTTCTGTTCTACCACACAAGGCATTTCAGAAGATCTCATCTAGGTACGGACCTCTCCTCCACCTCAGTATTTTCAAAGTCCCTCTAGTCCTGGCCTCTTCGGCCTCTGTGGCCTACGAGCTCTTCAGGACGCACGACGTGAATATCTCATCACGTGGTTTCCGTACACTGGAGAATTCTCTCTTGATGGGACATGAAACATTGACAGGTTCTGACTTCGGAGATTATTACAAGTTCCTGAAGAAGATATTGGTCATGAATCTGTTTGGAACTCAGGCACTAGAGCGATCACGAGGCATCCGTGCAGATGAGCTAGCCCGTTTTTATGCAAGGCTGATGGACAAGGCGAGAAAGAAGGAGAATGTTGAGATCGGAAAGGAAGCAATGGTGTTCACTACCAACATCATCTCCAAGTTGCTTATGGGGAAGAGTTGTTCTGAGGAGAACGGTGAGGCAGAGAAGGTCAGGGAGTCGGTGATAAAGACAATTGGCTTGTTAAAGAAAATATTATTTTCAAATATGATAGGTAGGCCACTTAAGAAGCTTGGCATCTCACTCTTCGAAAAGGAGATTCGAGGCGTCTCCAGCGGATTCAATGAGCGGTTAGAGAGGCTTCTTCTGGAACACGAAGAGAAACCGGAGAAAGATAGTGTTACAGACATGATGGACGTTTTATTGGCACTTTCTAGAGATGAAAAAGCAGAATATAAGATCACTAGAAAACATATCAAGTCGATAATCGTGGTAATTGTTTCTTTTCAGAGAAATTATCAAAAAAAAACCTAAACATCAATCAGTAAATTTTTAGAGCATCATTATCCAGAGTTTCTTAGGGCAGGGTTCTTAGGGCACTATAAGAAACCTATAAAGTAAAAAAGCAGTTTTTTATATTCCCCTAAGAACCCCGCCCTAAGAAAGATAATAATGCTCTTAGATTACTAAAAACTTATTTAATCACGACTAAAAAAACTTTGTGTCTGCACTTTCAGGAGCTTTACCTTGCAGGAACTGACACGGCTGCTCGGTTAACGAATTGGGCAATGGCTGAGATCATCAGCAAACCAAATATTTTTGAGAGGTTGAGGCAAGAAATAGATTATGTGGTAGGGAAGAAAAGGTTGGTGCAAGAAACGGATCTACCAAGACTTCCTTATTTGCAAGCAGTGGTTAAGGAAACACTAAGATTGCACCCAACAGGGCCTCTTGTGTTAAGGATGTTCGAAGAAGAATGTAAGGTTGGAGGGTTTCACATACCGGACAAGACAACACTTATTATAAACGTTTATGCTGTTATGAGAGATCCTAGTTTCTGGCAAGATCCTGATGAGTTTAAGCCAGAGAGGTTTCTTGCTTCTTCGAGTTCTGAGCAAGAAGAAGAAAGAGAGAAAGTCCTTAAGTTCCTTCCTTTTGGCAGCGGAAGGAGAGGATGTCCTGGAGAAACTCTTGGATATATCTTCGTCGAAATCGGAGTTGGAATGATGGTGCAGTGCTTTGACTGGATAATCAGTGGAGATAAAACTGTTAGCATGGAAGAGACTCTTGAAGGATTGTCCTTGACCATGGCTCATCCCCCAATCTGCACTCTTCTTCCTCGAACTGATCCGTTGAGTTTCTGAAGATTCCCAGTTGATGACTTAAAAGATATCACGGCAAATACTTATAAGCATTGTCGTGTGTAATAAGGAAGCTTGCTTTCAGTTGTTCTAAATCTTGAAGATTTTAGAATATATCATAATTACAATGTAAATATATTATGTGTTTATTATTTGGATTTTCATATATTCGGTGTTATCATATTTTAGGAAATCATTGCGTTTATGACATAAAAGCTAATGTTGAGTAGCCTATTTTATGCTTAGAAGAGAGTTCCAAGACTCAGTAGCCCATTCAGAGTAGTTTTCTCCTCGAAGAAGAACCGGTGTAATAAGTGCACCAGGATTATCCAAAGGATGTAAATAAAGAGAAGGATTAAGAGGATTTGGTAAGTTCTCCATTGTAGCGCCGGTAGTAGAAGAATAAGTTGTAGAAGTAGTAACCATGTTCAATTATGAACACGGAAGTAGTGACGGCTAGAACAAGAAAAAAATTTAGGTTAGAATCGAACTTGCTCTGATACCATGAAATAAGGTGTAAATCGTCTTTGTATTGATCAAAGATTAAAGGTATATATACAAGAGATGATGTCCTTATCGAGTGAGGACTTTGATGCCATGTTTGAGATGTATTGAACCGAGGCTTAAATACATCACCTAGACCCTTCCATAATCTAACTTCATCACACTGTGTCAATTCCTGGTTTCGGAGCTGCATGATCTCATCCTCGATATGAATCAAGATATCAACCCTATTTCTGAGCAAAGATACCGAGGTATGTACAATTGATTGTGTATATGTGGTGTAGCGGATACTATTGATTCTTAGAATATCCGGGAGACGTTCTTTTTAGTAAACTTAAAATGCTTTACAATAACACCTAACGAACTACTTAATAAAAGACACGACAAAACCTTAATCTAATTAAAACGTAAAACGCCCAAAACAACATTGAAGCCCATAATTATTATAGCATGCGCGTAAACCTTAATTAATCTAAGACATGGCTTAGTTGTTATGATGCGCTGCATCAATATGCCTAGGGAGGTGGGGACAAGCACTCTTTGCCGGGGACTCCATTCCTTGCGCAACTCAGTGCTTCGTCCATTATATCTACTACTATAAACTATGCATTTAACAAGGTTAGTGACAATATAAAATGCTAATTTATGGAAATGTTTAATCCACGTGATTCATGTGGAACCTTAGTTGTCTGCCACCTTAGACAGTGAACACTATTTACTCAAGTAATTTGATTACAAACCTGTGTCGTTATATAATATATCCTTTAAAATGGGCTAGCATTCCATTGAGCAACAATAGCAGCAGCAATGATCACCGTTGACTTTCTAAACTGCTTCATCTTGATCTTCCTATGCTTCTTCTCACTCCTTTGCTACAATCTCTTCTTCAAGAAACCAAAAGATGGCTTTAACTTGCCTCCAAGCCCTCCTTCTCTGCCAATCATCGGGCATCTTCACCTTGTCCTTTCTATTCTACCACACAAGTCTTTTCAGAAGATCTCATCTAGGTACGGACCTCTCCTCCACCTCCGTATATTCAAAGTCCCTCTAGTCCTCACCTCCTCGGCCTCCGTGGCCTACGAGCTCTTCAGGACGCACGACGTGAATATCTCATCACGTGGTTTCCGTACACTAGGGAATTCTTTCATTATGGGACCTGAATCATTCGTAGGCGCTGACTTTGGAGACTATTACAAGTTCACGAAGAAGGTCTTGGTCAGGAATCTGATGGGTACTCAAGCAGTGGAGTGGTCACAAGGAATCCGTGCAAAAGAGCTAGAGCGGTTTCACGCAAGACTGCTCGACAAGGCGAGAAAGAAAGAGAGTGTTGAAATAGGAAATGAAGCAATGGTGCTTACTACCAACATATTCTCCAAGTTGCTCATCGGGAGGAGTTACTCTGAGGAGAACGGTGAGGCAGAGAAGGTCAGGGAGTCGGTGATCAAGACAATTGGCTTGTTAACGAAAATATTCTTTTCAGACAAGATAGGTAGGCCACTTAAGAAGCTTGGCATCTCACTCTTCGAAAAGGAGATTCGAGGCGTCTCCAGTGGATTCGATGAGCTGTTAGAGAGGCTTCTCCTGGAACACGAAGAGAAACATAGTGTTACAGACATGATGGATGTTTTATTGGCAGTTTCTAGAGATGAAAACGCAGAGTATAAGATCACTAGAAACCACATGAAGTCGTTGATCACGGTAATTGTTTATTTTCAGAGAAAGTATAAAAAAAAACTAAACATCAATCGCTCAACCAACGAAGTGTTGACCTAATGGCTAAAACTCTTAGATTACTAATAACTTATTTAATCACGACTAAGAAAACTTTGTGTCTGCACTTTCAGGAGCTTTTCCTTGCAGGAACTGACACGGCTGCTCGGTTAATGAAGTGGGCAATGGCTGAGATCATCAGCAAACCAAATATTCTTGAGAGGTTGAGGCAAGAAATGGACTCTGTTGTAGGGAAAACAAGGCTGATTCAAGAAACGGATCTACCAAGACTTCCTTATTTACAAGCGGTGGTTAAGGAAACACTAAGATTGCACCCACCGGGGCCTCTTTTGATAAGGATGTTCCAAGAAGAATGTAAGGTTGGAGGGTTTTCCATACCGGAGAAGACAACACTTGTTGTAAACGCTTACGCTATTATGAGAGATCCTAGTTTCTGGCAAGATCCTGATGAGTTTAAGCCAGAGAGGTTTCTTGCTTCTTCAAGTTCTGAGCAAGAAGAAGAAAGAGAGAAAGTCCTTAAGTTTCTTCCTTTTGGCAGCGGAAGGAGAGGCTGTCCTGGAGAAAATATTGGATATATATTAGTTGGAATGTTGGTGCAGTGTTTTGACTGGATAATCAGTGGAGATAAAACTGTTAGCATGGAAGAGACTCTTGAAGGATTTTCCTTGACCATGGCTCATCCCCTAATCTGCACTCTTCTTCCTCGATCCGTTGAGTTTATGAAGATTCCCAGTGGATGACTTAAAAAATATCAGGGCAAAGACCTATAGACATTGTCGTGTGTAATAAGGAAGCTTGCTTTCAGTTATTCTCTATTTATAGTGGATTTTCATATGTTCGGTGTTATCATATTTTAGGAAATCATTGCGTTTATGACATAAAGCTAATGTTGATGAGAGTAAAGATCAATTCTTCCATTATAGGCTCCCACCACATTATTTGCAGTATGCAGTCTGTCGCCTTGGTGAGACCATTTACTGCAGTATGCAGTCTCTTTACTGCGTTATGTAGTTCTGCCTTTGTTATATCCAAGTACCTTTATGCTATGTCGTGGCAGCTTGATGGAGTTATATCAGACATGTCAAATCTTCGGATCTTGCTTGTCAACCTACAGCCGCCCGAAAAATGAACTGCAGTGATCTTGAATAGGAATCCTACAGCGATAGATAGAATCCCCATAAAAATACCACTAGATCGAGCACCAGTGACATTCACTGTCCGTTTTCCTACTCTATGGAGTTTGTTCCCCTTCCAATTTCATCATCTACTTTAAGTAGTTTTGTTTCAGGATGTAAAATGTTTAAGATTGGAGATACTTCAGTTATTGAAGTTTTAATCAAAGGCTCACCAAAATGGTGTTCAGTCGCCTATGTGTGTGTAGCCATTCAAGGATTGTTAATTGTGCACTTGCTGCTGTTTCAATCTCAGGAATTATATCACTGAATGTGGTCTCTAATTCTCAAGGCTTCATTTCACTTTGCAGCTTGGCTGTTGAGACTAGAGGACCTCTCCACTCCATCAGTTGTTTAAGTGTTTTGTAGGCTTCTAACCATTGTTCTCTTTGCTTCATTGTAATGGTGGTTTCTGTGGCCAGGATGACTTTGTTATCATGTTATGTGAAAACTTTCTCCTTTAATGGAGAGTAAGAATCTATAAATTTGAGGTTTGTCAAAAAAAAAAAAAAAAAAAAGCTCTCACCGTATTATCACTAATTACTATCTCTTTCTTAGAGTGTATGTTTGCTAGTTTTTCATTGAGCAAATTGGGTGAAAAACGATGAAAACGACTCAAATTAAAGTTGTACCCATAACAGTGGATAAAAAGAAAAGTTGTATAGTAATGGGCATTGGTTAATGACGAAAACAGCCCTTCCAACTTGCACAATCAACTTTTGTCGAGTTTTGGTGTATAGGATTTATAGGTGTAATAAAATTAATTAGACTTTGCTGAGATTATGTGGAGATATTGTGTAGATATTGGAGGATATTATCAGATTGCATCGGTAAAGAAAATAGAAACAGTACCAACTTCAGATTAGTTCCTGTCCACATATTCTCTGGCTCAAAAACACATGCCAAAAATAAATCAAACACAAAGATTTGCTTCCTCTCTTTACAACAAATGTGTAAATATACAAAAATAATAATGTCAAATGTTTCAATTATTTTCTCCACTATTGTGATCCGTGAAATTTAAGACCCGATTAGGTATACTAAAAAGGTCCATGTTGGTTCAGTAAGTTATCTAGCTAACAAGGACACACTTATGTCTACAACTTTCATTGGACGGTTATCGGTACTAGTGGCCATGCAAATATGATAATACCAAACTATAATTGTATAGTAGTTCGAGCCAACAACGTTTAGTTCAATGAAAATATATGGCTACCTTATACATCAAAAAATCTACTAAATGTTAATAGAAATTTTAGCTATGCAAAAACAATAATGGCAAGCTATTATCATTAACCGGACATGTAAAATGTTCAATTATCTTTTCCACTATTGTGGTATCTGTAAAGTTTAAGAGCTGTTTATCTTAAAGCCTAAATCATGAACCAAAAATTTTAAACCCTAAAACTAATCCCTCACCCCACAACCCTAAACCCTAGGCCTTAACCATACAAATTAAACCCTAAAATTAATCTCTCACCCCTCAACCCCTAAATCCAAAACCTAAACCCTTAGTCCTAAACCCTTCACTGTAAACCCTAAAGCCCTAGCCTTACAAACTAAACCCCTAAATCCAAAACCGGAAGGGTGAACGATAAACAATTGTGTTAAAGACATCACCCTAAACCCTAAAGCAATGACCAATCTAAGTAGACTAGACTGGTCTATGTTTGTTTAGTAAGTTGTCTAGCTAATATGGACACACTTATGTCTAAAATTTTCATTGGACGGTTATCAGTACTATTGGCCATGCAAATATGATAATAACAAGTTATTACAGAGTTACTAGTTATTTTGTCAACGTGTACAAACTAAAGTGTAAAAAATAATTTGTACAAAACCCAGCTAAAAATAATATTACTTCACAACAATAAAGGTTAAACATCTAACATTGACTCAGTATCACCAACGCTAGCTTTACTTAAGGTTGTCACAAAGTAGAAAATGAAGAGAAACAACGTTGAGTCAATTTTTTGAAGATGAAAAAGTTAATATATTTTCGATTGTTTTATGCAACTGAACATATTAATCGCATTTTATTGTAACAACTAAACATTACATTTGATGTTACAAAATTTGTTATTAGATATTAGAAATGTTAGCAGTCTAATATTGAATTAAGCAAACATCATATTAGAAATGTTAGCAGTCTAGGAATAACACATTGTTTAGCCGGTTATCCATACTAGTGACAAGTTACAAGTACACTTTTGTTGTATCCACAATAGTTGTTTGTCGAGATATAAAATAGTTTAGCAGTATAATATTAAATTTAGCAAACATCATATAAATTAGATATTAGAAATGTTAGTAGTCTAGGGATAACACATTGTTTAGCCGGTTATCCATACTAGTGACAAGTTACAAGTACACTTTTGTTGTATCCACAATAGTTATTTGATGGGATATAAAATAGTTTAACAAGAAATATATATGATTAACCTGCTACAAATTAATTTAACTTTGTGTTTTTAACAAATACGTTTGTTGCAATAAGCAACAGAGTGATCTCTTAATCATCATTACACAGCAGTTGAGAGCCTCACCGGAGATGCAGCGGTAGATAACTTCACCGGAGACGCAGCGGCTGGGAGCTTCATCAGAGACCAAGAGGCGAAGAGTTCAACCAGAGACGTAGCGGCCTAGAGCTTCACCGAGAGTAGCGGCTGAGAGCTTACCGGAGTTGCATCGGAGGTGGTGACATTGAGATTTCACTGAACCACCAGAGCTTGATTTTTATCAGTTAACTGATGGAGCTTCTCACCCCTTTGTTGTAACATTTTTTCCTTTCCTGCACAACAACATTGACCTTTTTTTTTTTTTTTTTTGTCACAACATTGACCAAAACAAAAAAAATGAAGTGCTAGAAAAATAACATGTGGGTTTTGACATGGTGCTACTAACTCATCATTACCTTCCATTTCAATGATAAGCAATTGTATACTCGGGATTGTTAAGAAAATGGATTTGAGTTTCAAAGAGTTTAGTGGGAGAGATGAGAGAGGAAGAGATGAACCGATATTAAAATAAAAAGTATTGTAATAGTTCTTTGAATCTGTAATATCTGCCATAAAAAATATAGTGAACAAAGGATAAGATTTTATCAAAACATTTAGCAAGATTTTGCCTATACGTGACTGTAGTCTACATGACAATGGGGGTAGGGGTAACAAAGTCAAAACACATCACGCTCATCCGGGAAATAGTTGAATTTGGTAGATTGTTAAATATGCCAAACTTCGTTGGTGTGGATCCTAATTTCTCTTTTTTATTTATCTTTGAAAGAATCTTTTGACCAAAAAAAAAATCTTAGAAATAATATAATATAAAATTTATTTAAATAAAAAGAAAGCAACTGTAACACTCTTTTGTAGTGTTTAAATTTTTTGGGAAATTAATGTATCTCTCCATCTTGACTCGAGCTAACCAACCATCATCGATGTGTCGTATTTTCTTTGCCCTTAACCACGGAGAGAGTCTATTCGATTCCGAACGTATGAGTCTCGTTGGATCCTGAAAAGGTTCCCCATGTCTTCTACCATTTCTTTACTATCACATAGCCTGGATCACTTCTTAAAACACATACCTAATGAGGAATGTGATTGTTTACACTCAAAATTTTCCTTCCACCAAAGCTACCACATCACACCAGTCATTTGTGTTTTGTGTACTGATTTCACAGGAGGTTTCGTGTTAAGTTTGCTCAAATTTCTTCCGAGTAAGAGTATTTGAAAAACATATAATCTCTGGATTCTAAAGGAGCAGTGCTGAGCACGCAACCAACATCAGCGTTTTGATCCTAGCGAATTATGCGATCTCCAGTAGGCAGTAGCTAATCTGTTATAATTCATAAACAGCAATCCAAGCAAGAATTAGGAACTTTGGAGTAGACACTGGGAACCATGTTGGCAAGTTCCTTAGTCAAAGATGTCGCAAGGTGGCCAAGTGATTACATAATGTATTTTGGTATGACTTGAAAGTGGAAAGCAAGTGACTATTTTTGGACATATATTACGTGGGTTGTATTTTGGGAAGCCTTTGTTTCTAGTCTGCCTGAACAAGAAAAATCGGAACCGAAGAATCAAACCGGAACCAAACCAAAATATCCGAAACTCCAAAACTGGAACCAAACCGAAATCCTTAAATATCCGAATGGTTTTTATATTTATATATCCGAAATAACCGAAACGAACTGGAACCGAACCGAGAATCGAATGGGTACTCAAATATAATAATATTAGTTTTATATACATACAACATAAATAAATATATGATTTTAATTTAAAAATCTATTAGAAGTATCAAAAAATAGTTGAAGATAACTAAATATAATTATAAGTTCGTGCTCTGATACCATATTAAGGTGGATGGGCTTCCAACTTAAAACCAATTGGTGATAAGTGGAGTGGTCCATCTATCTTATATATTGCTAGAGATCCTTTCCAACAACCGATGTGGGACTTTAGTCCCTAATACGCCCCTCGAGATGATGGCTCTCTGGCATTAATCTCGGAATATTCGGGCAAGGATCGATGGGCCGACTTTGGGCTGGATCGATAAGGATCGGGTTGGACTGCGTGGATCATGGGCTTTGATACCATATTAAGATAGATAGGCTTCCAACTTAAAACCAATTGGTGATAAGTGGAGTGGTCCATCTATATATATATTAGATAAAATTCCTTCCAACTTCCGATGTGGGACTTTGTCCCTAATACGCCCCCTCGAGATGATGGTTCTTTGGCATCAATCTCAGAATGTTCGGGCAAGGATCGATGGGCCGACTTTGGGCTGGATCGATAAGTATCGGGTTGGACTGGGTGGATCATGGGCTCTGATACCATATTAAGGTGGATGGGCTTCCAACTTAAAACCAATTGGTAATAAGTGGAGTGGTCTATCTGTCTTATATATTGCTAGAGATCCTTTCCAACAACCGATGTGGGACCTTTGTCCCTAATAGTATCCAAAATACATGAAAGTATACAGATAATTTTATCCAAATATCCAAAGTAATCCAAAATATCTAAATTTTGTATCTAAACCGTTCTAATTATTAGATATTTTATCCTAAATAGCTGATAATTTATTCGAACCACTCGAACCTGAACCAGAACTAAATGAGAACCGGATTTTCTAAGTACTTTTTGATTCGTAGTTTTACTATCCGAACCGAACCGAATCCAAAATTATCCGAACCGAACCAAATTTTGAGATTTTAGGGGGGGTTATTGGCAGAAGAATTCTAAAGGAGTTATTAAATTTTGAGATTCCATTTTTATTGGTTTATGGAATTTTAAAATCTAAGTAGAATCCATTGTTATTGGGATGATAACTTTTAAATTTCACTCAAAATCTTTGTTATTGAAAAATTTTAGTTGTCATTGATTTTAAGATTCCATTAAAATCTATTGTTATTGGAATGTAAATTTTCTTTGTTTTTACTCATAAGACTCAACTTTACTCAACTTTGAGAATATCACCTATACTCATAAGAGTTTGAAATCTATGTAATAAAATAAACCCACATACAAAAACACACAAAATTGAAGAATGAAATCATAAAAATCACTACTTTAGCATAATACAAATCACAACAATACATAGAAAATTAATATTAAAAAATAATATTGAAAATTTTAAAGTTTAAATAAAATTTATTAAATATTTTTAAAAATTATTTTTGAGTTTGAAAAAAAGAAAACTAAAAAAAAATTATTTGAAAAGAAAATTTTGATTTTTTTATAAAAATATTGAATTTGAAAACATATATTTCGAAATTATAAAAAAAAAAACATATTTTGCCATTTTTTATTTCAAGAACTTTTTTGTGACATTTTTTTTTTTTAAAAAAAAAAGAGAATTACCCTAATTGAAGTTATTCTCTTTCCTTTACTCCCACCACTATTAATTTTCTACTTTAAAAGTTAACTAGATTTTGACCCGCGCAACCGCGCGGGTGTTTGTTTTCGTTTATAGTTAGTTATATAAACATTTTGTTTTCACTTGTAAATTGGTATATATTATAGTAATCACATATTTACGATATGTATAGTAAATGTTTTTCAAACATAATAATATTATATAATACGTGTTTTAATCAAATAGATTGTTTCAAATTTTCTAT
>CAKOAT010048488.1:309225-342369 GCA_932364175.1 Eruca vesicaria subsp. sativa | reverse complement strand
CTAAGTTGGAAGGTGTGGGGGAATTTACCAAAACCAAATTGTTAAGCGTATCTTTGTTATTATAGATATGATTTTTCATAAGATCTAATAATGATAATATTATTAGAAAGTTAATGTAACATGATTTTCTAGTAATAGTCCATTTTTGTAAAAATCACACATGAAGTCAAGTCATGACTTCTGTTTTAATATATAAGATAACAATCAATTAAATTCTATACACAAATAATGAAAATCTATGTAAAATTATTTGATTAAATCTAGTTAACTTGTAAAATCCTCTCAACTAATAGAATCATCAAATTCCACAAAATTCATGTTCTAATAATTTTCCTAAGTCATAAAACAAAACTTTCAAAATATTGTTTTTTTACTCAAGATTCTCCAAATCCTCATAGAAGAATATTTTCATAGACTTCTTAAATATGGAAAACTCATTTGAACTCTTTATAAATTTATCAAATCTATTGATTCTTAAAATCAATCAATTCTATCTAAATTCATCTCCCACTAACCCCCCTAAATAGTGTCACTCGAGATAGGCGCCATCAGTCGTATATCGCTCAGAATGCTCCATCGTGGCTACTTCACCTTCTAGTTTTGGAGGCTAAATAAGTAAGGGAGTGGGTAAATCATGCTTCTCTTTTCATTTGTTGTTATGATGGTGTCTACTGACATCTCATTTTCATGTTTTTAGTTTTTCACATTTGTTTACCCTCGAACTTTGTTCACTATTCAGTGTTATAAAAAAAAAAAACTCCCTACCTAAACTACCCGAAAACCGAAATACTTTAACCGATACCCGAAACGCCCATGCCTAATTTCTAGGATAATTATATATGTACTAAAATGTTATAAAGTTGCAGACGTCGTGTGAAATATCATAAATCAAGTTTATATTACTACAAACCAAATACCCTCATTCTTGTTCCGAAATGTATAAGGAAACTGGAAGTTCGATTAAGTTAATTTCTAATTTAGGGAATTACTACATCCACATGATCCATGTGAAACCTTTAGTTGTCTGTCACCTTGAGGCTTGAACATTGAACATTATTACTCAAAATATTAATAGTTAATCTGATTACAAGTGTTGAAAGGAACATGTACCTTTATATAATGTATCATATTGTAAATGGACTAGACTTCAGTTGAGCAACAATGGCAGCAGCAATGATCACCGTTGACTTTCTAAACTGCTTCATCTTGAGCTTCATATGCTTCTTCTCGCTCCTTTGTTACTATCTCTTCTTCAAGAAACCAAAACATGGCTTCAACTTGCCTCCAAGCCCTCCTTCTCTGCCGATCATCGGGCATCTTCACCTTCTCCTTTCTATTCTACCACACAAGGCTTTTCAGAAGATATCATCTAGGTACGGACCTCTCCTCCACCTCCGTATATTTAATGTCCCATTATGCCTTGTCTCCTCGGCCTCGGTGGCCTACGAGATCTTCAGGACGCACGACTTGAATGTCTCATCCCGTGGTGTCCGTACGTTGGAGAATTCTCTCTTTTTCGGACATGAAACATTCGCAGGCGCTCCCTTCGGAGATTATTTCAAGTTCGCGAAGAAGCTCCTGGTCATGAATCTGTTGGGTACTCAGGCCCTGGAGCGGTCACGAGGCATATGTGCAGATGAGATAGAGCGTTTTTACGCGAGGCTGATGGACAAGGCGAGAAAAAAGGAGAGTGTTGAAATCGGGAAAGAAGCAATGGTGCTCACTAACAACATCATCTCCAAGTTGCTCATTGGGAGGAGTTGTTCTGAAGAGAACGGTGAGGCAGAGAAGGTGAGGGAGTCGGTGATCAAGACAATGAGCGTGCTAAAGAAAGTTTTCTTTTCCAACATGTTTGGTAAGACGCTTAAGAAGCTTGGCGTCTCACTCTTCGAGAAGGAAATTCGAAGAGCCTGCAGCCGGTTCGATGAACTGCTAGAGAGGCATCTCAAGGAACACGAAGAGAAACCGGAGAAACATAGTGTTACAGACATGATGGACGTTTTATTGGCAGCTTCTAGAGATGAAAACGCAGACTATAAGATCACTAAAACCCACATCAAGTTGTTAATGGTGGTAATTGTTTCTTTTCAGAGAAAAATATCAAAAAAAAAAATAATTTTATCACAGATTAAGAAAAAGTTGTGTCTGCATTTTCAGGAGCTTTTCCTTGGAGGCACTGACAGCCCTGCGAAGTTAATACAGTGGGCAATGGCTGAGATCATCAACAAACCAAATACTCTTGAGAGACTGAGGCAAGAAATGGATTCAGTGGTAGGGAAAACAAGGTTGATTCAAGAAACAGATCTACCAAGACTTCCCTATTTGCAAGCAGTGGTTAAGGAAACACTAAGATTGCACCCACCAGCGCCTCTTTTGATAAGAATGTTCGAAGAAGAATGTAAGGTTGGAGGGTTTTCCATACCGGAGAAGACAACACTTGTTGTAAACGCCTACGCTGTTATGAGGGATCCTAATGTCTGGCAAGATCCTGATGAGTTTAAGCCAGAGAGGTTTCTTGCTGAGCAAGAAGAAGAAAGAGAAAAAGTCCTTAAGTTCATTCCTTTTGGCAGCGGAAGGAGAGGCTGTCCTGGAGTAAATCTTGGATATATCTTCGTCGAAATCGGAGTTGGAATGATGGTGCAGTGTTTTGACTGGATAATCAAAGGAGATGAAACTGTTAACATGGAAGAGACTGTTGCAGGATTGTCTTTGACCATGGCTCATCCCTTAATCTGCACTCTTCTTCCTCGAACCGACCCTTTGAGTTTTAATCTCAAGCTTCCTAGTTGATAATTTACAAAATCAATGAGTTCGATCAGAGACCTATAGGGCATTGGCGTGGGTAATAAGGAAGCTTGCTCTTCCATCTCTTTTCATAGAATGTTTGTTTCTTTGTTTACTGGTTTACACTTTTTGCTCTTCAATATTGTTTGAAAATTTGAAAAACCAATGTTGTGACTACTATTAATAATGCTTTAATGTTTAGAGAATGACTTTCTGTCTTAAAGACCTAGGTTCGTATATATGTCCACTGAACAATACCAAAGCTGAGTCGTTGGTTCATCAGTACATGTATATGACTCTAATAAGCACTAGAGTAACAAGTATATACTTAGATAAACCATCAATTGTAACAACAGAAAACCTTGCATCATCCATCATTCTATGTTCACCCATCTGGTAATATGCAAGAGAAACTAACAGGCGAGAAAAGAACAGAAAACCTAGCAATCCACAAAACAAGATAGAAACAAGTAAACAATTTAACTTTTATAAAACAAGAGTACATTGTTCACCCTGGTGGCAATCAAAAAACTTAATCGCCTCCACAACCACCACCACCATCTCCACAACCGCCACCTCCTCCCCCTCCTCCACAACCACCAGAACCATAGATAACGGCTCCAGCAACTGATGTGGCGGTGCCAGCACCTGTCAGAATGACTAGATGTCCATCTTTTCTTCTATACAAAGGCATCTGGAGCTGCAGTGGCTGTGGTGGCCGTGGTAGAGGCGGCGGTGGAGAGGGAAGCTTAGTATTGCGGGTGATGATGCAGCCTACGATGATAACCGCCACTGCTAAAACAGCGCAGGCAACAAGTCCGATCACCAAGTTCGACATTTTCTTAAGTTTCTTCCCTCATTTCTTGAATGAAACTAATGAACTATTGACGTACTTTATCAATACTCCCTTGTAATTTATAAACTCATTTATATATAGAAAGTTTTTTTTTTATCAAAGCTTGACCAAAGATTTATATATAGAAAGCTTGACCAAAGTTATTTAATCTTACAAGAAACTTGTAACACAACAACTGGAGACTCATTCTCCAGCCTCATTCATAACGATCTTATAGTTTAGCGAAACTATTGACCATTGACGGGAAAATGGGTATTTAATTCCCAAACTAATGTAAATCAGCAAGTTTAATACCCAAGTTTCACTTGCACGGATTTAATCCTCATCTATGCTTTGACTATGCAAAATCAGAATAAAAAGTCAACCGTTATGTCTTCCTTAACCATCGTTATTTTTTAATCAAATGGGATTGTGTTTTTGCTCAGAGAACTCCAAAATCCCAAATTAAACCCTAAAAATCTCTCTGCAATTCTCTGCTACACTACATGAGGCAAAATCCGGTGAAAAGTCAACAAAATCCTGCTAGTAATCTTGAAGAGCATCTCGAAGAACATATTTCTTTGGGTTCTACAATGGAGATAAGGGATTTCTAAAAATATGTGGTTGTGGCATTGATGTTATGATAGTTCTACACATCACAGTCCAAAGCTAATCATGGGCATCCTTATTTTCGTTGTGGTGTACCCCAAGAGACAAAGTTATGTAGATGTAGATATCTCTATTTTCATTTTAACCAACCTAATTGTAATGCTATTAAACATAAATCTCTCTCTCTCTCTCTTTTGGAATGTCATTTGTTCAAGTGGGTGGAAGATGGAAGGTATGAGGAGGTGAATGAGCTAAAGGTCAATATTGGTATGCTTGTACTGAATAAGGTGAAGGTTGATATAAAAAAAAGGTGGTGTTTGTTGGTTGAGTGTTTTGGCCTTTGGAGTGGTATATCACATCATATTTCACGAGGGTAATGAAAAACTAGTAGGAGACAATATAAGAGTGTGAGTGTATGTAGTATTTGAGTTTTTGAGTGTTTGAAACTATGTAAGAATGATGTTCTTAAGTTTTAGAAATGATGGTTTTAAGAGATGTTTGTTTTAAGAACATGAGTTTATTTTAGCAAAGTAAGAGTTTACAGAAGCTGTGGAGTTTGGTAATACAATAGCTAAAAGACTAAATTTGACAAATTTATTTTTTAGTCTACAACCCCAAAAGAATTTAATATCCATTTCCATTTTCACGTGCAACTTCTCCAAAGTACTCATATATATCATTAGCAGCTTTCAGAGTTTCTTCTTTTTCTTCTTTGTACATAGTCATCACTCTTTCTTCAGCCATAGGCGTATCTCCTTTATCCATGCTTGTTCTTTATTCACGCATACTTCTCACTCCTGCTTCAAGCATACTCTCCCTAGCAGTTGGAACTTCAGGATCTATGTTATTCGATGGCTTCCTTTGGCTAGGTAGCTTGTTGAGTTTATCTTCCCATCTTCCAGTGAAAATTTCCACCCCCATGTTGGAATCGATTATTGTTTGATTTGGGGAATTTTGAGTTTCTGAGAGAAAACATGATTTTATTTGATTAAAAAATAACGATGGTTAACGAAGACATAACGGTTGACTTTTTTTATTCTGATTTTGCATAGTCAAACCATAGATGAGGATTAAATCTGTGCAAGTGAAACTTGGGTATTAAACTTGCTGATTTTCATTAGTTTGGGAATTAAATGCCCATTTCCCCGACCATTGACATATATTATATCTATTGTTTAGTTTATCATGAGCTTGTTTGATGACAAGCAAGGTTTTGTTATTTACAAAGTGTAACGTTTTATTGTCTATCTGATGAATAGAAACAGTACAACACAAAATATACACTACAACATTAGAAGGGGAAGAAAAGCCAAGAAGATATGGTACAAATAGAAAATATTTTTGACTGATCATACTTAATCATATCTTGAAGGTGAACGTGAATCATACGACCTCTGTGAACCATGAGACCTCAATGAACCTGAAACGTTTGGTCTTGGGAGATGAAACGGATACTGAGGCTGTTTGAGATACCTACAGTTCGAGACCGTGACCTGTAAGTTCAGCTCTGGAAGACGCAGCAGATTCTGACAATCATTGATTCTCAGGCTTCTTAGAGCGTTCGGGCCATACGAATACTCCTTCAAGAGCTGAAAAGACTGCAAAGATATGCAGTTATCAAACTCAAGAGTATGGAGTTTCCCGAAATACCCTAAAGGGAATGTAACGAGAGAGTCACAGCTGCTTTTTATGGTTAGCGTTTGAAGGTTCTCGTAGCTGTACTCGTGGTGGTCTGGCAAGAACTCTAACACTCCGCATTTGTAGATATGAAGAGAGATCAGAGAAGGAAGAAAGGTTGGTAGATTCCCCGTTAGCTCCGGACATCTAAGTATAGAAAGTTTCTTCAGAGAAGGAAACAAGTCACCTCCAGTGACCCTAACGTCTGACCAGTCTTCAAAATCCGGCAGGTTATCAAACCGCAGCGTTTCAAGTGACTTAAACGGCTGTTGGTTCTGATCACGTAGTGATGATGGACTTAAGTAAAACCCGGAACCTATGCTTCTAAACCCGACCATTCCCGAGATGTAAAGCTCTTTGAGACCTGGTAGTTGACCAAAACATGGCAAGGAGGAACAGTTTCGACATTCTTTTAGGCGTAAACACACAACTCTCGAGAACGAGGAATCACTTAGCCAATCTGGAAACTTCTTCCCGTTGTATCTCTCAATGGTTAGCTTCTCGATACGACGATGTGGACGTAACTTCTCAAACACTTCAGCTTCATTCTGTGTCCGGTGAGGATTCAAGTAGCTATCTGAGGTAGTTGAACCAGTTCTCCAGATAAACTCTATCTCTTTTAGATGTTTCTTGCTGTCTAAATTCGCTCCTGCAGCATCAGCAACGTCCACAACTCTTTGTAGCTCGACTATTCTTAGTTTTCCATGGAGTTCATTCAGTTCTCCAAGTTCACAAATCCTTGCTCCATCACTAGCACTCACAAAGAAAGTTGTAAGAGTCTGGAGACTCTTCAATCTACCGAACCTTCGCGGCATTTGTTTTAGCTTCGTCCCAATCAGATCAAGATACCGAAGATTAATGAGGTTGGAGATATCTGTAGGAAGGTCCTTCAGAGAGGAACAGTAGGCCAAAAGAAGTGTCTGGAGGTTATACATATAACAAAGAGACTTCGGAAGCTTATCGAGTTCGGTGCGAGATAGATCCAAGAACCGAGCATGGCTTAAGTTCTTGAAAAAATCTGGAGGCAGCCTTGAGATCTTGTAATGTGATAAAGACATAACACGCAAGCGTGTAAGCGTTGGAAGTAGCTTCTCGCTGACCATTGTATCTAAGCAGCATGAACGCGAAGAGTTTGTGAGGCTGAGTGGTAGAAAAGTTCTGAGAAACTTAACCTCACGAAGAGATTCAAACCTCATAGGCTCACCATAGTCATCTCGTAGGTAAGATAGATATCTTGTCCTTTCTGAAACCTGAAGTTTGCAGCCGTTTTCAATCTTGGAACTGAACTCTCCTGAAGCAAACTGAGAAAGCTCATTGATGAAATCATGCATCATGTATCTCGTCTTGTTTTTTTGGAAAAGCGATCTTGATTCCAGTTCTGAAAAGTACTCATCCCCAAGCTCTTCTAGATTCTTACTACTTCTTGTTTGCTGCAAGAAACCTTCTGCCATCCACAGAAGAATCACCTTCTCCTTCTCAAACGCATACCCTTTGGGGAAAATCGAGCAATACGCAAAGCATCGTTTCAAATGAGCTGGAAGATAGTAATAGCTTACACGTAAAACTGGCAATAGATTGCTCTTATCAGCTGGAAGATCCCAAATCCTGCTGCTTAAAACTCTCTCCCATTCCACGACGTTGTTACCTTCAAAACGTAAAACACCACCAAGTGTTTTCACAGCTAAAGGTAAGCCACGGCACTTGTACACTATCCTTTCCGCAAGTTCTCCAGTTTCTTGATCTAACCACGGATCTTGATTATTAGGAAAAACAGTTTTGATAAACAATGACCAGCAATCTCCATCAGATAATGGCTGAAGGTTGTGTACATGGAAGGAACACATAATGGATGCAACGCGTTGGCTCCGTGTTGTCACAATAATCCGACTCCCTTGAGAAGCTGATGTGAAGGGTTGGCGTAGAAGATCCCAATCCGCAAAGTTTTCATTCCATAGATCGTCTAGAACAAGTAGAAACGGTCCTATTAACCTCTCCTTTAATTTAACTTGAAGTACATCCAAATCGGTGAATTCGCAAGGCCGAGAAGTAACGGATTCATAAACCTTTTTGGTGATCTTGAAAACGTCAAACTCTTCAGAGACATGAGCCCAGACTCTAGTTGCAAAATGACTCTGAACACGTTGATCGTTGTATAGGATTTGTGAAAGTGTGGTTTTGCCAACACCACCAATTCCAACTATAGCTACAACTGTTGTTGTTGTCGGGGTATCGTCTCCGTTCTCGGGAATCAAGAATCTCATGATATCATCCTTATCATTATCTCTACCAACCACTTCAGATTCATCCACGAGAGATGTCGTTGGCAATCTTTGTTTGGGTGTCATTGTAGTTATCTCTTTCAAACCCAAGACATGTCGTTGTGAAGCTAAACGTTCGAGCCTCATCATGACCTTCTCGAGCCTGGTCTCCAAATGATCACTGCTCCCATCCAAAAAATCTCCAAGGGACATTCTGGCACGAAGCTGTCTCAGCCTGTTGGAAGAAGATTCAGCTCCTATGTTGAGACGCAGAGCTTCTGTAGCAATATCATCAAGAGCATCCTCGGCATGGTAGACAACATCTCTAAGCTCGTTGACCCATTTTTCCACGGCGGAGTTTGTAATCTGTTTCTCCTCTGCATCAATCAGCACCGCGCTTATTGTTAACAACGCAGTGTTGAGCCTCTCTAGTACGGTTTCGTTCAGTTCTCGCCTCTTGAAGAAGGACTTGAAAGGAGCAGACATCAACGTCTGGAAGAGAGCTTGTAAGAAAGCCGAGAGAACCATCTCTCCTACAATCATCTTGTCTGTCTTTGCACACAAGAAAAGAAATCAAGAATTTGAAGAAATGGGTCTCAGGATGAATAATTCACAGCAGGATATTTGTTTCTTTAGTTTTTACACTCATAAAATCAAATATTCCAATAAGTAAGAAATTACAAGGCAAGTAAGTGGTGACTACTGTTTGGTATGAAAAATCAGAGAAACTAACCTTAACGTGATAAACACAGCAAGAATCATGCCATGGAAGTATATTCTACCATCACCAAGCGAAATTACCACGAAAATTACTGGAAGTTGCCTGCATTTTCATACGGAAACTTAAACATGGGCTGAAAGTACCAAATCTTTATGAAGAAAGAATTAGTCAAAATCAATTTACTTAGATTAAAATAGCATAGGATTCGCCGAGTTGACTTGGAAAAAATACTCAGTTAATTATGATAAGCTACATATCACAGTTGAATAATAGGTAAAAGGAGACTTTAAATTTTTTAAAAACTGCATCTTCCAACAACGAACAAGATATTAAATTCGAGAATGATTCTCTCATGAACTGGCACGAAACTGTTTTGGTCTACCAACTGAGACAAAGTCAATCTTACAAGGTAACACACACAAAGGCAAAACCGTGTGTTAAATCAACGGATGTACCTTGTTGGAGTCTTCGTAAATGTTTGGTTAGGCCTTTAAATGATTTTGTCTTCTATAGGGTGAAGGGTCTACCGTGTCCTTCTGGAACTTCATTGGCTTAAGCACAACCCAGATTAGACATGTAGATTAAAAGGATTAAACTTTTAAAAATTGTGATAAACATCATGACCCAAAATATCTTATGAGAACGGTAGTTTTAATTCAAATTTTCTACCATCTGTCAAATCATTTAACAGATCATTTATATCAGTTAGAGAAGATATAAAATAGATGGTGTAAGATACAAGAAAACTTACGTCTTGTTGTATTAATTGGTTCAACCGAGACCATTGCCAAGACCCCTTCTCCCCCCTAACCCCTTAGGAATATAGAGTATTGAATATTATGCAGCCAAACCCTTTTTGGCTTCCTCTTCAGATCTCAGAAAAAAAAGAACCAGAAAATTCTGCTTCACCAGATATTTGGAGACAGGGAAGAGGAACAGACAATACAAGAGATAGATAGAACTTCATACTGCAGGTCAGATTTCACCTTACTAGTTCCTTAAATTATCTTCCTTTTCTTGAACTCCTTATGATTACTGCAAAGAAGTTGTGATAACAGTTTAGAAAATAGAGATGTAAATAACAGTTTTAGGCATAATGTCTACAAACTTAAAAAATCTCATGATCAATGCTCCAATATCTTGACAATATTACTGCTGCAGGTCAGCTTAATAAAGAAAAACATGGTGAACTCCTATTTATCAAATTGCGCAAGCGTGATGGTTGAGAGGATTAATAATTCTCAAGGACTGGTCGAAGTATGTAAAGGAAAATCCTCCAGCGCGTTACTGAAGAGATTGAGGGTGGCTTTAACTACTGTGGATGCGGTGCTTGGAGATGCTGAGCAGAAAGCAGAAACTGTACCAGAAGTGAAACATTGGCTCACAGGAATCACAGACGTTTTCTTCCAGGCAGAGGATATTCTTGATGAGTTGCTAACAGAGGCTTTGAGAAGAAGGTTAGTAGCTGAAGCGGGGGTATTAGGACGATTCCAGAATCTCATGGCTGGTAGCGAAACCATACAGAAAAAGATAGAACCAAAGATGGAAAAAGTGGTTACACTACTGGAACATCATGTGAAACACAGAGAAGTTATTCGACTAAAAGAGTATAGTGAGATTCGACAACCACAGTGGAGGCAAGCGTCACGGTCAAGAACTGATGAACAAGGTAGACTGGTTGGGAGAGCAGAAGATAAAGCAGCGTTAGTTGATTTACTGCAATCTTATGATGAAACAGGAATCAGAAAAGCAACTGTTGTTTCCATTGTTGGTATGCCAGGGGTTGGAAAGACTACCTTGATGCAGATAGTTTTCAACGAGGATACTGTGACAGAACATTTTGATGTTAAAATGTGGATCTCTGCTGGGATTAACTTTAATGTCTTCACAGCTACAAAAGCCGTTCTGCAGGAGATCACTTCGAGTGCAGTTAATACTGAGGATCTACCTTCACTTCAAGTTCAGCTGAAGCAAGAACTATCAGGGAAGAGATTTTTACTCGTTCTTGACGATTTTTGGTCTGAAAGTAATGCAGACTGGGAAAGTTTCCACGTCGCCTTTACTGATGCAAAGGAAGGAAGCAAGATTGTTCTAACCACGCGAAGTGAAGTCGTCTCCACAGTTTTACAGGCTGAAAAAGTCTACCGAGTGAAGCTGATGACAAATGAAGAATGCTGGGAGGTCATCTCTAGATCTGCTTTTGAAAGTTCTGATGACCAACGATTAGAAGGAATTGGCAAAAAGATTGCAGAACAGTGTAAAGGGTTGCCGTTAACTGCAAAAGTCATCTCATCACATCTCAGGTCAAAGACAAAACCTGATGATTGGTACGATGTATCAAAGAATTTCTCAACTTACACCAATAGTATCCTTCCGGTTTTAAAACTGAGCTATGATACTCTCCCTCCTCTACTCAAGCGATGTTTTGCTCTCTGCTCAATATTCCCCAAAGGTTATGTGTTCGATAGGGAGGAGTTGGTGCTTCTATGGATGGCGATAGACCTCTTATACCAACCAAGGAGTAACAAAAGATTAGAAGAGATTGGTTACGAGTACCTTGATGATTTAGTTGATCGATCTTTTTTCCTGAGGTCGGACATGACAACGAAAACCTTTGTGATGCATGATCTCATGAATGATTTGGCTAAAGCTGTTTCAGGAGAGTTTTGCTTCAGACTAGAGGGTGACAATATTCCGGAGATACCAAGCATGGCTCGACATTTTTCGTTTTCTAGAAGCCAATGTGATGCTTCCGTGGCTTTCAGGTCCATCCGTGGTGCTGAGTTTCTGCGAACTATTCTTCCGTTTGATGTGCCATCGGGTCTTGAATCTCTCCAACTCACAGAGAAAATCTTGAATCCATTGCTTCAGGCATTGAGCAGTTTAAGAATTCTCAGCTTGTCTCATTATCAGATAACTCGCTTGCCTAAGTCACTAAAGGGTTTGAAGCAGTTACGGTATCTAGATCTGTCAAGCACCAAGATAAAAGACCTCCCAGAGTTTGTGTGTACCCTCTGTAATTTGCAGACACTGCTACTATCAAATTGCTGTTACCTGACTAGCCTGCCAACAAACATAGCCGAACTCATCAACTTGCGCCTCCTCGACCTTGTTGGCACTCCCTTGGTAGAGATGCCACTAGGAATAAGAAAGCTGAGAAGCTTGCAGAAGTTATCTAATTTTGTTGTAGGAAGGCTGAGCGGAGCCGGACTGCATGAGCTCAAAGAACTTACTGATCTCCGAGGGACTCTTCGCATCTCTGAGCTACAAAACGTGGCTTTCGCTTCAGAAGCAAAAGCTGCTGGTTTGAAAAGGAAGCAGTTTCTAGATGGGTTAATCTTGAAGTGGACTGTGAATGCTTCTAGCTTTGCCCCTGGTAGTCTTAGTACCTTGGCATGTGACCAGAAAGAGGTCTTGAAGATGCTGGAACCTAACGCAAACTTGAAAACGTTTTGCATTGAGTCTTATCAGGGCGCAGAGTTTCCTAAGTGGTTGGGTGATCCTTTATTCAGTAGTATTGCATCTGTCACTCTCAGCAGCTGCAACCTCTGCATATCACTACCTCCTCTGGGGAAGTTGCCTTCACTCAATTACCTAAGCATTGAGAAATTTAATATTTTGCTGAAGGTTGGTCTAGACTTCTTCTTCGGTGACAACACCTCTAACTTTGTACCGTTTCAATCCTTACAAACTCTGAAGTTTTATGCCATGCCGAGATGGGAAGAATGGATATCTCCGGAACTAGAAGGTGGGATCTTTCCTTGTCTACAGAAACTAGTGATAGAAAAATGCCCCCGGTTAAAGTCAAAGTTTCCACAAGGACTCCCTTCTTCAACTCAAGTCACCATCTCTGATTGCCCCCTAAGAGCAGTTCTTGGTGGAGGAGAGGGTTCCTCCCCAGGGGATATTAGCATAACTGAACCACCTTCCCCTATGTTGGATGCGACTCCAAGTTCTCAATCAGATAGAGGCACAAGTAGTCAGAGTAATAATGACACTGAAGTAACTTCGACGTCAAGCATGTCGTCTTTGCCAAAGAACCATCCACTATCAGAAGAGATGGCGCAATATATAACTCAACTCGAAAACCCACATCAGCATATTGAAGAAGAACCTGCTGTGATATCTGCAAGATTCTCAGAACTCATCTCCTCCGCTGATCTCAGCTCCCTACTGTCACAATCACCACTTCTTCCAGGTTCTGGTCACCCTGGAAGTAGTAGCAACCAGAACCAGCTACTTGTTCCAAGTGGACCATCTAGTGACAACGGTATGACCAGGCCTTCACAATCAATCGATGAAACAGACATGGAATACATAAAAGTGACAGACATCTCTCACCTCATGGAACTACCCCAAAACCTCCAATCACTCCACATCCACACCTGCGACGGCCTCACTTCCTTACCCGAAAACCTCTCCGAAAAACATCCAAATCTCCACGAACTCCTCCTCGTCTCATGCCATTCCCTACAATCCTTCCCACCAACCACACTAAAAACCCTCTACATAACAGACTGCAACAAACTCAACTTCCAAGAAACCTTACAACCAACACGCAGCTACTCACAGCTCGAACACCTCTTCATCGAACGCAGCTGCAACAACAACAACCTCATCACCTTCCCTCTATCCCTCTTCCCAAAACTCAAATCCCTCTCAATCACAAACTGCGAAACCTTCACATCCTTCTCCATCCACGACGGACTAGGGGACGACAGAATCTCACTCAAAGCCCTAGAGATCAGAGACTGCCCTAACCTAACAACGTTCCCTCACGGAGGCCTCCCAACGCCGAAGCTCTCCTCATTGCTAATCTCAAACTGCAAAAACCTCAAAGCCTTACCGGAGAAACTCTTCAGCCTCACGTCTCTCCACTCACTCTTCATAATCAAATCCCCAGGGATAGATTCCATCCCTGGAGGAGGCTTCCCGAGCAATCTACGAACACTATGCATCAACCTATGCCCTAACCTAAGGCCTAGGATTGAGTGGGGGTTACGAGATTTAGAGAATCTTCGGAATCTTGAGATTGAAGGAGGTAACGAAGGGATTGAATCGTTTCCGGAAGAAGGTTTGCTGCCGAGAGGGATTTTTTCTCTGAGGATAAGTTGTTTTGAGAATTTGAGTAGGTTGAATCGGTTAGGGTTTCGAGATACGAAGGGTTTGGAGACGATGGAGATCGACGGTTGTGATAAGTTGAGGATATCTATGGAGGAAGATCTTCCTCCTTCTTTGTCTTGTTTGAGGATTAGCTCTTGTTTGTTGGTTACTGAGAAACTTGCTGAGGAAGGAACGGAGTGCGTGTTTAGTGTTCCGTATGTGGAAATAGACGGTGAGATTTTTTCTTGAGGAAATGTTTTGTAATGTGTGTATTAGAACTTGACCCGCACCCCCGTGCGGGTGTTTAATTTTATTTGTGTTCACCGTAAACTTATAAACTGTTGATTTTAAAAAAAAAACAAATTAGATATATTTTTATATTTTGTAATTTACATATAGAGTAGAATATATTATTTTATAATATAAATGTTTAATAATAATTTTTATTTATACATAATAGTATATTAGAAACTTTATAACTTGATGCAATTTGATGTAATTGTACTATTTATATATTAATATGTTCTTTTTTGTTAATTTATTTTAATATAAAACAACATACTGAAATTTAATTTTTTGGATTAGTTTTCTATGAATTATCATTAATTTTATGAGATTTTTTTCTTAATAATTAAACCCTCAAAATTTTATATTTGACTATATTAAATAAGGTAATACTATATTTAAATTTTTTTATGTAATATATACTATAGATTTCAGTTTGTGTTTTTATTTCATGACAAAGAAAGAAAACATATTGTAATTAATTCATTTAAATTAAATTAAATGCAATGGTAGAATTTATAAATAAAAAGAAATAGAAAAGGAAAGTATTTAATTTATTATAAATACAATGGCTAAATATGTAAATAAAAAGAAGTACATATCTCTACTATCTATGTTTCCAAACATATCTCACTTATCCTACAATCTTTGTTTCCAAACAGTACCAAAAGGTACTTCAGTTTTAATAATATAGACTAGATTTTGACCCGCGCAACCGCGCGGGTGTTTGTTTTCGTTTATAATTAGTTAGGTTGCGCGAGTGTTTGTTTCGTTTATAGTTAGTTATATAAACATTTTGTTTTCACTTGTAAATTGGTATATATTTTAGTAATCACATATTTACGATATATATAGTAAATGTTTTTCAAACATAATAATATTATATAATAAGTGTTTTAATCAAAAAGATTGTTTCAAATTTTCTATATTATACATATTTTTCAAACATGTGTTTGTTTCTTCTTCTATATTTTATTGTTTGTTAGATTAGTATTTTATTTTTCGATAAAGTAATATAAATATAACTTGATTAAATATTAATATACTTTAATTTGCAAAGATAATATAAACTTCGAAGAAATTTTTGTTAAAAACTAAACTTATAGCTTCATAAATTAATATTATAAAGAATTTTATTAAAAAACAACTTTTTAAACAATTTCTTTTTTAAAACAATATAATTTTAAAAATTTACATCGAAATAAATTTTTCTCATATATATAGCGTGTAAATTTTGTTAGGGTATATAAATATTTCATATTACTAATATGTGATTTTTGTTAATATATTCTGGATGCATTTAACTATTATTGACATATTTCCTTATAAATAATAGAAGATTCCTAAATTTATATTTATTGACGTATTTTGCGTGACTAAGTTGGAAGATGTGGGGTAATTTGCCAAAACCAAATTGTTAAGCGTATCTTTGTTATTATAGATATGATTTTTCATAAGATATAATAATGATAAGATTATTAGAGAGTTACTGTAACATAACTTTCTAGTAATAGTTCATTTTTTAAAAAAAATCACACATGAAGCCAAGTCATGACTTTTGTTTTAATATATAAGACTAGAGTTTGACCCGCCCTTTCAAAGGGCGGGAAATAACTTTTTTAGTCGGCAAATTTACTAACCCGTCTTTTTGTTCACCAATATGTTTAAATATAATTTTCGGTTTTTGGTTTTGGTTTTATGTTGTTTTTTTTTGGATTTCGGTTTTAGTTCGATTATAGTTTTTCATTTTTTGGTTCAAGAGATATATAAACCGTTCAGTTATTTATGAAATAACTTAATATATTTATACTTGTGTTTACCCGACCCGGATCTATGGGATCAGTTTTTTCAAAAATTTATTTACTGGAAATTAGAAATTTCATACATGTATTTTTACTAAAAATTCTTTTATAGATAATTTAATTAAAATTAATAAATATAATTTGTTTAAATAAGATAATTCAATTATATAACCCGTCATTATTAATTTTACTTATATTTTAAAACTGTAAATTATAGTAAAAATTTATTTTTAATTTTTATATTGGTGAAAATTTATTTTATTATTACATAAATAAAATATATTTCATTCAACCCGTATCATACTATATTGAATTATTTTTAATATTATAATTTAAATATGAAATTATTTATTATTTTATATATAACTATTTTTTAATACATTGAAGTATGTGGTAAAATTCATGAATGTATGTTATTCTTTAATTTTATGATTTATAAAATATTTAATAAATGAAATAAGTTAATTTATATTTATTATTTGATGTATTAATTTAATTATGAATATAAATATTATGGGAATATTATTTCTTATCCTATAATGAAAGAATTAATATTTGTTAATAATATATTTGATATTAATTACAAATTTTATTATTTAAAAATAGATATTTAAAAAAATGTTTACATCTTAACTAAAAAGATATTAAAAGATATTATTAAAATGAAATCTTAGAAAAGGATACTTGAGAATATTTTTTTAGATATCTTATTTTGAAAATATTAAAATAATAGATTGAATATAGTATATATTTAATAATAATTAAGTTAGTTGTAGGAGAAAAAATAGAAGGTTAAATAAATTCTATTTTACAAATCTTGAAATATTAATAGATATTTGTTATATTAGAAAATAATTTGATAATAATTAATAGATTTATTTTAGTTGGACTGTTACAACATTTTTTGATAGTCCAAAAAGTAGTCGATAAAAAGTTCTTCTGTTTTAATAGTATTGATAAGTAGACAGTAAAGACCTAACTTGGTGCACACGTTATTTATACTTGACAGCTTATTATCTCAAAATAACGACTTTTCAAACATTTTTTAACCAGTCAATAGTAGTTTGGTGTGGTGGTAATAGGTAAAATCTAAAATGCTAAGTTTTTACCATTGTTTATTCGGAAATTATAGCGGAAAGATTATTAATGGAAATCACACCTACTAAAAGATTTACTCAATGGATAGCAGAAGATGAAACCCCTGAACTAGCAAAAAAACATCAAAGGAATGACAGTACTTTTTGGACAGATGATATAACCTTAAACAGAAGAAGAGCAAAATAAATAAATGAACTTGTAAAAGCCAACAACTTTTAAAAGCAAATGCTCCAAAAAAAAAAACGTTTTAAGAGAAAGATGATGAAACAGGGAGAAGTATCTCTGTCTGTAAAGAGAGAACCTAACAAGAACTCCAAACTCAGAAGCAGGATCATAGTGTTTCCAGCTACTAACATAACTGGAGATAGATAACTGTTCTAAAACGTAAAAGATAACGAAAGGAAAAAAAAGTTACTAAAGGAAACAAAATGTTTGCAATCATCTCTCTTCTGGAAAGCCAGCAAGATAGTCAAGTCTCTCTCTAGTTTGTGGATGGTGGTCGAGTGATTTGTGGCCTTACTGGTGTCTTTGACGGACTTACCCTGAAAAAAGGAAAGAAAATAGAGTCAAATATCCATTCAGTTGAGGTAAGTCAGAAGAAGAAAAAAAGCATTAAGATATTGCATTGATGAAGTTTTTACCTTATGGGTTGGGATCCAACTACCATCCCGCTGCAATTGAGCGCCCTAGTTGCACTATCTGCCTGTTCGTTTGAAAAGAAACACAAATATAAGTCTCTGAGCTTTGCAGTTGAAAACAAGTTCAAGGCAATATGTCAAATTATATATTAAGCCACACCCATGGATAAAGTTTATCATTTAGTGGATAGATGAAGAGCTTACCAGAGCAAATTCAACAAAGGCTATGCGAGTTGAGTGAAGTTGATCGCCAAGAAGCCTCAGACGAGTTACCTGCGTACATTTTTCAGGTTATTTAACAACTTATAAAGAGAGGGAGAGAGAGGAAGAAAGATCAGGTAGCTCTAGTTTCTGTGCTGACCTCACCACAAGCCGACTCAAAGAAGTTTCTCATATCAGCTTGAGAAACCTGCAGTTGTCCAAAAAAAAAAATCATAAACCAGGAAATTCTAGCAAGAAATACAACAAGTTCTTCACAAAATGGTCAGTTTTAAACCTTTTTGTCAATGTTTGTGCAATAGATTGTCCTTGAACACATCTCCCTTTCATCCTCAGACTGAATCAACACCAAACATAGTAGATATAATCATATAAAAGTAAATTCAACAGTGGAAACTCAAACCAAATTTGATGAATGGAACATGTGTGCTTACCCTAGGAAGAAATGTGGGATTCACTGGAAGAATAGCAGTTTTTGAAGGTAAGACCCTCACTGGGTAGTACCCTAGCATCGTTCCACCAAGGCTTAAAGCTTCATGTGCGCCCTCTTTTGGAAACAATTTTAACAATGCAAATGATTACTATGGGACAAATAGTGAAATTGTAACTTTTTGTTATGGCATTTTAAAATTCCAGAAGCCAAACTTACGGTCATCAGCAAACTCCACAAACGCAAATCGAAGAACTGAATGTGGATCCCCACAAATTCGACAGTCAACAACCTTCACAAAACAAGAACTCACTGAGTTACTTCACATACCACCAAAGAAACATAGAAAGTTCTTTGCAGTTATATTTAGCACATAAACACAGAAATCTCACTTTCACCATTTAGGCTTTAAAAGCTCAATCACCCATTTTTATAGACTAACTTTGTGTAGATTAATCACAATCACATTGTCCAAAAACCACCAAGGGGTAAAAGATATAACAAGCATTTAAAGATTAAGGGATGGATCATCTTACTTGTCCACAGTTACTAAACAAGGCAGCAAGACCCTCCTCAGTCACCTAAATCACAAAGAAGCTTTAAGTTACACTGATGCAAATTAACTCCAATTCTCTGTATGAACCATTCAAAGACAATTTAAAAAAAAAAACTTACACTCTGGTCAATGTCAGAAACATACACTGTTCTTCTAATACTATCCTCTCTCTGAGCTTTTGAAATTCTTCCAGTTAACCTCCTCCTCCCTTGGCTATAATTGTTTCTTCTCTGTAACCAAAAAAGCAGAACATAAAAAAATTAACACAAATCAAACCTATCCAACCAACATTTACAGATTTTCAACAACAAAAGGTCATCAGATCAATCTAGATTATCTATGATTTATTTTAAAAAGTATGCTTGAGATTATACCTTCCGGTTATTTTTTTATTTTTAATTTTTAATTTTTAATTTTTAATTTTTTGTGGTAAAATGTTGAGTACCTTCCGGTTATTGTCATCCTTCTTTCCATCAGAATCAAGTTCTTCACCAGATTGCTTCTTAGCCGTCGGTAAATCATCATCAACAGACAGGAACTGATTACCTTTTACAGTTTCACCGTTCTTCTTGGGACTGTAGTAAGAGGGAAAAAACTCCTTAGCCAAAGGATTCAGTTTCTTGAACATAGCCACCAGCTTCTGCATATCTAACTCCGATTCAGGTTTGAGTCCCGACTCAGTCTCTGGTTTCTCAGTTTTTTCATCAATGATCTTTTCAGCATCGTTGTTGATACAAATCTCATGAACATCTTTGACAACAACATCAGTGAGATCCTCAGTGATGGCAGCCATTGGATCAACCAAAGAAACAGAATTGCCAAAAACACTTCTCCTTAAAATAAAAAAATCAACACTTTTACAGAAATGATGAGCAAATTTCAAAATGTTACTATTAATTAAAAAATTAAAAACCCATTTTAAGAAACTCCACCAAATTAACGTAAGCAAACACAAGAGTGCATGATCTCGTAAATACTATTATATAAAATCAAGTGAGCCAAAATGTACTAATCAGGTCATTGGGAGATGAGAGTTTGCTATTACAGAAAGCTTTCTATGTTGTGTGGTTATGGCAATGAGCAAAGGAAGGAGATGGAAGTAAAAAAAAAAAAAGAAAAGGAATGATGAGACTTTTTTTGCTTCCGTTTTGGCCGCTCTCTGTTTTGGCCTTTTCTACGTGTTGCAAAGATGCTATATTTCATAAATGCTCAACTTTTATTTGTTTGCGAGGACTCATATTTTAATTATCTTTGCACTCTTATATTTTCATTTTCTTTGTATAAAGGTCTTATAGTTTATAACTTGCTCAAATTTCAGTGTAATTCGAGTCAATTTAAATTAATATTTTATTCTATAAGGAATCATATAAAGGTGACGAAATGGACGGATGGACCACCAGCTTTTATTTTTATTCCATTTCCTGATTATATTCTTCTTCTTTATTTTCTTTTATAGTTCCATTGTGTTGTTCCACATTTTACTTTTTCAAAACATTTTTTTGTGTCGTAGACTTGTTAAATAACTAATAAGTCCGTTGCCTGCTACTACTGCTGCATAAATCTTTGAGTTTGTTAGGATTTAATCTTCCTTTTTGGTATAAGTTTTCGTTTTTGCGTTTCTCTCCACACTTTTTTTAACAATAGATAATAATTTTATTCAGAAAGAATATAAACCAAAGACATAGTTCTTCAGCAACGGAATCCACCATCTTCGTAGTGAAATTTGTAAATTTTAATGTTTGTTACCATTGTAATTCTTGTCACTCTTATTAAATTGTAAAACATATTTATTGTCAGTCTAATCATGTTTTTTGTTTGTAAACAAGTGTTATCAAGTTTGATTACACAAGGATACGTTACTATAACTTTACAAATAATAAAAAGGTATGAATGCATCATCTTGTATTTCTGTATTTATGATTGCTTGCATCATCTTGTATTTCTGTATTTATGATTGCTTAACATTTAAATTGCAGACAGACTCAATTCTACCCATGTCCGAAAGTCCAACTTTCCAGGCTCATTTAGACCCATCGGTGTTTCTCGGAAACTCAGTTTGTCGAGAAAGGGACTTACTATTTATGTATGGTTTAAATATTTGGGCCTCACTTTATATACATGGGCCTACGTTTCTTTCTCATTACCACAACAACAATGTCGTATTGTCGATTACTTGATTAACAACAACGTACAACAAATATTTTGATTTTTAGGCGTGCATATAATTTATTATTCTCACAACCATTTATATCATATAAGGGAGGAGAGGGAATGAGGGATTATTTCATATTTGACAAATCCTAGACGACGATAAACTGGTTTACAGTGAAAGGAAAAGGAAAATAAAAATTGATGCCCGAAGTGAACCAATAAAACTTGTAGGTTTTTCAAATAAATATTACTGATGAATAGTGTTCATTCAATGTATACAAATATACAATCATATTCCACCAGTCTTCAAAAAAAATTTAAAAAAATCTTGAATTGTCTTAAGAGATCTAGAAGATGCCAATCTACCCAACTTTGTTTTATTTTTTTTCCATCTATTTGCAAATCAAATTTATAAGAGATTTCCTTCAACATTTATAGATGAAAGCATACTTTTATAGTTAAAGAAGAATTGACTAGAAGTGGCAGGGGAAAGTTATGTGTATGTTGGCAGGAAGATGCATAATATATTAACGTGGCCCGTTTTCATTAGTTACATATGTTTGCTTGTAACGAATTACATGAAAATATCATGTAAAATTCTCTCTTGAACCAAACTTCAAACTCTTAACGAAATCTATACATACAACGGTAACGATGTATATATAACAATAGAAACACAAGAATGGTAGTGTGCTGCTATTCGAGTTAAGAACGCCATAATATATGTTGAAAGGACAGTTACAAAAAAAATATATATATATATATATATGTTGAAAGGAAATACGAGTTTTACTGATAATATTGTAAAACATTGTGATTTTGTTTAATATAATTGACAAGTGGTCATATTTTAGGACTTTCCTTATTAATTCATGCCAGAGATCAAATCATTTCAATCGTAAAAGACCATATTAGTTGGCCATCTTTAAACACCTTAAATAGTAAGAAAAACTACTTTTGGTGATTTATGGGATTTAGTGAACATGGAATGTCCCCCATCAATCAAAAATTTAGATAAAGTAACATTGCAAGTTTTTCATTGTTTATCCAGTAATTATCCAACGCTTGAAGCTCACTGTAAATTCATGAAAAATATACTATAGCTGTGACTGAATGGTAGTTTTAGAGTAATATTTTACTCCACATAAAATTACTCCAAGTTCAGCTGGAATTTTGCCAATCAGGTTAAATATTATAATTTGCTAGTTATTCCAATCACTGTACAAATGAAGAAAAAAGCACTCCATGATTTACTCTAGCCTTTGTTGGCGTAACCAATGTTACTCCACTTTTCTTTCTCTTTCCACTATTTTTACCTTTTTCAATTTCAGCTGTTTTTCACTTTTTCATTTACTCCAATTTACTCTGAAATTTACCAATCAGACTGTATATGAAAAAAGCTAAAAATGAAAAGCACGAATTTTAGTTTTTTTATTGTAATTGAACGAATGTTTAAATAATTGCAAAGATTGAATTCTTCTTTTTACTAAATATTATCCCACCAAAATTATCATAAGGGAACGTTATTTGAAACGTGTACACTTATATACTGCGATGTTTGTTTTTAATGATAATCTGAATAAATGGTGGGTTTTTTAAAACTTTTTTTTTATAAATCTACTATATTAAAACAGAGTCATTCTTTTTATCTACTGATACAAGTTGTCATTTAAATTTGGACCCTTTCTAGAATGTTACAAATAATATAAGTCATATAATTGATTGAACAGTATTACTTAAATTAAACTAACACAATTAACGTAAAGAGACGACATTAATGTAAACTACCTTCAAAATATGGCAGGTATCTATGAGTATACCGAAAACACATATTTTCTCCTACAAATATGGAATGTTCTAAAAGAATATATATCATCAAAATATGGAATATGGAAATCTACCAATTATATTTAAATTAAACCAGTGGTTATTTATGGAATATAGTCTTGGGCTTACTTTTATTTTTTGAACAAATTATATAGTTTGGTTTTTGTGCTTAGTATTAAGAAAAAAACTCTAAAACATTGAATAAACTTTTTACCTTAAAAGATCAAAAATCAATTATTATTTTCAGACCTAAAAGGTATTTAATATTTTTAACAAAACAAAATTATCTATTATTAATCATTTATTTAAATCATGTACTTTAAAACATGTTAATATTTTTTTTATTCTAAATAACAATCACTTTGTTTTGATAAATTTCAATGGTAACTTTTAAATAATTTATTATTTTATTTTTCTTAAATAATTTATAGATTAAAAAAATGTAAAGCAAAACCAAAAATCAAATCTAAAAACTAAAATCCAAAACCAAAAGCTGAAAACACATGTTATATTTTTTTTGCTTTTTTTATTTACAAAATAAACTATTTCAAATTTTTTTTAATTTGTTGTCATCTTTTCAGTTTTGAGTTAGATGTTCGATTATTTGAGATTTGTTTGTTGGTAATATTAGTTCAAACTAACTTAGCGGGTTTAAAAACTAAAAACCCAAACCAAAAACTGAAAATGAAAAGTAGAAACTTAAAAACTAAAAACCAAAAACCAAAATCTAAAAATAAAAACTGAAACTAAAAACTGATGAAAAATAATAATCACCACAAATTTTGGTGAACTGATTTTATATCAAAATATTCTTTAAACTAAGACAAAACTCAATTATATAAATTTTTAATCATAAAAAATTTCCGCGCTTTTAAGCGCGGGTCAAAATCTAGTTGTGGATTAAAACTGATAATTAGAGAAGATGTCTGTTACTCCAACCGTTTCACTTTGGTTCCGTTTCACTTTGGTTGTCATTCTAAATTTTTACACACAGATTAAAAAATATTTAATTTTATATATTTTTAAATAAAATATAATTATCTATACAACTAACCACTTTTTAACCAATAGAAAAAAAAATACTATATAAAATTACTAAATTTTACTTCAAAATTTTAAAATAACGTTTAATTTGTGACAAAAAAATTAAGTTTAGAATGATAAGTATTGCGAGGGAATACTCAGGATTCGTTTAGCAAATAGTTAAAGCACTCGGAAATTTCAATTGAGTGCGGTCGGTTAAAGCAATTTGATTGACCGTTATAAACGCGTCAAAACAAAATCAGGTTTCGTCAAAACAAAATCAGGTTTCGACACGTTTTTCTCAAAGTGTCTTCTCCTGCCGAGACGATGATGTGTCATTTAATTAACGGTATCGCACATTTGGCGGCAGTTTTGAACCGTTGGAGAACCTTCTTTTTTCCTTTTGTACTTTCTTCTTGATAAATACTTGAGTGAATTGGGTAGAAATCCATAAGAAAATGGGAAATTAGGGATTTGCCATTTTTGGTGGGGAAAATAATAATGTGTGGGGAGGAGAGATAAAGGAAGAAAAAGGGTATAGAGTGAATTATGAGGTTTAGTGTGTGTATGGAGTGCAAATACTCTAAATACTTCTTCTATTTTATTAATGGTATACTATAAACCATGACAAGCACAACTATTTCAAAGAATCATCAACTCATCAAACACCATACGTAAATTGCCTTTTTCGTCTTTTGTTCACTTTCGGTATTCCTGCGCTAAAGCGTTGTCTAAATAAACTTCTTTTGTTTATGTTTGTTCCTAACTATACATATAAACATTGGTTTACCATCGATACTATTAAAGTAGAATCTCTATTAGAATTCTGTCTTTATTTTTTCAAATTATTTATATTACTATGCCACTGGAATTTAGTTTTAATATTTATATTTTTTATTTAAATTAAACAACAGAAGTTTTCATATATTTTTGGTAACTAATACTATCCATATTTTGTAAATAATTTAATTGTAGTTTTATGCAAATAATACTTTCCATTAAATTTGAATATTATTTTTCGTGCTTAGTATTATTTAAATTAATTTTGAATATATATATATATGAAAAAAAAAATTTACTATGTCATTTTTACATAATACTAATATACTAAATTTGAACTTTCAAAATATTTTAAAACTTATCATAAAATCAAAACTTTACATCTAAAATAAATAGTAATAACTTTCACAAGTTATTAAAAACAAAAAAGAAACTAATATAGTCATATCATTAAATTTTACTTTGTCTATTACCGTTATTTAATTTTTAAATAACTTAATAAAAAATTCATCAAAGTATATGATATTACAAATTTTAAGTCTTATTATGCATTACTTTATCAGAAAAATAAAAAATCTTATCCTTTTTCAGCAAATCATCTGATATCGGATCATATGTTAATAGTGGGTTTTCGATTTTTACAAGGTTTTATCTAGGCCTGAGCAAAAAAACCGAAACCGAAAAACCGAACCGGAACCGAACCAAAATACCCGAAACTGAAACCAGACCGAAATGCTTAAATATCCGAATGGTTCCTATATTTCTATACCCGAAAAACCGAACCGGAACCGGAACCGAACCGAGAACCGAACAGGTACCCGAATATCCGAAAAACAAGTTAATTTTTTTTTAAAATAAGACATCAAGCCCACTTGAACTCATGTTAGATACAAAGATTAATTACATTTTTACCACCAGATTACGTTATGTTTTATTTATTCTGTTATATTATAAATATATATGGTATTTCTATATTAAAATATGATAAATATTTATAAAATTAACACTTTATTCATTCGAACTTTTGTTGGATTGACTAATATGTAAGCGTGTAAACCCTAGACCATTTAAATTAACATATTAATTAACTAATATATTCTGTTTATATATATTTGATTTATATATTAAATGGGTATCCGGAACCGAACCGAAACCGAACTGGAACCGAACCGAAACCGAACCAAAATCTCATAAGTTTCTATAGGGTATAAGAATAATTTATCCGATATACCCGGAACCGAATGGTTTCTATCCGGAACGGAACCGAATATCCGAATGCCCAGGCCTAGTTTTATCTAAGTTTTAATTATCAAATTTTTATTAAATCTGAATCGAATTAAACAAAAATCGCCAAATCTATCGGTTTAACGATAGTCTGAGTCGGATATGAAAACATTTCTGAAAATTAGATATAATAGATCATTTTTTCTGAAACACTAATATACAAACTTTGAAATTGTTTATTTTTAATAATATTTATAAAATCATGCAAATTGTATCAAAATCGTAAAATTATATATGTGCTTTAAAAACGCGGATCAAAATCTAGTTTAAACATAATTGTTCTTTTTTTTGAAATGGCAAATATTACCTTAATTGTTAATAAATAGTATTAACTAGCCATCTCATTTTGCAAGTCTCAAAAAACAAAAGTCAAAACATATACTCTCTCCTTTCAATTTAGTTGTTGTTATAGAGTATAATTTTTCTTTCAAAATAAATATTCTCTTATAATTTCAATACAAAATCTATTAACTTTATATGTTATCTATTGTTTTAGTGTTGAAATATGGTTGAATGTATAAATAATAATATTTTTATGTAAAAATATACAATATTAATATTTTTTAATTTGTGTACACAAATCCAAAACGAGAACTTATGTAAACCGAATGGAATACTATTATTTCTCTTCCAATATTGGATTAACTATATTAATTAAATTTTTATTTATTTAATTTTCTTTTAATTTGGAAATAGGTAGATATTTAACCGCATGCATTTATTGGAATGTTGAATAAAATATATTTTAAAAAATGTCAAGGAGGAGATATGGAGAGAGTGGGATAGAATTAAGTTTGATTGGAACTAGAGAGCTATTAAAATGAAACGACTGCATAAATCAAAGTGGGAATGTCTCTATCTCTTTGTTTTACGCACTTTCTTTAATCATAAATCAAAGTGGGAAACTGAAGTCTCTAAAACAAAATCCAAATTAAAAAAAAAAGATCTCTTAGATCATTTTTCACTACTTTGTTCCGTAACATTTATATGTTTTGTTGATATAGTTAGAATGAAAAGCATTGGTTATATCATATTTGCTGGGATACTTTGGTCCAGAAGAAGTTGTCCACAAAAAGAGTCGAATACAATCTTATAGTTGAGAACGAATCGCCAATGTTTTTAAAAATATTATCACTGCCTTATTTCTGATATAAAACATAAATTACTAAACTAGTCTAACACATAAAATCTGTTGTATAAGAATTGGTTGTTTATCTTGATTTAAAAACAACGTAACTGTTATTTGGCAACAAATAAAAAGCATATAAAAACAGAGATTCACACTCGAAAATGGTCGATGTCTACTCGATTTCAAGAATCTGACGTTGGACTAAAAGTTTCTAGAGATATATAATATAACAATTAAGCGAAAATATCTAACATACAAGATTTGTGACTCAAATAGAAACACCACACATGTCTTTTGATGTGAATAAAGTAATAAACAATGGTCTAGATATTTATTTGCTTGTTTGAGCTAGGAATGGGACATATCCAGATATCCTAAAAATTTAAAGTATCTGGATCCGAATTTGTTGTATCCATGATTTTAGTATTTAGATTCGGATCCATATTTTTCGGGTATCCAGAGTTCGGATATCTATCTAAAAATTGTGATATCCGTGCGTGATAATTAAAACTAAATTTAAAATATAAAACTTCTAAAAATATATAAATTAAATATTTATAAAAAATTCTAAATATATTTTTGACATATAATATTATTAAAATTAAAATATAATATTATAAGACTAATTTTTATGTAAAAATATTAACATATCAAATATAATTATTATTAACATAAAAATATATATATTAGAAATACGGATTCGAATCCAAATATCTAAATCTGAAAATCATGATATTCGAATCCGGATTCGATTTGAACGGATCCAAGATTTTACTATATAGGTCTAAAGATCTCGGATATCCTAATTTAAGAATGAATTTCGAATAGTAGTTCCAACCCTAATTTGAGCTACGTTTAAAGATGGTAGAGCGTTCAACAAAAAAAATACAACACAGGTCATTGCAATTAGGAGCAAAGCCCACCCACCCACCCCACCCCACCCCACCCCATCCCATAAAGGGGAAAAAGAAATAAAAGAAAAACAAATAAAAAAAATTCAAAGGAAAAAATATCATTATATTGTTCCGGTGACGCTGAAGAAGAAAATATACACATGTTTAATTACAATAACCAAATTATCATATTTAAATACAAATATACGAACTTAACTTGCCATTCTTAACTATATATAAGTTTATATATGGTACAAAATATTATGTTAAAAAGAGAATAACTTTCAAACTTTATATCAATATCTGATTCTCAAACTATTTCTGTTTTTTTGTGTAGTAGGTTAAGAGCATCTTTAATTTCACTCCATAATTTACTCCAAATGATGTCAAATAGAAGATGAAAAAACAACAAAATCATTATTTCCTTTATAAAATAATTATTTTTTATTTCTTTATCATTATATTTCTCACTATATTTTACAGTAAATTATGAAGTGAAATTAGAGATGTTTTAAACTTTATCAACATATAGTTTTATATAAAATTTTGTAATTTGAATACAAGATACCGTATCATATGAAAGTAGTCTTTAACTATTCCGAAAGTGTGATTAAGTACACCGTATCACAGTTTAGAAAAGGAAATAGGAAAAACCTTACGAAGATAAGGCTCCTCTAAAATAATATATTAGGCCAAACACAGAAATATTACAAACTAACTCTATAAGCCACTGTTGACTAGGTACCAATAAACGAACAACACCTACTCTTGGAGAATGAAGATCTTATTTTTGTCACATCTCATATTATAATTAACTAGGTGTTTTCCCCGCACATGCGGGCTTAATTATTTTTAAGACAATTTAAAAAATCATCAAAATAAATGATTATTTTTATCCAAAAAATTAGGCCTAAAACATTAAACGTTTTTACATGATAAAGTTATTTATAAATTAGAAGGAAAAAAATCTATTTTCCCCTTTACAACTTTGAAAACAAAATCTAAAAATATGTTTCATTTCTTCTCAATTGATAAAAAAATATAGAAACTTATCTTTCAATTTGATAAATTGAATCAATAAATATACATTCAAAAATTGATCTTACTAAAAAAATAATATTAGTTTGGATAATAATACAATATATTTGAATTTATTTTGTCAACAACGTATTTTTTTTCTTTTTGAATGATCTTTTATTTTATTATGATTAATTCATGTTTAATGTTATACTATATAAAATATAAAATAAATTTAATTTAACGTGTGAGTTTAGAGGCGAAAAATTACTTCACAAATATATATATATATATATATATATCATTATGTTATATTATTATATTCTTTTAATTAGAAAATAATTACGTCTTATAAATTTTTCAATTTTCTCTTTTCAATTATGTACAGTTAAAAAGTTTCTTTATGAGTATTTATTTATGTATTTTCTGTTTTTGATTTTTTATTAAAATATATTTTCCAGTTAACAACACAATATATATAGGAATTATCTTTTTTCTTTTTAAATATATATTTAGATTATGGATAATTCTTATCATTATTATTAATTTAAATCATTTATCTAATCAAATAAATATCAATTTCATTTTTATTTTATGTCTAATTTATTTATTTGATTCATTAAGGATATAATTAAGCTCGATCAAAGTTTTTGTTAATACAAATATCATTATGATGGTTGAAAATGTTAGACAGAATATTTTTAAATTTTAAAGTGTCAACAAATGCTAGTTTGATGGTTTTTATGCAATTTTTCCTAAATAATAGTCTTTGAATTCAAACTCAAATCTATACTATTATTTGCGAAGTGATTTTTCGCAACGGAGCTCTCACGTTAAAAGTTGTAGCGGTTAATATCTAGTTTAACCTTGATAAAATTTTTATATATAACTAATTTTATAATTAAAAACAAAATTTAAAAAAAAAATTAGATTGTATGTTATTATCTTAGCTAACTGAAAATAATTAATATAATAAGTTGATAAAAAATCAAAAATAAGATATATATATGTTATTATTATCTGAATATAATATTGTAACAATATGATAATGCTCATATATCTTAATTTTATATATAATTGTTTTTTGGCTTTTGAAAATAATATCATCTATTATAAAATTATAAAATTAAAATATAAAAATTGATTTTATTTAAATATTAATCAAACAAAAACATTTGTATAAAGATACGTTTAATTATATAATTAAATATTAGATATTAAAAATTAGAATTCAAGTTAATGATACCTTTAAAGAAATTTATATAATGCGTTTAAGAGCATCTTTAAAAGATACTATATTACTTTAAATATGAAGTTTTTGGTTTTCCAAAAAAGAATTCTAAAACTTCAAATTTGAAGTTTTGATTATTGAAACTGCAAATATAGAATGTTATTACTCAAAACTTCATATTTGAAGTTTCATATTTTTATTTGCATTTAGTTTTTTAAAATTATACATTATATTTATAACTCTTGTATATTTTATTATTTATCATTTTAACTCTTAAAATTCATATCTCATAAATATTTTTTTTATAAATTAAAATCTTATTTTATTATGATTAATTCATGTTTAATGTTATACTTTATAAAATAGAAAATAAATTTAATTTAACGTTTGAGTTCAGAGGCAAAAAATTACTTCACAAATATATATATCATTATGTTATATTATTATATTCTGTTAATTAGAAAATAATTACGTATTATAAATTTTTCAATTTTCTCTTTTCAGTTATGTACAATTAAAAAGTTTATTTATGAGTATTTATTTATCTGTTTTCTGTTTTTGATTTTTTATTAAAATATATTTTCCGGATAACAACACAATATATATAGGAATTATCTTTTTTCTTTATAAATTTTCAATTTTCTCTTTTCAATTATGTACAATTAAAAAGTTTCTTTATGAGTATATTCATGTGTTTTCTTTTTTTGATTTTTTATTAAAATATATTTTCCGGATAACAACACAATATATATAGGAATTATCTTTTTCTTTTTAAATATATATTTATATTATGGATAATTCTTATCATTATTATTAATTTAAATCATTTATCTAATCAAATAAATATCAATTTCGTTTTTATTTTATTTCTAATTTATATATTTTATTCATTAATGGTATAAACGATATTAACCACTCTAACTATTAACGTGAGAGCTCTGTTGTGAAAAATCAATTCGCAAATAATAGTATAGATACTTTTTAATTGAACGGGCTTTACGCTAGAAATACCAATCAAATTATAAAGTGTGTCAACAAGGTTCAAAATCGACTTTAAAAACTATTTTTATCTATGAAACTTTTCTTAAAGAAGCAATAGATAAAATAAAGAACAAACTACAAAGGCATAATAAACCATAAAGAGAACAAAGATCACCAATGACCTACAATAGAGTCTCGTGTTGATGATGAATTGATCATCATCGATAATAACATACGAGACCTAATCCAAATCTTTCATATGAGTCACCACCAGAAAGTTTTCCGCCCAACTTAAACAAGAGACGGGCTTCATTCACATATGTAAACCAGACTTTCAGCATATCCATGAAATAACTTGTAAAAAGACCCGTTCAAATTAATCCCGAGAAACTTGTAAAAGACCATATTTTCTTACTTCTTACAGCGTTTGAATAATTAAAAAATAACTAGGTAAGAGTGGAAGTTATGTAACTGCTTAATGGTAATGTTGCTATTATTATAAATTATTGTTATTAGTGGCATCTACTAGTACTGCACAAAATCCTTCTGGTGCAAAACAATTCCCTCGTCGCCCAGCATTAGCTGAAAGTATTAAATTAAAAGGTACTAAGTTAGGTATAAGTGTTCCGTTTGAGTAATAACAAAATCAGGAACTAGTTAATATAAACCCCACTCCAGAAATTAACTATGACAACTTATTATATTTAAAAAAAAAATCTCAGTATTTAATTATTTCGATATATGTTTTGTGACTCTTAAACGTGAACGCGGTTTCAGGTGAGGTAACTAACTCACCACGCATATCTCTACAAGAACTACCATTCGCAAGTGGAAATATCTTTTTCAATAAGAGATGATTTTGTGATTTATAGTAATACTGACAAAAATCGATTTGTACTACTAATAAACTACATTCAATTTAGCCAATCAGACGAAGGATATTCAATGATAATCTTATTAGCAAATAGCAACACTGATCGTTTGCCGACATTAGGATTTTGCTTTTAGAAAAACAAATAAATTAATTTTGCGTTTTTTTTAAGATTTTTGTTTTGTGTTTTGTGTCTCCTGTGCTCGTGTTAGCCATATTTAATATATTGCCGCAGCGGTAAAAATGCAGTATAGTCGCAAGATTTTATTTGTCAAGTGGTTACCATTGTTCAATAGTAATACATATTTGATAAAAAGAAATTATGAACAAAACAAGTATAAATCAAATAAAAATAAAAAGAAACACAATGAACATATGTGCAATAAGCATATTCACACATCTACTCAGGTGCTATTCAGATTTTTTTAAATGATTCCGGTCCTATTTTAAAATAAAAGATATATGTTTGAACTAAAAGGTTATTTTTAACTATTATTTATTATATACATGTATATATATCAGTTAACTATGGTAGAAGTTTCAGACTTTTAGTTTCCCAATATATAATATATATATATATCTCATTTGAGAAATTTTTTTTTTACAAAATGCATTTGAGAATTTTTTTTTTTATATTTTTATTCTAATGTTTTGACATGGTGGAGTTGGACTCTCAAAAAAATCAGTTTTATCTATAAACTAGATCTTGACCCGCACACCGGCGCGGGTTTAACTTAATTTGGAAAAGCATAATATATTCATAAGTCATCGGTTATTACCGTATTTCAAAAACTATGATCGTATTGAATGTAATAGGACTGGGGTTTGATTTTGGGTTCAACTTTTGTTGGATTCTTTATGTTCGTAGTTTTTTTAATTCTACAGATATAAGATCTGTTCTGTTATCTATATAAATTGATTTGCGTCCGGTTCGATTTGGTT
>CAKOAT010048488.1:271712-309125 GCA_932364175.1 Eruca vesicaria subsp. sativa | reverse complement strand
GGTTTACGATTTCTAGGATTAATTTTAGATTAATCGGGATAAAACTGATTTTGGGGGGGGGATAGGTGTTTCGGATAAATATCCAATTACGAAAACAAAATTTTAATATTTTAGTTAAAACTATTCAAATATTTTGTGTCTTTATGATAATTTGAATAATGTAAAATACTTTAGATAAAATATATTTGAGTATTAAATTATTTGAAATGTAAACTGTTATTATCTTAAAAACTGATGTTATTTTTAATTTAGTCAACAATAAATAAAATTGAATATGGTCTTTATATAAAATATTAACTAAAAACACAAACTACTACAATGGGCCAAATGATTAAAGCCAACCATAACATAAAATAAATTAAACAAAAGCCCAATTCTATTATAACAATGTTTAAAAGCCCAACTCCTTTAAACTTATAGCCAAACAACATTAAACTCTTTATTACTACTATTTAAGTTTCCAAACAAACCTAAAGAGTACTACAACTTTAATAAGATAGATGTGGTTAATGTATCTGTCATTTCTACGGCACGCACAACTTACTCCGTTTAATTTGCATGCATGTTAAACAGAAATAAAAATAAAATTTGTTGACGGAAATGGAAAAATGCCCGATAGTAATGTCATTGTTCAAAAATGTCGCACTATATATTCCAAAGAAAAACACATGCGCACGATAAATAAGGCAGTGTTTGGAGTGGGACCCGAAATTGTGGCGTTTTCTCTGCAACTCTTACTAGAACAGAAACTTGATTTGACACCTGCCAAACATGTCCTCAAGTGTGTTCCCCTTGTGGCTTGTGCTCTTCTCCAAATAGGTTTTGTCAAACTTCCAATGTCGTCATACCCACACATTTTGGCTCCAATTATTTCCATTCACATATAAACATGTGAAAAATTTCGAGATAGTGAAAAGTATAGTCTTCGATGGACTGGATTACGAACTTGCAAAGATGTTAGGTTCTTTGGTTGATGGCATTATTGCTCACAGAACGCTGTTAAGAATCAGATTAGTTCAGTATACAACAAATATGGATGATGGGTTAACAAGTTAAATATTTAAAAATATATTAAATTAACAAATCTATTTATATGTTCAAAATAGTAGTTTGTGATCTATATAAGTACAAAGTTGCAAAACAAAACCATTTGTCTGTTTTTTTTTGAATAATTTTTTTTGATCTAAACGTAAAAATAGTAAAATACTACTGATACAAAACTGTTGATGAATTAGACTTTAAAAGCGGTGATCTTTAGTGGTTTTATAACCACTTAAAATAATCTGAATTTTTACATGCATAGTCCCAAATTTTTTTGAAAAATAGGTTTCCAGCTCCGTTTTAATCTAGAGGGTATTGGAACCTGAACACCCGACTAATTTCTTGGGGGACAGGTCCATCGACAACAGACGAACCATGTTTCTCAATGTGAGAGTTAGGTATTCATATCAAATGGTCAAACATATATGTAAATCTAAGTGGTAGATTCCAATATTAATAAGCAAACATATGTTTTGTGGTACCAGTCAAAGGAAATCATGTCAGATAACGTAATTTTATACTTTTATGAATATATTAGCGTCTCCATATCATTTCGATACTTCCATCATTCATTTTTTTGTGTAAGCACTAATTAAACATATGATAAACACACATGTAACTAGTAATTATAACTAGAGGGAGAGATAGATACACAAATATGCACTAGCACATGTAAGTGTAGTTGTGAACTCTATCTCTGAACGCTGATTGGTCGGCCGGCGCAAGGCTAACAAAAAGTCAGGGACTCAGGGGCCAAAGGTACTTTAGTCTGGTCCCACACGCATACGATTACTGTGGACCCGAAAATTCACGGATGATGTATGTTTTATTTTTTGGTTAATTTAGAGTGGAGATTTTATGTTCTTTTATTTTTATCAGGTGCAGTTTTTTATCTCCATATTGTCCAATAACATGGGAATAGTCCTTGCCAAACAAAACTAAAAGTTAAATGATTAACAAACTCTTATCCATTTAGAATATACCCAACTATTGGACAACGTATATCCATGTATGCGTATTTGTTTACGTATTTCGTGTTGGCGTATCACTCGGATCTAATAACTATTTTGTAAATTATAATTTTAGCATTACGAATTTTTAGTATATGCAAAAATTATGTTACAGTCAAGGGCGGATGCACAGCCAACGGTACAGGTCTGTGCCCTGTCTAATTTTTAATTTTTCTATAGTAATATGTACAAAATCTAGATAAAAATACAGACATATGGGATATCTGCAATGCATTAAAACTGATTTTTATGTTATTAAGTCAGTTAAGTGAAAAAGTGATAAAAAAATATCTGTTGATTTTTTTCTCAGAAAAAAGAGAGAATTTCTGTTGAAATATGTTGATAAAAATATTACATTTCTGTGTCATGTGCGACATTGTTTGTCGGGTAGAGACATCCAATAAAATGATCGCGTGTCAAGATTAAAGAAACTTTAACTCTTTGACCACAATTGTATTTTAATGATATTTTTTAAGTTTTTTTGTTAAGGTTCGCCATAATTTTTAAAGGAACAACTAATAAAATTACAATCATATATAGTTGTATATCACATCAGTGGCGGCCCTGAGAGGAAGCTATGGAAGCATTAGTTTCTTGCCCTCAAATTTTATTAACAGATTTCGATCTTCTGTTTAGTATATTGTCCTTAGTGTAGTGGTTTGTATATTACTAGTAATGCTAAAAAATCTTAGGTTTGATTCTTAATTCGGTCTTTTTATTTTATTTTGCTTCTAACCATTTAAAACTCAGGACCAGTACTGATCACATAGTATATTATTATTAATTGGATTTATCAAAAATATTGTATTGTTTATTTTGAAAATAATCAAAAGATATCTGACGGACCTAACCCCAACCGACTAATCATGTGGAAGTATGTTCACCAAGACTCGATAAATCGAGTTCCTTGAAAGGGAAATTAAACTTGGTTGCTCCCAACGGTACTGTATTATTTAAGACACATTTTTAACAATAGTGCTCTCTTTTTTTTTATGGGGAATTGGAGATCAGTGGTGCTATGTTTACATTGGAGTAAATAAATTGGAAAAATAAATTACTAAGAATTAAAATATAAAAATACTACAAATAGATGCGAATAAATGTGACACAGAGATGTGTTAAAAGTGTTAGAAAATCCTTACCCATAGATTCTCAACTTTAAATATTTAACAAAATTCAATAAAAATCAAAGAATGAATATCTCAAATGTTAATATATTCAGTAAAACGTATTTCAAATGAAATATTTTGAGATATTTTTAAATAGATATCTGAATCTTCTTTTATTTTTTTGGAATTTGTAAGATATTTAAAATTGAAATATTTTAAATGGAGATGCTAATATTAATAAATACGTATATATATAGTGTTATTGAAATCTTCGTGGATAGAACTCTCAAATGGAGATGTTTCTGTACACCAAAAACATAGCTCAATTATAGGCAGAACTGTTTTATCGGATATAATTGGAGCACACAATTATTAACGTGACGTGTGACAACGAGTCGACCTTTGACCCACCAAAAAATAAAAACCATAGCACCACGTCTAATCGATTATGGTTCTGGCAATAATCTATTCTAAGGAGGATAAGATTTTTAGTAGTAATTCACTGAACCATTTTATAATATATGATATATAAATATTAATTGTACACTTCTTTTTTGTTATCAGTATTCAAATCGTTCGGTTCAAGTGTTGTATTATTTTATCCAAACTCATGTTGTCAATAGTGTCACAAATCACAATGTTTATGTCACACTATATCTTGATGTAAATTAAATGTAGCTCTCGTATTACTGGTATGTATTAGTGTGACAGAGGTAGCTGGATGAACCAATTCGTCCGTCAAATGCAACATCTTCGCTCTCTTTCCCGACATCATGTTACGCATGCACATATACATATATATATTATACACATCGTGTGCACACACTACATTTATATTTAAGAGATAAAGGCAAGTTAGACACTCAAGTTAAAAAAAAAAGAAGTTAGAAATGATTAGTGTCTATTATGTCTTCGGCAATTCTTGTTAAGAGAAACTATTTATATCGGTTGGTTTCTCGGCAAAGAGGTGAAACTACAATTTTACCAACGAGTTGTTCAAGTGGTAAAATAGTGTCTAGTAGACATTCCGACATTCAATTCAATTCTCGCCTGACTATTTACAATGTTTGAATTCCCAAAACAATGATATCATATTTTCGTACTTTGGATTTATCCCAAAAATGATCAATGTAGATAAAAATGACGTGACCATAACTTATGATATATTTGTGTATATTTTCTAAAAAAAAATTAAAACTAAAAGAAAAGATGGTGAAGATCACGGCCATAAAACATATATGTTATTTTCGGGGACATTCAATAAAATTGGAAGAATGCAAACAAAATTAGTATGACCTCTGCATAAAGATGAAATGTACAAATCAAAAAATGATCCAAAAATTTTTAAGCAAAAAAAAGCTTTGCGAGCATAACTAAAATTGTGTATATTAATAAATACCATAAGTATTATCAATTGAAATTTTAAATAAGGGCATAAAAATATAAAAAGGTAAAAAAATCAAATTAAAAGGGGCAATAAGGGGTTTTTACCAGGTTTGGTGGGGGCTTAGAAAGGGTTTTTACCAACTATGCTACAAAATCTTATGTAATCGCAATGTACTTTTATTTAGTTATATATTTTCATGGGGGAGCTGTCTCCCTGTTGTAAAGGTAAATCTGCCATGACTATACTCAAAGGAGACCACAAAATTCATACGAAAAAGAGAACGCAAAATCCCACTTAAACTATTTTTAGCTGGATCGTTATAATATTTAGTTAAAATCATGTTTTTTTTTACTAATTTGAATAGCTTTGTAGCAAGATTATATTGTATGATTTCATAAATGAGCATATGTCGTTCGCATTGTAAACTTTTTGACATTTAAACTATCAAGTACGTAACCAGCGATCATACAATACATGTGCGAGTTAAATTAACTAGCTAAAGACGTTAGTGTCTTCAACAAACTCCAATTTCCATATTTCATAAATTCACATTATTGGCTTCTAGGAATAATGTCAGTGGAAAGCACAAATTCGAGGAGATTGTCAAAAACTAGTTACTCTGGTGATATCATGAGCGATACTGGCAACCAAAGCAATAAGATGAACACCATCCTTTTATGGCTATCATAATCAGTTGAGAACCGTGATTAATTGTCTAAGAAGTACGAAGTCGTCTAGCTGTGTTGGTGTGGTGGTTTAACACATCTAGTTAGATTATGTATGAATTAATTTTTTTGTTTGAATCAGATATGTAATTGACATTTGAAATCCAGACTTTTTGGTTGCTTAATAAACAAAAGTACTTTTTATATATATAAAATGTATATCTCACAGAATATATAAATATCATGTTAATTTATATTTCAAGCTAAAAACCATAAATAATCTTTTTATTCGTGATTGTAAATTGAATACATTCCCTCTTTTTGGATGGACAACATATGCGAAATCTATTAAAAATTTAAGACCAATCATTTGTAGAATATAACAAATTCAATATATAAATATTAGTATAGCATAACATGATACTGATCCCCGTATGCACGATACCGAATTACTCAAACGTAATTGACCTCCAGTCGGAAGAATAAAACACATGATTTTTTTGTTTTGGCAAAACTTTTACATTGATTGAATTCTCGTTAAAAAGTGAAACTACCTTCTTAAAATTTGTCTTGATAATTTTTGTCTTAGTAATTTCTCAACGGTTAAAGACACCCTATTAATCTTCGGTTCGGTCCTTATACATTGTCGGTAATTACTATTACTTCCGTTTTTAATTAGTTGTCATTTTAGAGAAAAAAAATTGTTTTAAAATAAGTGTGGTTTTAGAAGAGTAAAATTTATTAACTTTATATAATATTATATTTTCTATTGGTTGAAAAGTGGTTAAGTGTATATGTAATTGTGTTTTTATCTTGAATATATATAAAATTAAATATTTTATTAATTTGTGTGTAAAAATTTAGAATGACAACTAAAGTAAAATGGAGGAAATACTACACTTTTGTTATTATATAAAAAAATTAGGCACATATCTGCATAAATATCAGATAATAACTTCTATCGTTTATTTATCTATTACTCCTTTAATTTAAAAATTATATCTGATAAGAAGATATTATATATATATATATATATATATATATATATATATATATATTATAACCCTGGGATCCCAAATGATAATAACTTTTATTGTTTATTTTCCCATCACTCCTTGATAATTGTTTCTATTTATTTATATAAGATTATATTTTAAGTTTTTTCTTAACAATATATTTTTAGTTATTATAAAAAGTCACATATCTGCATGAATCTCAGATTAGCTCAATCTTCCTTTAATTTTGAACTATACTAGTTATCAATTTTGAAAGTTAAGTTTCTTGTTTAGCCGCTACAAAACTACATGTACATGCGTGTTACATGTTCAAACTACATTCATACAGATATTTCTAAAAATTTGCATTGATGTTCGAATTATTTTGCAAACACATGCTATGTTTCAATATTATCAATTATGGTTGATAGAAAAAAGAGACAGCATCGCTCTGACCTTTTAAACATAATAGAGAATGTGGTAAAAATACTGTGAGCAAGGAAACGCGAGTGGATGAGATACTTCCTTTTGGAATATAGAGAAAGATTTATTGGAGAAAATATCTTACATTGGAAATTTGAATGCACATGAGTAATATATAAGAGATTAGAGTTTTACCAGTTGGTTTTAAGTTGGAAACTCGAGAAATTTAACATGGTATTAGAGCTGACTCATATCCTGACCAATAATCTGGTCCGGATAGTGGCTCGATCATCCCACTGATAGCGGAAAGCTATCAGTGGTAGCTAGAACAAAAAAAAAAAAAATTATTTCGGAAGGATATGATGGATTCTGCGCGATTAATAGTTATACACATCATTATCTCAAAAAAGGATATTGGAGAGAATATCTTACATTGAAAAAGATGAATGAGACATGAGTGATATATAAAAAACGTGGATCAATACATTAATTACTAATTGATTTTAAGTTAGAAAATCCAAAAACTTAAAAGATGATGTGTTTAAGCAAAGTTCAATGCACAAAAAATATACGACCTGGAATCATACGTGATGACCGTCTAGTTGATTGGTATAAGATGGCCGGTTTGGTTAGCAATGTGATGCAATATCAAATTTTTAAATGTTCGGAGTTTAATTGATTAGAAAACTGTAGGTTAGAAAGCTTTGAAAAGATTTAGGATGCGTTTTTTGAAAATTGCCTTAAGAGAACATAAAATAGACTTTCAAAGATTCATTGCGTAGCAAAATTGTGTTTTGTGAACATAAGATTGTATGAAGTCCAAAAGGACTTATTTCAAAACCGAATGGTTGAAAAAACGAGTAAACCCATTTGATTGATTTTTAAACATAGTTATATGTGAGTGGTTTCCATAAAAAGAATAGATAAGTGAAGATGAAGTAGAAGTCCATACCTAACTTTGACGGTTTAAGATAATAACTAACTAATTAAAAATAAACAAAGAAGTGTCATTTCTCTAAGATTTAAATATGTTTCGTTACCTTCAAGTATTACTTTCATTATAGCATATTCTTTTATTTAAATATGATTTAATTAAATATGTTATTTGTTATGTCAGAAGTATTATTGAGATGGAACTATAATAATTATAAGAGATATGCTAAATCTTATTTATCGTGAATTATCTAAATTGAAAAATTAAAAGTTTAATAAGATGGTAAAAATTGACTTAAATAATGTTGATCAGATAGAGTGTTTTATCAATCCGATAATGAACCAATCTTAAAGACAAATAAAGAACAGTTATGTTAAGAAATACATATTAAAATTTTCAACATATAAATGATATTATAATAATATTTCAAGAAACAAATTGTTGGAAGAAAACAAAAAGAAAAAAAAAAGAAATGATATGAATTAGACCAAAAAAAGAAAGAAAGAAATGATATGAAAAAAGAGAAAGATAGAAAAGAGAAAAACATAAAGCAAGCGTGATGGAGAGAAGAGCACCACGTGTTAGATGGGAGAACTCGGTTATGAGGCAAATACGCGGGCTACCTCTAAAACGTGTCCTCTTCACTCATGACATACCAAACCAATTTCATTTCACTTCTCTAACTAAAACAACAAAAAACAAATAAAGTTAGACGACATAATGGTCCAATCGGAGATTAGCGAGAACAATACATACCCAAATGGCAAATGTCTTTTTATTCATCTTTTTACGTGTTTTATTCTGCTTATTTTATCAATTTCTAAGACTTCATTTTTCCTTTTTGAAATGTCCGAATACACATAATTTTATAATGCAGAGTTCTGTTGTTACACGAGGCCATATATATCATGATTATACAAAGCCGGTTTGGTGAGGAGGTTCTTCCTTTCGAGTTTTATATGCTTCTTTTCTATTAAACTACTAGGTGGAGTTTCTAGAAAATTTGTACGTTTAAGTATGATTTTTTTGTTGAATAATATGCGAAATTTGTTTGGCTAATTTATATATTCAGTTATACATATGTGGTCACATATAATACCCTCAAATTCAAGACTCTTCTAATTCTAGTAGTCTCGTATTAATATAGTATGACTCGAGTCACTAATATAATAGAGTTAGACAAGTAAGTCCATATTCGTATCCTCGAGGTCTAGGCTATTATTAATACATAAATAATTGTGCCTGTGACTTCTTAAGGCACTATACACATCATAAATTTCAATCTACAAATGGTGACATACTAAATATTTTAACAACTAAAAATAAATATAGAACATATAGAGGAGACAAAACAGCATAATTCAACCATTGTTTCCTAAAAAAAAATATTTAGTAAAAATAACTCGGTTACTATATGCTGCCAACAAATATTTGGGCACATTTATATCAACATAATTAGAAGAAGCTGATGATAAAAGAACAAAACATAAATGTAAGAAACTTTGTTGCGTGTTGACCGAGTAGAAAAGGAGTGGTCGAACATCTCTATAGATCTCGTCAACTAAAGTGTAAGTGAAAAAATAACACTGACTTCAGACAATTCAAAGTTAATATCTTAGAGACCAAGTCACATGATGTAACACATCGACTTTTAATAAATTGTGTGCGTAGGGTATTAGTGTTCAAATAACTATTTTGTTCATTTCTGTAAGTTGTGATTTTTAGGTAACTGGTTTCAAGGGTAATTAGATGATTGAATGAACTAATTAGTGGTCCTAGTGGACGATGTTTTTGTTGTATTCGAATAAATATAGAACGGACAACACACAAAGAGTTGTCATGCTGTGTGTTGCGTTTGCTAATTTTAACGGTCGGAGAGTTAGATTATACATGTAACGTGGATAATTTGTATGGACACAAACACTTGAGCTCGTCCGATACTTGTATTACTCGTCTTAATTTTAACATTAGTAGACCGTATCATACATAGGATCATATAATGCAGTCTAGAGAGGCTTTTTCACACCCATGTATCTTAAAGGTGCCATAGTTTGGTAGCTTTTGTTAACAGACTTTAGAAACAAAAGAAGCCACAAAACAGACAAAGGGAGTTAAAGACTGAAGGTGGACGCTTTGTCTAAGTGTGAAAGGTCTCAACTTTGAACATTAACACATTACCATGTTTTTGTGTTTGTACACTCTCACTCCATTCCTCTCTCTCGCTCTGTCAATAATTCAACACGTGGCCACTCATATGGACCCACCATTCACCTCCCGGTTTATATAAACCCTCAACACTTCATCCCTCTCAAACCAACTCTCTCTTCTCTCCTCTCTCCTCTCCACTTCAGCAAGAAAAGCTACAAACAGAGCCTTTACAAATTTCAAAAACCGAACTTTTACTCACAAGACCAATACTGACTTCAAAAAATGGCTTCTTTCACTGCGGCTACAGCGGTTTCTCCGAGATGGGTCGGTGGTAATAATCATACTCATCCACCATTATCTTCTTCTCAAACCTCCAACTTGAGTTACTCTTCCTCCTTACCCATGACAAGTCGTGTCCAACACAAGCTAAATGTCTCTTCTGCCCTTCACACTCATCATGCTCTCCATTTCCCCAAACAATCCTCAAACTCTCCCGCCATTATTGTCAACCCCAAAACCAAAGAAACCGAAACCAAACAGATGAACATGTTCCAGAGAGCAGCAGCGAAGGCCCTAGACGCCGCGGAGAGTTTCCTCGTGAGCCACGAGAGACATCATCCCCTCCCCAAAACCGCCGACCCTAGCGTTCAAATCGCCGGAAACTTCGCTCCGGTGAACGAACATCCCGTCCGGCGTAACCTCCCGGTGGTCGGAAAAATACCTGATTCCATCAAAGGAGTGTACGTGCGCAACGGAGCTAACCCTCTTCACGAGCCGGTGACCGGTCACCACTTCTTCGACGGAGACGGGATGGTTCACGCAGTTAAATTCGAGGACGGTTCAGCTAGCTACGCGTGCCGGTTTACTCAAACCAACCGGTTTATCCAAGAACGTCAATTAGGTAGACCGGTTTTCCCCAAAGCCATCGGCGAGCTTCACGGTCACACCGGTATCGCTCGACTCATGCTATTCTACGCCAGAGCCGCAGCCGGTTTAGTCGACCCGGGTCACGGAACCGGAGTAGCTAACGCCGGTTTAGTCTATTTTAATAACCGGTTATTAGCTATGTCGGAAGACGATTTACCTTACCAAGTCCGGATCACTCCAAGTGGAGACTTAAAAACCGTTGGCCGTTACGATTTCAACGGACAGTTAGAATCCACAATGATCGCCCACCCGAAAGTCGACCCGGAATCCGGAGAGCTATTCGCGCTAAGCTACGACGTCGTTTCGAAGCCTTATTTAAAATACTTCCGCTTCTCACCAGACGGAGAGAAATCACCGGACGTCGAGATCAACCTCGATCAGGCGACGATGATGCACGACTTCGCGATAACAGAGAACTTCGTGGTGATACCTGACCAGCAAGTCGTCTTCAAGCTTCAGGAGATGATCCGCGGCGGGTCTCCGGTGATCTACGACAAGGAGAAAGTCGCGAGATTCGGGATTTTAGACAAATACGCGGCGGACTCGTCGGGGATCAAGTGGATCGAAGTGGAGGATTGCTTCTGCTTCCATCTCTGGAACGCTTGGGAGGAGGCGGAAACAGAGGAGGTCGTGGTGATCGGTTCTTGCATGACTCCGCCGGACTCGATTTTCAACGAGTCCGACGAGAGTCTCAAGAGTGTACTCTCCGAGATTCGGTTAAATCTCCGAACCGGAGAGTCCACTCGCCGTCCGATAATCTCGGACGGAGAGGAGCAGGTTAACCTTGAAGCGGGGATGGTGAATAGAAACATGCTCGGCCGTAAAACGAGGTTCGCTTACCTCGCTTTGGCCGAGCCGTGGCCTAAAGTCTCCGGGTTTGCGAAAGTTGACCTCTCTACTGGAGAGGTCAAGAAACATCTCTACGGAGATGACCGTTACGGTGGAGAGCCTCTGTTTCTTCCCGGAGAGGGAGGAGCAGAGGACGATGGACATATCCTCTGTTTCGTTCACGACGAGAAGACGTGGAAGTCGGAGTTGCAGATTGTTAATGCCGTTAGCTTGGAGGTTGAAGCGACGGTTAAACTTCCGTCAAGGGTTCCGTATGGGTTTCACGGCACATTCATTGGAGCCAATGACTTGGCGAATCAGGTGTAGAGATATACATGGTACGTGAGATGATGAAGAAGCTTCTAGAAGAAAAAAAGAGAGAGGGTTTTACCAGTGGGATGGTCTGTATATACGTCCCCGGGAATCTTCTCCTCTTGTGTGTTTTTTTTTGGGTTTTGCTCTGTTTTTTTTTCTTTTGGGGTGCGGTTTGCTAGTTCCCTTTTTTATTGGGGTCAATCTAGAAATCTGAAAGATTTTGAGGGACCAGTTTGTAGCTTTTGGGCTGTAGGGTAGCATAGCCGTTCGAGCTCAGCTGGTTTCTGTTATTCTTTCACTTGTTGTTGTTCATATTGAGAAGTATATAAGATTATATTAAACACAAAACTTTGTGTTATATGTAAAATGTCTTTAGCTTAAGATTAAGCAAACACAATATTCAATTTTAAATACCCGTTATGCCTATGTTTTTTCACTGTTACTTATGAACACGCTTTCTGGTTATTTAACAACAAAAAAAACGTAACACGCTTTCTGGTTTGTGCTATCATCATCATTCATCAAGTGTTTTCTATTGGTAAAAATATATTTTCCAATGATTATATTTCTGGAAATTGAACCAATAGGAGGGAGACAAGACCCAAGTAAACTTTTGGACGTTAAAACAAAAGTTCATAACATCACACGCCGTATAAGTTTAGTTAGTCAATTTTTGGTATTTGCATGGAAGAGAGAATCTCCAATTCAGACAATTTTTTCGAAATAGAAACCAACGAGTGAAGTTAACCCACGTCAAAAATAGCCAGTATGTAACTTGAATACGACTTCTTGTAGTTTTTTTGGACGAACGATTATGACTTGTTGTTTTAACTATGTAGTAAACGGTCGTTGTCATTAACGTATATATTTAAAAGCATAATGTTATTTTGGTAAGCAGAACCGTAAACATTGGATATGTAAATGTAAGAGCACCTCCATCGAAGTATGATGGGAGAAGTAGTAGTGGGACGATGTCTAGCTGAGAGAGCTTCGGCCTCAATACTCTGGCTTTAAGTCCCCATAGCTGTAAACATTTGCCCGGGTTACGAGGGTATTCACATGGGATGCTCTCGCCCTTCAAACCACTTCACGTAACCAGAGACCCTTAAGTGGAGGCTTAAAAATCCTGTAATAGTATGGACTTAGGTCCGGTGGGCTAGTCGATCACGCTTAGTGGTCGGATACTGGATTATCAAAAAAAAGTTCACACACAAATCAAGAAAAAAAATAATAATACAAAACTGATGATCTTTGGCGCAGAGATTCACTGCCATAAACCTGGTTCACTACTGTTTTGGGTTTACGCCACATGGCGACTCATGATTGATCAGTTTATTTATTTTTTTATTTTTTTATAAAATCAAACGAAATAATAATAATAATAAAAACATCAGCCTGTGTGGTAGGTGGTAACACAGTGGAGAGACCAATCAAAACTAGTGGAATTGTGACGAAATTAACGAACGGCATGATTTATATTCTAAGTAATAACGCATGTGTTACTCTTTCAAAGATATATTTAAAACTAAATACTTTATCTGATAAGGTGATCTATGATTGTTTAGAGAAAATATACATTCATAACCAAAGAAAGAAAATTCAACTGTTTGAGAAATGTTCGGTGCATTGAGATTAAGACATTGCCAAAGTAATTGGAAGGCAATAATATACAGTTTGTTATCATTTAACAACTTTTGTTCGGGAAGAACAACTTTAATTAGGTTGCTTGCACAGATTTGAATTTTTTTTTTTTTACGCGTAAGTCATTGTATTGATCTACCTAGATAAGTTGTTTTTTTTTTTTAACCTAGATAAGTTGTTATTTTCTAAATTTGGCTGGTAGCAAAAGTGTTAAAGGCTAAGCTTATTTATGCACAATTACCCAAATATAACATCCCTTAAATTGTTATTATAGGTTTTCTGCTATCCCTTTTTGTTAAATAGCTATAAGTTTACATCGCAAACATAATGGTTGAAAGGGTGAAAATATAAGGCTGCAACTGGATTATCATTATTTGAAATAGAATGATGTGGAATGGTTTATTCCATCAATTCTATTTTTCTTACCATTTGATTTGATAGGAATAGAAAATGAATAATTCCAAAACAAATTTGATGAAGAATAAATGAAATGAATCTATTCTATTGTTCTGTTATATTCCATTCATGTTATTCCATTATTTGTTATTCCATCCATTACTAAACATATTTACAGTTACAGCGGTACAAAATTTTAAATTGTTGTATGTATTCGGGCATACAGTACTATATGACGAGGGGAATAGCTAAGTGAAAATGGTGTTCGCAAGAATCACAAACCGAACGTTCCATTAGTTAATGCTATAGGGATCAAAAGCACATATATATAGGTTCACTTTCGCATTTAGACGAAAATATCTCCAAACACCAAAAAGTATTACGACATAGATCATACATTTTCTTTTGATATGAAAAGTATCACGACATAATACTGGAAAATGTCGAAAAAAAATATTAATATGTGGCCAACTTGGAGATATCTTCACATGGTGGTTTTAAAATTTGTTTGCTTGTTCACGTTCTCATCCAAAATATAGAAACCCACTAATAATATTCTTGATGGAATCTAATTGTATAATAAATGTATATATATTCAGTGTCTACCTTTGTAGTTTTAGAATTGTTTCACATAAAATAAACTCAATATAAACCAAGTTGCTTTGGTCTAGTGGTAAAGGAGCTCAGCTGGAGTGTCCACCCTTGGGTTCGAGCCTTGGCCACTGCGGAATTCACATATGGGCAATGTCCTTACTCGCTTTGATCTCTAGTCTGGACCAATTCGGTGTGGTCAGGATACTCGGTTAGCAAAAAAAAAAAAAACTCAATATGATATTTTTCCAAAAAAAGATTTAGACAAAAAATACGAGAATAAATGTTGTGAAATAATAGTTTAGAAAGTTTGCTAGATGCAAAACGTATTCGGGAAAACTTCATTGGATACGGCGAAATGATACGCTGGGTTCCAGTAGAATTATAATACTTATCAATACCTTTTAAACAATATCTAAAGAAATTATACGCGATGGAGAAGGTAGTGAAGCCAACGTTCAGAACTTCAGATGTTCACTATTTACCCAAAGTAGAAGGTGACTTTTCTCCCAACCAATTCTAGCCTAACTACTTTCCTTTAGTGGAAGGTTGGCACTTATGTTTAATATATTGGCAGTAACTACTTATTCGGGCCGCGAAATCTGGCATTGTGATTCGCAGAAACTATAACTTAACATGTACATGTGCTATTTTTTGTTTTCTTATGCTAAAGATTATTCTATGAATTTATTAACAAAAGGCTCTAGGCCAATATAGAAAATGTTATGCATGTGGTGGTATATTGTCAGTTTCCACATATAACATATGTGTGCATTAAAGTTAATCTCATAACGGTATAATTTGGTGACATGTATGTCGATACTCAGCAGACTCTGTACAACTGTTCCATCCCCTAGCATGGCGAAGGCGGACCTTCCATATATAAAATGGTCCAATAAAAATGACACTTCAACTCTATTTATTGGAAGGTAAATTAGCTAGAAATTAAATGTAGAAATATTTATTGGAAACAAATTTATGATTAAAATCTAAAATGGAAAGAGTACCAAAACTACAGTTGCGCACTTGATCGAATGATTGATAATGTAGCTACTAGCTAGCTAAAAATAATGCTCGAAGTCTATAGGGGGTAGAGTCCATGGTTTATATATACATTACATACTTAGCAAGCGGTGGCCATAACATATAAAACTGGATATCTCTTTGTGATTTGTTTTCTGCGTCAGTTGTTAACGCTTGTGAATTCTCGATTGAGTAGTTTGCGGCGCTTTATTTGGCTCTTCATCAAATGGGAGAGAACACAACAACCAGTGTTAGGAACTTATTGTTGTTCTCCACATTGTAGAGGCTATGTTGCTCTATAACTGTAATTAAGAATATGGGAAAAAATGGAAGGATTGTTTGTCAAAAAAAAAAATGGAAGGACGAATATTAAATATAAATGCAAAGTGATAAAAATTGGTTATTTAGCAAATTAACCCAATATTAACTATAGATGCAAAGTGATAAGAAATTTTAGGTATTATGTTATGTTTTTTTTTGGAGAAAACAGGAAACAAAACACAAACTCAGGCAGTTTTACTGAAAAGCGAGAAGGATATGAATTGATGTAAGTTAAGTTAACCAACATAATATAATGTTTATTTGTAAAACTTAATTTTACAAGATCTAGCTCTTTTTTGCTGAAATCGGTGTAAACTTAAACGTAAGAAAATATTAAATTATATTAAAATAAGCTTTTCGTCAAAAAAAAGAAAAAAATATTAAATTATCGTCAAATAATCAATAAAGCATCTAACGATTAGCTCAACGAAATGACCAAGGATATTCTCATCGACAGTATGTGTGTTATTAGTGTGATATGCATATGTCGGCATATATAATAATACTATTATCTTTACATGCGAGCAAACCACGTGGCAAATGGCAGCAAATGGTAGTCATGACCAACCATCGAACCAAAACTACCAAATGATAGCTCAAGTATGTTGATTTGTCCAAAGATACAAAAGTAATAATTGCTAAAGAGTGGCAAGAAGTATTGAGGGGACCCCTATGCTTTCAACTATTTGAAAATTTATAATCAAAGAATATACATCATTTTAGCAAGCTGTTGCTTATCGATTTGAGCTTTTACATGTGTTACTATCTCGAGAAGTCAAACAATTACATGATTCATGAAATAAATATATAATACATGCACATCATCGGAGGGTTATATGCACACAAAATTCACATATATTTACTTTGTACAACGCTATAAGTTTGTAAATTTTCGAACTATGCATAGTGAATAATAAACGCATAGCCTCGGGGTAGACGGCCACGAGTGCGAGTGATTAGAGGGACGCGTATGTCTATTATTACTTGCATTTCTAAATTTGGACTCCCTCTCAAATCCAAACTCCAACGAGCTTATGGCCATGCAAAACCGAGTTATCTAAATGTTTACTACTGCAGCAGTTCTCGTCGATCAAACTAAGAGTAATAAATTAGAAATTAGCCCTAAAAATAGAATAAACGGAAAGAGATAATTGCTTGGATATTGTCTGGGCCACGTGTTCACACATTGTACGTCGGGCATAAGATCGTTGTTATAGATAAAAGAGATATGTCTATTGCAACAAATGGAAAATAAAATTTCGGATTACTTATTTTCTTTTTTAAATGTAAACAAGATGATGTATACCACTATAATCGTGCCTCATATATTCTATAGAAGATAAATGCCAATAATGCACGCCACATTACTTATACTTCCAAAACTTTAGCATATGTATCCACACACTATCCTAACTAACTAGAAACTACCATATACTATAGAGTTGGGTCCAAAATATTGATTCAGATTTTACTTGGATATCATCAACTTTCGTTATATATAAACTATTGGTTCATTTGAATATTTGATTCTACATTTTTGGGATCAAATATTTGATGTACATTTATTTATAGATTTTTTTTTGTGTAAAGCTCCCCGTAAAGAAACCAACAGCATTAAAACAGCTGGGGGTTTTGTGTTGTGTGGAGGTCGACCTTTCAGCGTTAAGATAGGCCAATCATGTTTTTCCTTGATAATTTAATAATATCAGTATCTATATAGTACAAGTTATTTCTTTTGAATGTTATACGCATTATCTTATATCTCTATAATACTGTCTCACTCTTAACATACGTCATAATCTTTGAATGTTCACGTGGATATCACTAGGGCTGCACATCATTACTCGTTACTTGCCTTAAACTCGGTATTTGATTCGTACCCGCCTTAAAAATTCAAATATTCGGTGTTGTCAAGACAAGTAACAAGGCGACAATTTTCATTACTTGCAAGACTAAGTCAAGTATCAAGTATCATTATTATATTTTGTATTTGACTCGTTTCGCCCCGCTACTTGTTCCATTACTTGCTATTTGTTACATAATCTATTAATTAGTTTTTCATATTTATCTTTTCTTTTACTTGCATTTAGGACTAGACATAAATATACACTACTCTTCTTATATTTGTTATTTATTTTGTATCCAATCTTGATCTTTGAATACTCGTCGTTATCTAGTCAAGTATTACACAGCAACAAATATTAAAAATTTAGTAATATGATTTGTTATTACTTGTTACTTATCTAGAGAAGATATTCTTGTTATCGTGATCATTATACAATGTTTATATACCATAATATGCATTTTTTAATTTATCTTTTTTATAATATGAACAAATATTCTATTTAAAGTAATTTATATGTTACTTTAAGTAAAATAAACAAAACAAATTTTCATGTCTATTTCTAACAAAATATTATTTAGTTAGTAGTTCTTAAATATTCCGAAAAAGATCGTAAATAGTGCATAAGTACTCGTAAATAATAAGTAATAGAGCAAGACAAGTAACTTGCAAGTCGTTTATTTTTCATCAAGTACTCGAAATAGTAAGTACTCGTTTTAAACAAGTCAAGTACAAGTCGAAAATTTTATTATTCGTACAAGCCAAGTCAAGTCGTGAGTACATGTAAAATAATAAGTACTCGCCTTGCGCCCACCCCTAGATATCACACATACGCTGATTTAGATGGTACCCCGTTATCTTTTTCTATTGGTTGTTGTCTAAATTTACCGTTGTTTTTTAATATTATTTTTATTGTTTTCTTGTACATAAAATTATCAAGTGAAAATAATATGATATCAAAATCAAACTAGAAAAAATAAAACAGAAATTATTCATTGGTTTGCTTGACCTCGATTTGTTTCTATACATAGCAAAATACAGTTTTTAAGACACAATGACCAAAAAGGATATTGATCTATGGTTTGCACAAACAATGTTGTTGACTATATCTCATGCAATTTCGTTATGAATTTCGCTCCACTTAATTACTTTATAATTAGGCTTTTCTTAAGCGACAAAAATATCTGACGCTGCATAGAAGTCATAGGTATTATAATATCTCCAACCCATAACACTATTTTTATGTCAAAACTACATTATTTTAGTGTAATTTTAACATTAAAAATATGTTCATCTCCAACCACAACACTAAAATTAACATTAAAAGCTATTTTATAATATTATATTTTTATTTATCATTTATTTAATTGTGTAATTTATTAATAAAATAAGTAAATAGTATTTTAGTGGGATAAATAATATTTTAGTGTGGTGAATAGCGTCATACCAAATTTGGTGTGAAATTATAGTATATTGCATTAAAATAGTGTGAAATTTAGTGTTGGATTAGAGAAGATTTTTGTGTTAAAATTACAGTAAAATAGAGTTTTAGTGTTGGATTGGAAATGATCTTAGTTAGGGGTTTGAGCTTAATATTTACACCGATTACAAAAAAACACACATATAAAAATAAATATGAATATGATATAACCTTGAGTATTCATAAGTTATGTTTCAAAAATTTATATAGAACATTTAAATATATATACTATAGTTAGATATTAACTAGTTTTGCAATATAGGACATTTAAATATATATTACATATATATAGGACATTTAAATGAATATGATATAACTCTGTCTGCCGGCAAGCTGCAATGAACGGCTTAAGATGATATGAAAACTTTGCACATGATTGAAAGCCACCGAATGGATAAAGGGACCGATTTTGTTTCTTTGTTTCTCCATATTTTGGGGATTTAACGAACTGAAATCATTCAATCATCATCGTCATATTCCCATAAGAGATAAAAAGTCACACTCAGCCACGCGCAAAAAACCTCTGGACGTATTAGAGGTCTTGATGGTCGAGAAAGACATAACCACGTGACCGTCAACGTAACCACAAGCCCAGTCTCATAGGGCACTAAATGATTAAGAAGCAGAACATAATTTTCTCTTCACATCTCTTTTAATGACATGAAAACAATGCTTCTTATATGCCGCCAAAATCAGTCCGCCGCCATATTGGAACTGCAAGAGTTCTAATCAGAGGGATCAGTGACACAAATAATTATTTGTTAATCAAACAATAAGGCTACCAAAATCAATATACTTCCTAGTGACATGTGATCAAATAACGTAAACATGCTGAACCATCCTCTCTTCTGAATATGCAAAACAAACTAGATACGAAAAACTTTCAAAACAAGATTTGTAACTTATAATATCACATTACATAGTCTTTTCAGGTAGATATTGAGAAGTTAATGACAAACAGATCAAATGTTCAGAAAGACCATAAGCTCAAAGCCAGTTAGGAACAAAAATCTTACATGTAATTGTAAAAGTGCCGGTCCGTAAAGATGACACAATGGTGGGCAAAAGAAGCATTATTGTCCGTAAAGAAGACATAATGCCGGTCCAACATTTTCATTTTTTTACTTGATGCCTAAACTCACTTGAATTCTTTTTTGCCCTAAATTTTTATAATGCCTTATATACAACTAAAATTATCATTTAAAATAATAATGCACTAAGTAGAGCAGAACTTGCAGTATAAATCACAATGAACATGTCTCGTATCTATGCTCTTCTCTAACGCGCAGTCCGTTCTATGTTCCGCTTCTATTGACGGGGCCCATTTGATGATAACAGTCCAATTTTGTAATGAGTTAGACAAGGCTTAAGTGATATAAGGCCCACTTATGGCCCAGAAGCACTTATAGAAAAGTAACTGCTTTATGTTCTTATTCGTTGACCGTTATTACGAACGAGCGAGCGAGCGACGGTGATCCGTTATCAAAACCCGGCGGGAGGATTTTTTGAGGATGATCGGAAGGCGTGCTGGAACTAACCGAGTCGGCGCGAGGAGGGACGACTCGCTTCTAACTCGGTTCGTTGACTCAGTGTTTTCTCTATTCCGACTAGCTGAGTTTGAGATCCTGTTTGTGCTATTCTTCGTTATAGCTTACGTCATCTTCAAGGATTTGGTAAATTTCATGTCGGTTTCGATCCGTTATCGCGTTTTTTTTCTCAATTCGATTGATTTTTTTTTTGTTAATTTTGCAGACGGCGAGGCCCGAGTACAATCGGATTCTTGTTGAGAAACCCGGTGGATCTGACATCTGGCCGTTCTAATTGATTACAACACATTCACTGTATTGCTTAGTAAATGTCACTTTTTTTTCTTTTCAATTTCTCAATGTAATTCTCCTTCCATGGTTTTTAATTAATGCTTCGGGTTCGTTAAGTTAGTTTTGGTTTTTAGTGATAAGATCTGTTATGCTTGGCACTTGGCATGGGCCATGTTCATATGAGAATCTCAAGAATATAAATTTGTAGAATTTAGCATGTTTATTTCAGAATTTCAGCTAATTACGATCTATAATTTCCTCTATATTTCACTCTGTAAAATAAGTTACTCTGTTATTGAAAATTTAATGTGTTTTTGTCGCTCTAGAAATAGAGTAACAAGATAATCTTCCTTTATATTCCACTCTATTATAGAGTAAACCGTTACTCTATTTTAGAATGAAATATAAAAGAAATTATAGAGTACCACTGGAGATGGTCTCATGGTTTGGAAGTTGGTGCATTATTTGTTTTGTTTTAGGTCTTAGATACTTGTCTCTGTTGTTTACGCAAGAAGAATGGAGTGTAAGTAGAAGAAGACAAATAACATTACAGAATCACTAGGCATGGTTTGTGATTCGAAACATAGGGAGAAACAAGTCTTTAGATAGATAGAGAATAGTAGAAAGCCAAGTGAATGCTTAGGGATTACATTACATGTTCGCTGGTTGTTTTTGGTCTCTCTATAACCTGGCCAAAGGGCGTGGGGTGTCCCATTCGGTGGTGATGTGGTTACGGGTGATTTCCTTGAGAGTCCTGCAGCCACTTAGTGCCATTGTCAGCTCGAACTCGTCACGTAGCATCTGAAGCACTTTTCTGACTCCAGCTTCTCCTTCAGCAGCAAGTGAGAACACCACTGGTCTTCCAATCTGTGATTGATGGGGCATAAGAATAAAAGTGTTATTACTATCAATGGTTTCAAGCATTAGAGATATGGTGCTTACAAATATCCCTGAGGCTCCGAGAGCAAGTGCCTTGAAAACATCAGTGCCACGGCGAACACCACCATCCAAGAACACAGGGATTCGTCCTTGTGTCGCTTTGACAACCTGAACACAGGGCAACAAAGCTGATGTTGCCGACCGAAAACGCTTTTCATGAAATCACAAGTTTGATGTTTGTAGCCGAGAATGATGTACCTCTTCAAGGGCTGAGATTGTTGCTGGGACATAGTCAAGCTGGCGAGCTCCATGGTTTGATACAATGATCCCTGCTGCTCCAGCTTGAACCGCTATCCTTGCTGCACGAAGGTAATTATGGCTGGCTTCGTTAGGTATTTTTACAAAAATTAAGTGAAGAAGCACATTTGTTTGTCAGATAGTAAACTTACCATCCTCTCCTGTAATCACACCCTTGACGAGAATTGGCATTTTGGTGATTGTCTGGAGCCACTGGACATCCTGTTTGTGTAAATGAAAGTTAAGAGTTGTCCTAAATCAAGTTTCTGTTCAAACTACTTGGTTTGGTGTTTATCTTATAAAGTATTGTACTCTCTTACCTTCCAGCTTAAGGTACGGTCAATTTGACCACTAACATATGAAGCCAAACCAGAGTCATTGGCCTGCAGGTGGAAACAGAACAAGCTCAAGAAACGTAAACACAACAAGACTGCTTTAAGACTTGTTTTGAGAAACATATTAAGAAATAATGATTGATAGTATCTGATGGATACTTACCTCGTCCATCTTGCCGAGGTCAAGACCTTCAAAGTTCTTCAATGTCAGGTGTGGTGGCAAAGTGAACCTGTATTAGAAGAACAATTTATGCTTTCTGGCTTTGTATGTGCATATATCTCATATTTTTACTGACTTGGCTTTTACCTGTTCTTGATGTCAGACTCTCTGCGACCTAGCCTTGGGGTGTCTACAGTGAGAGCAATGGCTTTGAACCCTGCCCTCTCGGCTCTTCTCACAAGCTGCTCAACCACTTTCCTGTTCTTGTATACCTACTCAGTACAATCATAACGTGTGAAAGTGTGACCAGGTTTTCTGGATTTATGACAAGCAACACTTACATAGAGCTGGAAAAACCGAATCCCTGGCCCTGTGGAAGCAACTTCCTCAACACTGGAAGTAGCCCATGAAGATAGTGTCTGAAAGCATCATGGAAACAACTCAAACCAGAGACACGAGTATGCATGTATTTTGGATCAAGAAGCTCCAAACACCACAGCGTTTATTTAGTAATGAGTTTATAACATACCATGATAGTTCCAGCAGCAGAGGCAGCTCTAGCCGTAGCATATTCTCCTGTATTAGTTTCCATCATACTCGTTAGAGCTATAAGCCTTAAGTCTCTAGCGATGCTAAAACTAATTTCAACTCTCTACGTTATTTATTTCTACAGAATGTTTACCTTCAGGGTGAGCCATCTTCTGCATGGCAGTAGGAGCAACCATGATGGGCATGGAGATCTTGAAACCCAATATGGTTGTTGTCATATCAATCCTGCTCACATCGATGAGAATCCGAGGTCGAAAGCTGTCAAAGCATCCAAAAGTACGTATAAGAATCAAATTAACATCTCTTATAAAATCAAGTGTTGTTTCTTGCCGTAAGAAAAAAAAAGAAAAAACTCACAGGATTCTTGCGAAAGCGTTTCTGTTCTCTTCAAGAGTCCATTGGTCTTCTGCTCCAGAGGCATAGTAGTCGTATACCATCTTAGGCAACTTCTCCTTTGCAATCGCTTCATACTCGGTAACGTTTGTGATCTCCATTTTCAGATGTTTAATCTGTCAAAAGAGCAAAAAGAGTTAGTTTATCTGTTTCGATATTCAGACAAAGTCATAGCCAAGCATGTACGTGAACGTTGTTTAGTATTGAAAATAGAATCTCTCACTCACCTTTGACGGGACCTAAGCTCTCCGGAGAGAATGGAAGTTGTGACTGGCGAAGAAACCTTTTATATTTGGTTTAAAGTTAAGTATGTTGTGATGGGTTAACTTTAACTTGTGGATTCTGTAACAGATGAAAAGTTGTTGGCAGAAGGAATTGATATGGATGAGATTTTAAAGGTTTAGAATGGATAAGGAGATACGGACAAAGATCAGATGGAATGTGTGTGTCTAATTCATAAGCAACTTTGTGTGTTCCTTAGATTTTCTTTCCTATTATCGTTCCTAATAATTCGTAAACCATTTGTTTTTATTTCTCTTTTTTCTTTGGTTAGGATAATATATCCAAGAGTTGATGAAAGTAAAGCATGCAGGGAAGAACCGGATTCATGAGCCGAATGATATACAAAACAATATGCCTAACTGTTAAACATTCAAGCCCAAACTTCTCAGACCTCTCTGGCCCTCTGTAATATTTGATTGAGCGGTTGTTTTGATGATATAGAATATGAATTTAGGACTATGTTTACATTGCATTCCATGTTCTTCAAAATAAGGATTATATCTTCTTGACTCAAGGTAAAAGTAGCCAAATAGCATAACAGTGAATCTCTAGTCATTGTTTTGTGATTCCGGTACAAGGAGAATCAATTAAACAGCAGAGTAGAAGCCAAAAGTGGTTAATCAGAAGAATATCAATAGGTTTAGCCATTACATACATAGCTCTCTGTTGTTACTGTTCTCTGGCTTGTTGTTGCTTTTGTGTTTTTGGTCTCTATAACTTAGGCAAATGGCGTGGAGTGTCCCACTCGGTGACAATGTGGTTGCGAGTGATTTCACTGAGAGACCTGCATCCACTTAGTGCCATGGTTAGCTCAAACTCATCGCGTAACATTTGAAGCACTTTTCTAACTCCAGCTTCTCCTTCAGCAGCAAGTGAGAATACCACTGGTCTTCCGATCTGAGTTTGAGAGGGCATAAAAATATAAAAGTGTTATTACTTCAAGCAGCTTTCTGGTAAATGATGCTTACAAATATCCCGGAAGCTCCAAGTGCAAGTGCCTTGAACTTTGAAGACATCAGTGCCACGTCTAACACCACCATCTAAGAAGACAGGAACTCATCCTTGTGTCGCTTTAACAACCTGAACACATGATGGACGTTGATGAAATGTTTTAGTACATAATAAACACTTTTTGACAACACAAGTTGATGCTTCTAACTAACGATAATGATGTTACCTCTTCTAGGGCCGAGATTGTTGCTGGGACATAGTCAAGCTGGCGACCTCCATGGTTTGACACAATGATCCCTGCTGCTCCAGCTTGAACCGCTATCCTTGCTGCACGTTGATAGTTATGGTTAACCTAATTTTTATTATATTCAACTAAAGAAGACGTTTGCCTGTCAGATGGTATCTTACCATCTTCTCCTGTGAGGACACCCTTGACAAGAATCGGCATGTTGGTGATTGTCTGGAGCCACTGAACGTCCTGTTTGTGTAGATGAAAGTTAGTGAAAATCTGAATCTTCTGTTTCCAGCTATGTTATCTTAAGGTCTGTAGTATTCTCTTACCTTCCAGCTCAAAGCACGGTCAATTGGACCAGCAACATATGAAGCCAAGCGAGAGTTATTGGCCTGCAGGTGGTAAGTTTAGGTATGCTTTAAAACTTGTTATATGGGTGGTTCATTGCCACTATATAGACTATAGTACTGGATAGTAGTTGATAGATGTTTACCTTGTCCTTCTTTCCAAGGTCAAGACCTTCAAATTTTTTCAAAGTTAGGTTTGGAGGCAAAGTGAACCTGTATTAGAAGAGAAAACATTGTTACTCTATAGTTTTTCTAGCAACACGTTTGAATCCGATCAACTATGATCACAATATTTACCTCTTCCTGATACCAGACTCTCTGCGAACTACCCTTGGGGTGTCTACAGTAAGAGCAATGGCTTTGAACCCTGCCCTCTCCGCTCTTCTCACTAGCTGCTCAACCACTCTCCTGTTCTTGTGTACCTACTCGAAACAATCATAACGTGTGACCACCTTTTGTTATGACAAGCGACTGAAATTACTTACATAGAGCTGGAAAAATCGGATCCCTGGCCCTGTGGAAGCAACTTCTTCAACGCTGGAAGTAGCCCATGAAGATAGTGTCTGAAAGCATCATGAATGATGAATAAAATAACATCAACCCTGAGAGACATGCTTATGAAATAGATGGTTGGTTAAGAAACTCTAAACACATAAAAAGGTTCAAATCTTCTGTTGGATGAAACCATTTGGTTATAATACCATACCATACCATGATGGTTCCAGCAGCAGACGCAGCTCTAGCCGTAGCATATTCTCCTATGTTACATTTCATTAGAACAAGCCTTAATTAGTCTATTCCCTCCTAACTATACTAAAGCAAGTTTTCACTCTCTGCATTAACTTTCTTTCTAGACATGTTGCAGCTTACCTTGTGGGTGAGCCATCTTTTGCATGGCAGTAGGAGCAACCATTATGGGCATCGAGATCTCGAAACCCAATATGGTTGTTGTCATATCAATCTTGCTCACATCGATCAGAATCCGAGGCCGAAAGCTGATAACACATCCCAAAGATAATATCAAATCACATATCTTGTAAAACCAATAACAAAAGAATAATATAATCCTTTAAAGAAAAGAATAATATAATCTTTAACGAAAAGAAAAAACTAACAGGATTCTTGCGAAAGCATTTCTGTTCTCTTGAAGAGTCCATTGGTCCTCTGCACCAGAGGCATAGTAGTCGTATACCATCTTAGGCAACTTCTCCTTTGCGATCGCTTCATACTCAGTAACGTTTGTGATCTCCATTTTCAGATGTTAATCTGTTAAAAAAAAAAGGGCTGGAGTTAGTTATAGCTGCAATTCTAAACTCCAGAAGTTTAGACACAAGTGTCTCCATGTTTGGACTTAAACAGATAGTAGTAATCTCACACATTTTGATGGAAATGGAGGTCACTGGTGGAGAGATGAAGTGTGACTGAAAGGAAAGCTTATGTTATTATCCAAATGTTTTATATAATATAGTTTAGATGTTATATGTTTGGTTTGTCATGCATTAACATGTGTTAAAAATTATTGGCAAGTTGAAAATCAATATGGATGAGAAGCTAGAGGTGAAAAATGAACGAGGGAGATACGGACAAAGGATCAGGTGGATTGTGTCTAATCTACAAGCAACTTGTGTGCTCCTTAGCTTCTCTTTCCTATTATAGCTCACAAAATCTCGGCCGAAAATAGAAGAAAGAATATAATCAACCAAATTGTCTTTTTTTTCTACTTTCTTTCTTTTACATAATCCAGTGTAGGCCTGGGCGTTCGGGTCGGATTTTTCAAATTTCGGTTCCATTTTATAACACCTCCTAAATCCCATTCTAGTAAATTTCCAACTATGAGCCGGATTCGGATATAACATATCGGTTTAAGATCAGCTTTGTATCACATCCTTGAACCCATAAAATAATAATATATATACTTAAAGTAAAATCTAAAATTTAAAAGAAAAACATAAAAATATATGCTTATTTATATATAACTAGATAAGCATGTGCGTTGCAACAGGTTTTAATTTAATAAAGAACATAAAAATAATAAATAATTTAGTGATGGATTTAGGATTCCTTTTCGCATAAATGGTGTGAGATTTATTTTATATTTACAAATTTATTAACAGAATTGGAATATCTTCCTAACAATAAAACTATAATAACTTTTCAGAGGACATGTGGTGTCTGATTACAAACATCTATTTTCTCCATATTATTTATATATCATATTACATCTTCAACAGAGTCATGTTATACAATAATCTTATTTCAAGCAATATTCATTATAAATACCCCACCAATTGATAGAAATATACAATATTCGACAACCAAATTGATACAAAAAAATTTATTGGGTATTTGTAATGAATTTTGTTTGAGATAACATTATTGTATAACATGACTCTGTTGCAGATGTAATCAGATATATAATAAACAACTTCTTTTTAATAATGGAATTATATAAAAATAATAATAAATAAAATATTTACCTTCTCATCAAGTAGGAGAAAATTCATTCCTATAAACTCATTATTCTTGTTTAAATTTCTTACTTCCAGTTTCTAGTACAATGTACTACAGTACGATGCTAAACATTTTTTTTATTTAACTGATCTAGTGTTAATTAACTTTTGGAAGCAATTGTTTCTTGATAAGATTCTTATTAGCAAATTAAATTACGATTTTCAGTTAGAAATAAGAAATAGAACAAACACACATAAGATTCCTGCTAGCAAATTAAATTACGATTTTCAGTTAGTACATTGGCGTTGCCATTAACTTATCTAGCATAACCAATTTCAGATGATCAATACAAACAAACACACATAAACATAATACCGACGTTAACTTATGTTGTACAACATCATAACTAAAAAAATAATTAACACGCAAAAATGTGAAAGATCATGCAAAAAACTCACTTAATATTCTTCTTAAATCAATAATTATGTTTGGTGATCAAATATGAGAAATGGCAAAATATGAGGGAGCTTAGTCTTATATATATATGAATAATTGTAGTTCTTTTTTGTTTATGATACTTTTTAATTAGGATTTGAATAAAGAAAAAATAACATTAAACACTCTTTTAAAAAATTTTGTTTAAGATTTTTAAAGGAAAATTACTATCACTTTTTTGACATTAATCTTTTTTTTTATGATTTTGAAAAGGAAATTTAGTATTAAATAGCTTTTTTACAAATTATTTTGTATAGGATTTCTAAAAACGAAAATTACTATTACTTTTTTCAGAAAAATCTTGTTAATATATGAATAAGTATAGTTCTTTTGGGTTATTGTCTTTTTAATTAGGATTTGAATAAAAGAAAACTAACATTAAACACTATTTTACAATTTTTTTGGTTTAATATTTTTAAAAATAATAATTACTTTCAAATTTATTTTACAATTACTTTTTATTTGTGATTTTGGAAAAGGAAATTAGTATTTAATAAATTATTTGTACATATCGTTTTTGGTATAAGATTTTAAAAAAGAAAATTATATTATTTTTTCAACAAATATTGTGTTAATATGTGAATAATGATAGTTCTTTTTGGTTTATGATCTTTTTAATTAGGATTTAAATAAAATAAAATTAACATTAAACATTATTTTACAATTTCTGGTTTAAAATTTTAAAAGATTTTTAAAAAAAGATAATTACTATCAAATATTTTTTACAATTCTCTTTTTTTCATGATTTTACAAAAGGAAAATTAGTATTAACACATGTCACAATCTTAGATATATAACTGACATGTGTCGCGATCGTGTTAATTAATAACTTTGAAGAACCAAGCTCTCGTGATCGTGTTAATTAGTAACTTTGAAAAACCAAGTTTTATATAATAAGATAATCGAGTATTTTAGGTACTTATTTAAATTTGAAATATGTATTGTTAGATATCATATCAAAATAAATATGAAACTGAATATTTTAAATACATATTTATTTTTCATATGTTTAAGTTATATATTAATGTAGGCATTTGGATTGGTTTCTTCGGATATTTTTCAGATTTTTCGGTTTTCGGATTTTTTGGGTTATCCATTCGGATTCGGTTAATAACACTTCGGGTTCGAATATATTTTGTAACACTTTACAAAACCCGTTTGGATATTTATAACATTTCGAACTGCGTATGGATCAGATTTTTTGGTTTGGGTTCGGTTCGGATTTTGGGTTACGGATTTTATCCATGACTGAAAGAAGGAAAAATAACATAAACGCGTTGCGAGGAAGAACATTAATGGGCTTAATAAATACAGAAAATAGGTTATAGTGGGCTTCTTATGTGATCTAAAGCCCATAATACGTAATCCGTCGAAGAGGATAATAACAGTGGGACCCACTTAAAAGTCGCTCTCATTCTTCTATATAGAGGGTTTGGTTTGAGAAGACGGAAAAGTGGAATGCTTTCAGTGAAGGAGAAGAGAAGACTCAAAAGGTAAAAGAAAGCAAACAAAGTTCTAAACACAGAGGCCAAAAACTCCCGTGATTAATCAAAGATCGTAATCAATGGCGGATCGGAGCAGAGGATTCATGAGAGATGAATTCGTCACCTATGCTTACATTCTTCTCTATATCGCCCTTTCTAGCGGTCAAATCTTCTTCAATAAGGTTTAACTTAAACCTCACTACCTCTCTTTTCCATGGATCTGTGTTCTTATCGATTTGTGTGAACCGGTTCGCCTAATTTTCATAAGGATTGAGCTGCAGTGTGTGTGGTTCGGTTTAGTTCGGTTCGGTATTATTTTTCTGACCGGGAAGTTTGACTAACAGTTTCAATGCGTAAACGTTTTGAAGAAAATTCATGAGAAATAAACTGTAATCTTGTCGCTGAGAGATTAGTTGAGTATGTTTTTGTTGTCGGCACTATTTGCTTATTGCTTATAGAGTCCACCACTGTCCTAATTTTAGCAACTAATGATCCACACTCAGTGAATAACTTGGTCAATGAATTACTCTACTGTGCAGTGGGTTTTGTCATCTAAGGAAATAAACTTTCCTTATCCGCTTGGATTGACTTTACTCCACATGATCTTCTCCTCTGTCTTGTGCTTTCTTCTTACCAAAGTTCTCAAGGTAATGTATCTTGCTTTATTGGTTATTAATTAAGAAAGGATGCATTGATTCTAAATTTTTGGTCTCTGTTTATTTCTTTCTCCATGTAGATCGTGAAGGTTGAGGAAGGAATGACATTAGAAATGTAAGAAATAAAGAGAAATTTGATTTTCAAGATGTAGTAATGGGTTCTTTGGTTTTAGTAATAAAACAACTCGCTTTATGTACTCAGATATGTTACATCAGTTATTCCAATAGGTGCCATGTTTGCTATGACCCTCTGGTTGGGAAACACTGCCTATCTCTACATATCAGTTGCATTTGCCCAGATGTTGAAAGCTATAAGTAAGAATACCTTATCTTTTCATGATTAGTTGTATGTCTACTTCTTATATGTTAACGAGCTGGACTGTGGATACTTGCAGTGCCTGTTGCTGTGTTTATCCTTGGAGTAGCTGCTGGACTTGAAATTATGAGCTGCAGGATGCTTTTGATTATGTCTATCATAAGTTTCGGTGTTTTAGTAGCCTCATATGGGGAGTTAAATATTAACTGGATCGGAGTTGTTTACCAAATGGGTGGTGTCGTTGGAGAAGCACTGAGGCTAATCTTCATGGAGATTCTTGTCAAGAGGAAAGGCATCAAGCTAAACCCAATCTCTCTTATGTACTATGTGAGCCCTTGCAGTGCTGTTTGCTTGTTTGTGCCGTGGATCTTTCTTGAGAAATCGAAGATGGATGGCAATGGACCATGGAACTTCCATTTCGTAGTGCTGACACTTAACTCCCTCTGTACATTTGCTCTCAACTTGTCGGTTTTCTTGGTGATCTCTCACACGAGTGCTCTCACTATCCGAGTCGCTGGCGTTGTCAAGGATTGGGTGGTTGTTTTGGTCTCAGCCCTTCTCTTCGCCGACACCAAACTCACAGTCATCAACCTTTTTGGTTACGCCATTGGTAAGACAAAACAAAAAGCTTCTCACATAACCAATTGACTGTAGAACTAAAAGAGTTTTTGCTTCTCTTATAACTGGTGTTTTGTTTTTTTACACGCAGCCATTGCTGGTGTAGCAGCTTATAACAACCATAAGCTGAAGAAGGAAGCATCTAGAGTTACCTCAGAAACTCCAGGAGATGGTGAATCAATACCGTTGGTGTCACTGCCCAATACAGAGAGAGGATGATGATGATGTAGTTTCTCATCAGTCTTGAAGGTAATCTTTAATTGTTTGTTTTATCAAATGTACCATTCGAACTATATAAACAACTCATACGAACAACCTGGAAGAGAAAAAACAAAAGATCAATCAATTTGTCCAATTCTCATGATTTTTAGTCACTATAATGTAATTTCTTATGTAGTTGATATATAAATGAACGTTGAGCGAATATTTAAGCAGGTAAAATTATATGTTGTCTGATATTTTTTCCTTTCCATGAAGTAAACTTATAAAAATTTCTTTCTAACTACCATTCACAAATAGTCAAATACTCACATTTTCTTTTTGAACAAGACAATTACTCGCATAACTAAAAAAAAAAATAGCGCTTATGCTTTGATGACCTTATTGGCTTTAAAATGGGCCCAAAAGCCCGGTAACAAGATTTCTTTTTTCTGTCAATCTACGTGGAATTTATATTTAAAAATAAAAAGAGGAGGAAAGCAAAAAAAATATACGAAAAGCTCGCGAGAGATTTATCGGGTCGGGTTGTTAGGTGGGTCTCTTCCTCGGCAGTTACCACCATCGAATCGATCTCCTTCTTCTCCTTCCTCCCAAATCAATAAATCTCCCCGAAATCTCGAGCGCTCGGAGCCGGAATCGCCCGAATCATACATAAACCGGAGAACGCTTTGTCGTGGTGGCAGCGGCGGCGATAGATGCGACCGCAGCTAGCGATTCAGCGATGAGCGGTTGCGTAGGCGTTTTTCTCCGGGGGAGAAGAACCGAATCCGATGGGATATAAGCTGCAGATGAGCTGGATGCCGAGTCTACTCAGTCAGAAGCGTAGGAACGGTCCGCCTCTAGGGTTACGCAACCTCGGCAACACGTGCTACCTCAATAGCGTCCTTCAATGCCTCACCTACACTCCTCCTCTCGCTAATTTTTGCCTCAGTCACAAACACTCCTCTCACTGTAACTCTCTCTCTCTCTCTTCTCCTTCTCCAATGATATTAGGTTTAAGGCTTTGAGAAATTAGGTTTAGCTATCCGATGGATCTTATATTAGGTTTTATCGGACGATCTTTTAGTATTGTATAATATATAGTTCGTTGATAGGTTTAAAAGTTAGTTACAGTGTCTAGGCGATCGAAAATGCGCTGGTCTAACCAATAATCCTCTGTAAAACGTCTGAGTACGCCTAAAGAACATTGGTTTGATTTTAGTATTGTATAATATATAGTTTGTTGATAGGTTTAAAAGTTAGTTACAGCGTCTAGGTGATCGAAAAGGCGCTCGCCTAACCAATAATCCTCTGTAAAACGTCTGAGTACAGCCTAACGATTTTTAGAACATTGGTTTGATTTTAGTATTTTGTATAATATATAGTTTGTTGGTATGTTTAATTGGCTTAGGCGCGCTCTATAACCACCGCCTAATGATTTTTAGAACATTGGTTTGTTCTATGGCTTACTAGCTTGTAATTTTGATTGTAATTTGATAGGTGATTCATTTGTTGATGGTGAGAGGAAACGAGACTGTCCATTCTGCATAGTAGAGAAACGAATAGCGAGGTCTCTTAGCGTGGATCACGCGATCGATGCGCCTAACAAGATTTCGAGCTGTCTCAAGATTTTCGCCGAGCATTTTAAGTTTGGGCGTCAAGAAGACGCTCATGAGTTCTTGCGGTATGTGATTGATGCGTGTCACAACACGTCTCTTCGTCTGAAGAAGATGAGGACGAAAGGGGGTGGTGAGTGTGTTAATGGGAGTACTGAGGTGAAGGAGATTTTCGGTGGTGCTATGCAGAGTCAGGTGAAGTGTTTGCCGTGTGGTGCGGAGTCTAATAAAGCTGATGAGATTATGGATATCAGTCTTGAGATTTCTCATAGTAGCTCGGTTAAGGAGTCGATGCAGAAGTTCTTTCAGCCTGAGATTTTGGATGGTAACAATAAGTATAAATGTGAAAGGTAAGTGATATTTGTCTTTCTTTCAGAGTGTTTCTATTTTTTTTTTTATTAATATAAATGTTTTGTTTGTTTTAGTTGTAAGAAGTTGGTGACGGCGAGGAAGCAAATGTCAGTACTCCAAGCCCCTAATATACTTGTTATACAGTTGAAAGTAAGTAGTTTTTGTTTACGAAAGTTGAGTTCTGTTTTAAAGTTGAAGATATACTAAAGATTTGCTTTGAATTTTTTTTAACAGAGGTTTGAGGGCATTTTTGGTGGGAAGATTGATAAGCCCATTTCATTTGGTGAGATTCTGTTTCTGTCGACATTCATGAGTAAATCAAGCAAGGTACAAGATTCTTACACTTTCAACTTAACTTTAAGAATCTGTTGTCGGTGTCTCTGTTATTTTGAATTGATGTTTCCTAATTCTTTTATATGAACTCAATATGATTTATTCTTAATGCTTGCAACTACCATTGAAATCATCATAGTGCTGCTCCAGCTTGTTGAATCTTTCTGTTCGAATGTAATTGTACTTCCGAGTACTTGCTTTTCTTAATCATTTTACTCTGTCAAACTAACCGCAGGACCCTCAACCAGAATACAAGCTTTTTGGGATAATTGTGCATTCTGGATTTTCTCCTGAATCTGGACACTATTATGCATATGTTAAGGTTCGTTTTCTGTTCCTTTTCAGTTTTCAATGTAAAGCAAACTCTCCAACTTGCATATTGACTTTTTAACTTCCATCTGTGTAGGATTCTTTGGACCGATGGTACTGCTGCAACGATTCGTCTGTCTCACACTCCACCTTGCAAGAGGTTTTGTCTGAAAAACCCTACATACTCTTTTTCACCCGTATCAACCAAAGGCCAGCTTCTGCTAAAAACTTTGTACCAACATCCAACGGGACTACATCTCACGAAGTTAATGGCCCTGAGAAACCAAAGCCCCAGAAGTTTATTGGTCCCCTTAATAATGTCAACATACAACAACCACGAGCCGAGCAGTCTTACAAGAAGGATACCAATAATAACCTCGCTTCTTCAACGCCCCATAAATTTATTCGTCCCCTTAAAGATGCTAACATGAAACCACGAGAAGAGCAACCGTTCCACAAGAACAACCTTGCTTCTCTCCAGGTTGAAAAGGCTCCTCTCAAGCCACATGCAAAGATCAGTATATCTGTCAACCTTGGTGCCAAAAGAGTATCTCCTACTGTCAACGGAAGACTTTCTTTCGACCAAGATCAGGACTTAGCTCCAGAGGCGGACAAAGAGAATGCTGGCTCTGTCTCGGCAAAGAGGGTTTACACTTGTTCGGAGAAAAAGTTTGGTACTGAAAATGGTGGTAATGGAGTTAAAGAAAACGGCAGTGCACAAGCTAGTAGTAGTAGTAGTAACAATAATGAAGTGACATTGCATCCCCATGAGTGTAGTAACGGCTTCAGCAATGGGGTTGATCATCACAACAAAGATAGCTTACATCCATGCAAGAGTAATGGCTCACAAAATGGAACTGATCATAACCAGAAAATTGAGAAAGACGGTGTTAATACAACCCAATCCAAAGCCTTGGAGCCTTCAATAGATGGAAGTGACCGCTGCATTTTTCTTAGAAAAGACAAATCATCTCGTGATCAACTTGAAGCAGTAAAAGAGAGGTAACTTTGGCTTGTGTTGCTGCTTGTGTATATCTGATGACATAACTAACGTATAATGATTGTGTTTGCCTATTATCTCAGCCTGCAGAAAGACGTGTTGTCATGTTTGCGGTCATGCGGATGGTATGATGAAGTATACAACTCGATGCGCGACAAGAAGAGATTGCGTGCAGAGGCATCAGGAGGAGATGGTGAAGATGGTAACGACTTAAAGTAAGTCAAAACCTGACTTAACTTGTCATGTTTTGTCATAGCTTGAGCATAATAGCTAGAACTTGCACAGATTGGAGTTTGACCTCTTTTAGCTTCGTGCTTTATTATGTTAAATTCATTTCGTGACTTAACGTTTGGACCTTTTGACTTGTGCAGGAGGAGGTTGATTTCAGATGTAAAGGTACCTCGGATTCCAGATGAAGTGAAAGCAGATCTGGTAAAGCGTCTCCGGAGAATTGGCAAGAAGAAATACTCGTGAACCATTCATCGTTGAAGCCGTTGCATCACATAGGCACATATTGTTTGATCCATCCCGTTGGTTGTGATACAGAGAGAAAGGGATCGAGATTTTTCCAGTGTGTGAAGTGAATTTTGTTACATTTTTGGAAGAGAGCTAAAAGTAAATTTACGGAAAAATAGATCTCATACTGTATAATATTTTGAGCATTTTCTGAACTTTCCCTCTATGGATGGAAACTGTCACACTTTCATATATTTTAGTGCACTGGAAATTAATATAAGAGGGTTCTTGGGTTTTACTTTTCTTACAGATTTTGTGCATGGATTGTTTGTTGGTTGGTGGTATATAAAGATGGATCAAAGATGTAACAAAAGAATGTTTAATGAGCAGTGACAACTGAAAATGAAAGCTGAAAGATTCAACGAGTAGATGAAAATTTGAACATAACAACTCTTAATGCTGAGAGATTACAAATAGATTCTCAATGGAAAAGTTGATGGACGATTTGGCCAAGAAACGTACGACTTCTTTGATCTTTCGTCTTATTTAAAAAAATGAGAAAAATGCAATTTTGGATCGCAAAAGTTTAAATGGTCTAAGAAGCAGAGAGACTGTTGGTCTTGACGTAGTGACCAAGAGACCAGGAGGAGAGAGCTGGACACGATGAAGAGGGTCTCTCTGCGGTGACTCTGACTAATTCTTCAAAGTCCAACTCTTCCTCAAAGATTGTGGTCAACATGTTCTTGAAGGGCTCTTTCGTCGCGGATATCAACTTAGCAGGAGCCACCTCGGTGATGAACCTGGTGGTCTTAACTGTTTCCATTGGTGATGGAGATTGAGCTCTTCTGAATGGGAAAAGAAGTATGGGGAGAAGAAAGCTTCTTCGTTGGGCATGGAAGGAAGAGATTGCAGATGAGATATTTGTGAATGATTTTGGGTGAGAAGTGAAGTGAATTTATACAGAGTGTGAAGTGCTTATGAAGTACTTTCATCTTGACTACAAAAGGACAACATTATGTGGAATAGTACTTACTTACACTCCTTCACGTCATTAGACAAAGCCAAACCTAAGTTTTTAATAGCTCAGATTAAATAATCTTGTAATCTTCAGTTTCAAGTGAGTACTGAGTATCAATGTACCAAATAATTGATAACCATTTCTTGGATTGTTTTAGTGGTAATGAAAGCCGGATCTTAACTAATAATATGTACGGAGATAGATAGGCGAGTTCACTGGTCACAAGCACACTATTCGAGCTTAAAGTGCATAGTCAACTGGTCTGATAATGGTGAATGTCCACATGCCTCCAGTAAATTGCCATTTGCCACCCGACAATTACTGATGGGTTCCATTTTTTTTTTTACTTTGAACTTATAGTTAAAACAAGTTGGTTTCACATTCTAATTTGAAAAATTGAAACACCACCAAAAGAAATCAAATCAAAATCATTTACAAACAAAGTGTTGCGGGTGCGAAATCAAGTGATAGGTGAGAAGTATCTTTCAAGAAGAATACGATGTGGGGGCTCTTCATTTATAATCAAAAGCCAAAAAAATTAGGAACAACAGTCGCTGTTTTTAGCTTTGAGATTTTCTTCAAAGTTATAAATTTCAAATAACGTGGCTCAGTGAGAAAAAACAATGCCTAAAGAGTAAAGAGAATGTTAGCATCTCATGCATATTCCTATTTTCAGGCCATCAGCATCAAAGAACCGCTTTGGGGTTCAGAAGTTTTGATTTTTTTATTATTTTTCTTTTTTGTTTAACTTTTTCTTTTTTCTAAAAAAAAAAAAAAAAAAAAAAAAAAAAAC
>CAKOAT010048488.1:219203-271612 GCA_932364175.1 Eruca vesicaria subsp. sativa | reverse complement strand
TTTAATATAAAAGCTGTCTAATATTCTTTCTAAGAGGCTGCGAACGAACAAAAAAACTGACAGCAACATAAAGGTAACACATCACAGGATTTACCAAACTTTTAGCAGTTAATATCGCGAAGAGGACATACATTACGTACATGCATCACCGATGTACATACGTTACGTACCGTCTCTAGCTTAACTCAAAAGTCATAGTTTAGGGCTGGGCATTTATGGTTTGTGGTTCGAATCCAAAAGTTTTGAAAATTTTAACTATTCTGCAAAGTTTATGAACATCCAATTCAAAAAAAGTTTAATTGAATAGAATTATCTGCCGCATAAACTATTGTTTTATATACGTGGAGAATTAGGTTTTGTTTTGTATATATAGTATTGTTTATAGGTTTTTGTGTATGAAGTTTAAAATTAGGCATGATGTTTTTTCCCGATTCAGTTCATTTCTTTCAACAGTCTGTCGTTTAAATATTATCAAATCTATTTAACCTGAATCATAAATCCCATTTTTGGGGTTTTTCGGTTTGGGTGAAGTAAACTTGTAATTTGCTGGTGTTTTGAAAAAAGAACGCTTTGGATTGATGATGACTAACAAAATTTGATTTCGTTTTAATTCGGTTCTAACTCTGTTAAGTTAGGTATGTTTTGATCATAGATTAGCATAGGCTCATCATTTACATTATGTTTTAACTTTGTTTTTTAATCATACGATGAATCACATATTAAACTATACAATTAGTGTTAAAAAAAAAAAAAACTATACAATTAGATGAGTCTATGAAAAATCTATGGAGGTGTCTTACCAAGTGACAAGTCTACAGAACTGGTAGTTAGAAGAAAACGACAAAAGTCGACCACGTATTTAATGGCATGATGTGACAATTCATATAACATAGATGCTATAGACATCGTACCATATCAAGCATTTTCTTTTGATACGCTTATTACAGAAACCACAGAATTCTCACCAGACTAATGGACCACCTTTTATTCTACGGCGGAGAAATGTAGCTGCTCCAATACGGCGTCGCATGGGACCATTTTGCCTCTTCAATTCAAGCTTCCCGCCACCGTCTCATTGACATATAAAAAGGTTTATCTTGGAATCTTCCTATAAACTGAACTCTCTAACAGCTTTAGACAGTTTGTTGACATAAGCTCCAGTTTTTCTGAGGTTATAACTTGTAAATCTTATTATTGAATAATGCTTTGACGGATTTTTGCATATACATTTCAATGCATTGTTTAGTTACATAATTGTGTAGCATAAAGTAGTGGAATGAATATAGCTATTCGAATCAAACTGGAATCTGGAATAACTGGGCCTCGTGGTCCTGGTGGTAAAGGAAACCTCGGCTGAAATGTCCGCCATCACGAGTTCGAGCCCCGGCCACAACGGATTTAACATGGTATCCATTTGGCCTCCAGGACCTTCCTCGCCAATTCCGGATGAATGCGGTAGGATAATCGGACTAAGTGAGAAGTCCGGATACCTGGATTATAAAAAAAAAAAAAAAAAAAAAAAAAAAAAAACTGGAATCTGTTGTAAAGAATGGTGAAATCTGTGTCTTATTATTGCTTATGAGGTTCCATATATATATGGGATACAAGAATAAGATAAATGGAAAACGTCCAATTCCTAAAGCAACAAGGAATTGAAAATACACATAAATGGTAAAGGAGCTGGCCGCCTAGACTAATGGGTCACACGACCATTGGACCAGTCCTAAACTATCTAATGGTTATGGCCCATCCACTTAACACTTTATAACAGAATCTGGAAATTTTGGTCAACCCATCCTTTGGATTATCTTCTTTAATCCCAATATTTATATTATTATTTTCATTAGGATTTTCCTCGAATTCCCAACCATGCATATGGCAAATGTAACTGAGAATAACTTAATATATATCATGGCAATTACACACTTATAAACATGACCGATTCTGAGATTTAGGAAGTCATAGTCGATTTTTCAAAAATTTCTATTAATTTTTTTTACCAATTTAGGGACCTAACAATTATTTTGGAACTTATGTTCATATAATATTTTTCAAAAATTTTGGGGGCTTGAGACATATGTTTCAACAAACTTGGCTCATGACTGGTCCTGCCTATAAATATTAATGCATATGAACTAAGATTTACCACAACACAAGAGAGACAACGACGGGAGTCTCCAGCCGTATAAGAAGGTCTTGCATTAAGGATTAGAGAGTGAAATTGAGCCAAGAATGACCTGCCGGTTTATACACAACCGTGGCAACTGCCCACCATGAACTTTTAAAACTAGTATAGTTTTATGAAGAACTTTGAAAATGCCAATGTTGAAATTTTACATTTTTAGAAGTATGAAACTGTGTCTGTAATTCTGCCCCGTACGCATACTCATTTAGTCACATATATACATATATTTATGTATACAGTTGGTCATGAATGGGATTGACCAAGTATATAACAAGTGTGTTTTCATTCAAAATAAAATAAAGTAACAAGTTTTTCAAAAAAAAAACAAGTGTACTAAGTTCTAGCAAAGTTTAAATATACTCTTTACTTTTTTGTTTTCAAAATAAATAGTTTGATTGCTCGTATGATGCTTGGAAGATGCGAGGATGAGTGGATGGTGCTACGACTGCAATTCAACTCACATTTCAGCTACTTTAGATTCTATACGATCTGTCTTTTAGGCTGGTAAACATTCTTTTGGTCGCGCCAAACAATAGTTCGAATCATTTCGTATTATAATCACGACTTTAGCATATGTTTATTTAATATAGCTAGTTAAAGATGTGATTAATAATGATGGATGTAGGTCTCTTGTTGCGTCAGAAGCTCCTCCACGTTTGCAATTACTTCTGAAAAATACGCCTAACCATACATGTGCATGAATTTTCTTGGTTAGGAAGTGATAATTAACAAAGTTAGATGTTAGAACAGATCTGTTCGAAAAATCATAAATGAACGTAGACGGCTCAATTTATTAAACAGCCTATGTGTGATTTATTCATTGATTATTTAAATCTAATCAAATATCTAACTTTTAGTCATTTCTGGTACGTACTACTAGTTTTGGATAAAATGAAATTAGGGTAAACAGAACAAGACAGTTACCTAAAACTAATACTGGTGACATTATAATCATCACATGAGAATATTGAATATTTGATCGGCTGTTTTGTCTGCTATGACTTGAAACATTTAAGATTATAAGAGGCAGAGATCTCTCTTTCCGTAACATAGAAACAAAAAAAAAATGGACAGGACTGATCAAAACGTTATTGACGGCTCAGCCTTAGAGCTTAATCCAACTGAGAGAACGGTAGAGACCGTCCTGCGAGTCGCATCAATGGCTCTAAGTATTGCGAGTCTCGTGATCATGTTCAAAAACTCTATCTCCAATGACTTTGGCTCTCTTTCTTACTCAACTCTTGGAGCTTTCAAGTGCACTCTCTCTCTTTCACTTTCCCTCTCTCTCTCTAAAAAAGTAATCAATCGTTGAACTTTAATTTGCTTTTGTTTTTCTCTTCTTTTAGGTATTTGGTGACTGCTAATGGACTTTGTGCTACATATTCCCTCCTTTCTGCTATTTTTGTAATAATAATTCAGTGTCCTATAAGCAAGCTCAGACTCTGGACATTGTTCTTGCTTGACCAAGTTGTCACGTATGCGGTTCTAGCGGCTGGGACCGTATCTGCGGAGATGTTATACTTAGCATATAAAGGAAACTTAAACATCACTTGGAGCTCTGCTTGTGATTATTATGGAGTCTTCTGTCACAAGGCACTAGTCTCAGCTATATTAACATTCCTTGTATGTATCCTTTATGTGTCGCTTTCATTCATCTCTTCCTATAGAATCTTTAGCAGATATGAAGCACCTAAGCAGTGAAAGAGAAAAAACACATAAGCATGAGGACGGTACATGTGTATACGTGAAACCTATTTGAGCAAAGTGAAAGTGAATTGAATAAAAGAGTAACTGATATTAATTGAAGTTTTGTTTTGATAATGTTTATTCCATAGTTTTTTCTTTGACAAAATTATACAGTCAAAATGATAATAAAAATCAACTCTTTCATCTATCAATACTATAAACATGTATGATTTATTTCCGGTCATGCAATACAAATGGTCCTATACTTCATATGTTGGCAAATGGACATTGGCGAAGATGAAAAAAAGTCCAAATGGTTAGCTCATATGTGCTTTTTTTTTTTAACCACTGAGCTCATATGTGCTTTATATAACAAAAAACAATTATGGCGAAAATTTGCATAAAAGCTTACAAATTCAGCTCCTATAGCTAGCTAGAAGGGATCTCTACAATATTATTTGAGAAGTCAATTTCCTACGTGTCGCACTCATGTTAACTCTTGCGATGGTTGATTACATAGATACCCTTAATGAATTGTTAGATTTTAAGATTATTATTAAATTTTTTTGTGTAATTTCTTTTTTACCTTTTTCCAAATAACATATATAATAAAAAGGAAATATTTCTAAAATTTTAAAACAATTTTAAAAACGAAATTATATGTATATAATATGACTTTTTTAAAAAAGGAAAGTTCACAAAATATTAATACCTCCATTAATATATATTTTTAAATAACATAAAATATATTTTCAAAATAATAAAGATATATATGTTCATGAACATCCAAAAATTTATCAGTTACACTTTATTTCTAATATTTTTTAGAAATCAACATCTAATTTGATAAATAATGAAAATATAATTTGATTTGAATTAACTAAAATAAAGAGTAAATAAATATTATGAAAATACATGTATATTTAAGCGCTACATAAAACTAATTTGATTTGACTTAACTAAAATAAAAAGTAATTATACTTCCATTTTAATTTAAAAATATATTTAACTCAATATACTCACAAAATGAATGACTCGGCTAATCTAATTTATATCCAAAATTAAACATCTAACTACAAGAAGAATATAGCATTTATTATAATAATATATTTAATTTTATACATATAAATTAGAGGTTGACACAAAGCATATTACAAAGAAAAAGAAAATATTAACCAATTACAATTTAATTCTTTTGTAGAATTCATATATATGCATGAGACTTCAATATATTATCATTATATTCATTTATGTAATTTTGAATAAAACACTTCAGCTTATTATTTATTTCATTATAAGCACAATATCTATTAAGTTATACATAATTTAACCACAATATACCAAATTGATAACCAAACTGACTATTGATCCAAAAAATAATTAAACTGACAATAATATATCTAAAGTCCTATGTATAATTAGAATAATATAATATTTATTAATATAAATTATATATATAAACTGATTCAAAACTAAAACTAAATATCAATCAATTATTATAAAATTTTACTTTTATGAATATTCAACCCGTGCATGAGCACGGGAAAATCACCTAGTATGAATCAAATGTGAATAAAAGAAAACTGCATATAATTTCAGAAAAAAAAAATATATACAGTGTGACCCCTTGAGAACAAAAAATTGGAAGCGAGTTCGAAAGCAAATCATCACATAAAGCCCATTTATAATTATTGGGCCGCGTCTTGATTAGTCAACCGCAAGCGTTGACTATTTGACTTCTAGAGTGCAATCATAGGTTACGATAAGTTCACTACTAGCCTTTAATAATTAGTCTTTTACCCCAAAACAATAATATCGTCTAATATTTTATAGACGTTTTAGAATGTACATAGGTCCCTTTGTGTGTTGGTTATGTCAATAATTGATTCGTAAGTTACGTTATTTATATTTATTTCAGGCTCTAGTTAGTAGTTAGTTTTTATTTAGGTATTTAAATATTTCTAACTAAGAAGTGGGCGTAGTTCAATGTATTTGAAAACCCCATATGGTATGTTGTTTGATTCCCTTTATTTAATAAAATATTGTGGGCTCCAAGGTGATGATTAGGAGCTTCTGTCATGTTTTGAACTCAATGAATGGTCCATGATATGACCATGTTAAACTTGTTAAATTAAAGTGCTTTGTAGTTTGTACTAACCAGGGAGCTTGATCAGGACACAATAATTATAATTAAGTAACAAATTAATCATCGTATATATAAACAAAAGTAAGCTAGATGCAGTGCACCTCAAAAGGAACTAACTATATGTTTACACTCCAATGCGTATTATTTGGGCGTCGACATGACTCCGATGCATTTATAGTAATTTTGGAAATAAGAATTGTTTATAAATTAGGTCAACATTTCATAAAAGTCCTTTAAATTCCTCAAGAAACAACATATAGATAACATTTTGGTTAAGCTAAAGTGGTTAGGTGGTGGAAACTCATTTGATTAAGAGATTTGACTAAAGGTTCATTATTGATTATATACCAAAAAGTTTAAGTTTCAATTCCTAAAAACACACAAAATTATACAAACTAACTAATAAAACATTTACTAGAGTTCTGAATCATGTCACAAAGAATACGATCAAACATGGATTTTGTAGGATAGTTCAGGTGGTACAGTTAGATGTAATTGTTCATAAAACATATATAAGTGTTAGATATAAAATTATTTGTAACATTTTTCATAATTTGCAATAATATAATTATCCATCGATGAAAAAAATGATTAGGTAAGTATATATGTTAGTTGCTTATAGTAAACCCCACATATGTAAGCGTATGTCGTCTTGATGTGTATTGTAAGAGCAATAATACGAGAGCTTATATATTCGGGTTACTCTAAGCAACTGACATCTACTCAGCTAACCTATTTAGCCTAACAAATCTGTTCTAACATAAAATAGAAGTGAAAATATTTTTTTTTTGTTTTCTTTCAACAAATGTTTTTTATACCTACGTATTTACATTTTCATGTAAAGCACGGATTAGATTAGTCTCAAATTAATCTGATCAATGTATGTGTCATAATGCACATTATATTGTTATATATAATATATATACAAATAGACTTCATATAAATGAGATTCTTTCTCCTTCTGTCAGAAGTAGTTGTGACAAAATGCAACTATTCATCACATGAAAGGTTAAGCATTATTTCGTCTTCAAATAATGGTTTCTGTTAATAATTAATACAGGTTGGATTTTTCGTCCCCATCAATTATTTCTCTAAAATTCCTTGGTCTTTTTTTTTTTTTTTTACGTTTGCAGTATATTATTCATAGCATTCGAATTTAAAACAAATACTTAAAAATCGTTACTAAGAGTTGGTTCATTCGATAATTGATGTACTGGTAAAATAACTAAGATGATACAATATATATGCATATAAACATGCATACAACATGACACACACATACACTTTCCCAATAGTCGATGGTAAATGTAAAGCTATTTAATTATGAGAAGCTATTAATTATCTTACTTAAAAATCGTTACTAAGAGTTAGTTCATTCGATAATTGATGTACTGGTAAAATAACTAAGATCATACAATATATATGCATCTAAACATGCATACAACATGACACACACATACACTTTTACTCTAAATCCCAATAGTCGATGGTAAATGTAAAGCTATTTAATTATGAGAAGCTATTAATTATCTTACTATCACGTTCGTCGACCAGAGTATAAATGGATCGATTCATTATGCCAAACCACGTGGTTAATCAACAAAATCCCATTATTTCTAATGCAAATCACTTGAAGATTCATTGACAATTTGACATTATTGTGTTTAATTACCAGTTAACACATATACTTATGGTAAGATCCTCGTGTTTTCCCTTTCCTGACATCTTGGGATTACCAATTTTTGTCTGGCGAATTTGTTTTGCAACTGCATCATGCAATTAGGTACCGGTCTACTCTGGCATATATCCATAGTTTATAATAATGCTTAAATAAAATACTATCTTATAAACTGCTCTGAAGAAAACAAATATGTTGATGAAACTACACTTGAAGCAATCATCAATCTGTCACTTCTCTAGATGGCCGGTTAAGCCTATAACCGTCAAATCTCTCCATTTAGCTTTAATAAGAAGACTTCTTTATCAGTGACTCCATGTATCAACCTGATCAACGAGCAATCCACGAGCTTATAACTTAACAACTTCAATAATTAATTGGGACAAACATATAGAGTATTTTATTAAAAAGGTTTAATAATTTAGGTAGGAAGTAAATGGGAATTATTGGAAGAATTATTAACCTAATTATATACTGATAGAAGCGACAAAGATGGGTCTTATGTTGGCCACGTGCCAGACAAAGTAAGACTTTTGAGTCGACGTGAGTCCCGCAACGGTAAGAAGCTTTAGAGCAAGTTTAACCCAAAGACCCATTTAGGTCTCTTATTCCTTATTTTAATAATTAAAAGCAAATAAGAAACTCACTTAAGAGACACTATAATTTTATGTCTTTAATGGTGGTCTCTTATTTTGGAGTTTTTAAATTAAAAAATAATAAAAAAAATTCAAATATTTTTTTTTAATTAAATAAAACATTATAAAAGATAACATTTTAAACATAGATTGAGAAAAAAAGAAATGATGGTACAAACATTTTAGTACAATAAACGAGAATAATTTGAAAGAAACATTCGATCTTAGTTGTTGCCTCCATCTTGTCCAAATTTACGCCATATATGTTCAACCAGATCATCTTTCAGTTGTTGATGCATTTGTCTATCATGAATTCTAGTTCGAGCATCCATCATATCGGCGATATTTGAAGGCATATCAGTAGAATATGTGAGATCGACATGTGAACTTCCGGTGTGTTCTCCTAGTTCGAACTCTGAAACATCAAATTGAGTATAGCCTTCTCGTTCGTCTTCTACTATCATATTATGGAGTATGATACATGCTCTCATAATGTTCCCAACTTTGGTTTTGTTCCAAAAAAGTGCCGGATTTTTAACAATGGCAAAACGAGCTTGCAAGACTCCAAAAGCGCGCTCGACATCTTTTCGGGCAGCTTCTTGACATTGAGCAAATAAAACCGCTTTCGGCACTTGTGGCATCGGAATAGATTGGATAAAAGTTGCCCATTTCGGATAAATACCATCGGTGAGATAGTAAGCCAAATTATACTCTCTTCCATTGACAGAATAAGTGACTTGCGGAGCTTGACCATGTATTATATCATCAAAAACAGGTGAGCGATCAAGAACATTGATATCATTGAAGGTACCTGGAGCTCCAAAAAACGCATGCCATATCCAGAGATCATATGAAGCAACGGCCTCTAAAACGATTGTTGGTTTTCCCGAACCCCGAGAATATTGCCCTTTCCAAGCGGTGGGACAATTCTTCCACTCCCAATGCATACAATCGATGCTTCCTATCATCCCGGGAAATCCACGACGCTCTCCAATATCAAGAAGACGTTGAAGATCAGCCGGTGTTGGTCTTCTGAGGTACTCATCGCCGAACAAATAAATTATACCTTCCACAAAATTTTCCAAACATAACCGAGTTGTACTTGCACTGAGTCTGAGGTATTCGTCAACCGAGTCAGCGGCAGTACCATATGCCAAGCAACGAATGGCTGCGGTACACTTTTGAAGAGGAGAGAGACTTCGCCTTCCGAGACAATCTGTTTTTTGTTGAAAGAATTGAATTTCATTGGAGAGGCGATCAACAATGCGTATGAACAATGTCTTGTTCATTCTAAATCTTCGTCGGAACAGATTATCAGGATATGTTGGAGCATCACAGAAATAATCATTCCATAACCGCAAATCGCCTTCTTCACGATTTCTTTCGATATAGATTCGTTTCTTCCTCTTTTTTCTTTTTTCTTCTTGATTACAATAATCAGTGGTAAGATCTTCTAAAGTTTGATCGAAAGCTTGTTCCAAATATTGATCGAAAATGTCTTCATCTGAATCCTCAAAAGGGTCATTAGAACCAGATGCCATTTACTCGATCAAAATGTAAAATTTTATTTAGAATTTGTGTTTAAAAAAAAAAGAGCAGAACGAGAAGTAGAAATGATGGTACAAACGTGTTTAGATAGAAGAGAAGATGAGTTGTGAAGAATTATACAGAGTTGTGAACAAATATATAGAGATTTTTTCCTACATAAACATCCGTGACTACAACAACACTTGTGGTCATAAGTGGTACATAACATCCGTGACTACTAGAAAACAAACAGAGTCAATGTGACAACCAAAAAAACAAACCATTGTCACATGAAAACACTCCCGTGACTACTACACTCCTTCCTTTTTGACCTGAAAAACATACTCCACATCCGTGACTACCCTACACTCCTTCTTCCTTTTTGACCTGAAAAACATACTCCACATCCGTGACTACCCTACACTCCTTGATTCTTTATGACCTGAAAAACCAAGACAAGAAAATTAATATTCACAAGTAACCAATGCAAGAACATAATAAGAAAAGTAATATTCACAAGTAACCAATGCAAGAACATAATAAGAATTAATATTCACCTTAAACTTAACTTATTAGACCAACTCAGATATGAGTTTCTTTTTCAACTCTTCTTCATATTCAGCTAACGGCTCAGCTTTTGCAAGTAGCTGTTCAAGGAGTTTCATCTTCGACAGCTCCTTCCTCATGCTCCACACACTCTCCAATTCAGATATCCTTTCATCTGCCTTTGTCTTCTTGCCATGAGCTTTAGCTGCTTTGACACCCGGGGGGCGATCTGTCTTCGGTTCAGAGGCGTGAGAGGTTGATGAATGTGCACTGTCGTCGACCTTCCTCCTTTTACAACCGTTATCTTTTTTTGAACTTGACAGGTTACACCATTTCTGATCGTTCCGCAGCTCCTTCCACGCATGCTCCATGGAGAAATCCTTTTGGTAGGTGTTCTTGAAGATCGCATGCGCTCGGTCCAGAACATTAACATCGTTTTGCCCGCTTGTTCTTTCTCTGCTTGCAGCTTCAAACGCGCCACAGAACTTGCCAACAATATCATTGATCTTGTGCCATCTTTGCTTGCACTGTCCCCACTCCCTATGTTCACTGACTAGAATCTTTGGACTTGCTGCGAAGTACGCGGCAATTCTCTTCCAAAAAGCTCCGCATCGTTGCTCATTCGACACAATGGGATCCTTACTAGTATTTAACCAAGCGGATATGAGCACTTCATCTTCTGTACGCGTCCATGCTCTCCGTGTACTTCGCTCTGCAGGGCTCTCACCAATGTTTGAATCTTCACTTAGTGGAGTTCCAAATAGAGGAACTTGTGAAGAAGAAACATGAACACTATCCTCCCCTGAACCAAACACAACGTCTTCTTGACTGTTGAGAAGGTCAACAAAGTTTGCTGCATGTGTATTAAACGGATAAGAATCCATACCGAGCTGAAAATAATAAGAAGATGGAAGAGATGAAAAAATAGAGAACAAGAGATGTGTTTAATAGATAAAGAGAAGAGGTGACAGATATCTAAAAAATTAATCACAACCGTAAAGAGTTGACATATATCTATAACATTCATCACAACCACAACATTGATTCCTATCTATTTATTACCTACATCCAACCGTAATATACCTCTAACCAAAACATTTATTACTCAAATTTAAATAATCTAACACTAACCAACATCATTTATTACTGAGGTTCAACAATAATTTGAATAGATATTTAAATAATCTAACACTAACCAGCAAAAAAACTTGTTCTTCTGACCTTGCTAGCGTCCAACCTTCCATCTACATTAACACCGAAATGTAGAAACATATCAAAAATAATGCACATGATGATCAACAAGGAAACATCTTGAGAGTATGCCATGAACAATAGACACTTTGATCAACATGGAAACATCTTTGGTTCGTTAAAAGCAACACAAATATTACAACAATCAGAACTTGTTATCAAAACAAGACTCTAGCTTGAAACAAAAACCAACCAAGCACAATCCTTTACTGACACTTTTTTACACAAGTGACAGTGTAACAGAGCAATAAGCATATTAGTAGAAAAGAAAACTCACCAAGAGGATTAAGCTCTTCTACATAACCATGAACCCGTACCACCTCCTCAAAGGCCAAACAAACCAACTAAACATCATCGCAATATACACCATCTGAGACGTCACACCAAGGATCTCCTCTTTCATGAACATAAGCAACGACCCTTCAGCTCTAGCCATCACTTCCTCTTGGCTCTGCTCTGAAACCGCCATATCTCTCTCAAAGTTGAAACCTTTCTCACGAATTCCCTAGTTTCAGCTTGTGGGTTCTGCTCAAATCGCCATTACAGAGCAGAAACAGAGCAAAAATTGTAGAAACAGATTAGAGAGATTCGACGAGTCACCACCACCAGCCAATAGGTTTGGGTTATGATTTGTGGTCCATGAAGAGAGCTTCCGATGATTTGGTTCCTCCGTAGAAGAGAGAGACACCGCTTAGATTTGTCATCCAAGGGGGAGAACAGCCTTTCGATTCGATTAATCGATGAAGAGGAGAATAGCCATCGATTCTATTCTTCGCTATTGTGAAGGTCTTCTTGTTTTCTCCTCCCAAAAGAAGCACTGCTTATGACGCGTGGCAATAAAAAACGTTTCTTTCTGACTTCCAAAATAGATACGTCGCTTACATTAATTGGCCTTTTTGATTTAAATTAATTGCTCATTTATCTTAAAAACCCTTCTAAATACGCCGTTAATCATGGTCTTAGTAATGGCCCATCACATGGATCCAGTTCCCATATTCTCTTCAACATGCGAATCCCTCTTAAATTTATGACCAACGACCCAACAAAAAAATAACAATGAACAATTTATATCTTAATTGTATTCAGATTGTATCGTTTTAAGAAAAATATCTTATATTGTTTCATCAAATTGTTCTTTTTTTGAAAAAGAAATCAAATTGTTCTTGTTGTTTATGAACTTAATATATTTAAAAAGAAAACAAAGACTTGTAAATAACTTACTATATTTAAGACGTTAAGAATGCTTGTGAATGCGATAATATGTCTTTGTTGAAAGCTTGGAATATGGTGAAAAGTGAAATTGCTAATAATATTTTAGCTGCTGATTAAGTAGTGATATGATATAAACTACTGCGTATCAACTAGTAATAGCCTTGCTACGAGTTGTTCGAAAAGAAAAAAAGAAGAAGATTGTAACCTTAGATTAGCCTGGCAAGCAAATGGCAAATGGTATCCTGTATTTTAGCATGAAACGTGTGTAATTGACTCCTTAATCGATAGATAAGATTGTTACCGTAGTTTCAGCTAGGGGTGGGCACTTTATCCGATACCCGAACTCGTACCCGAACCCGACCCGAAATATCCGAACCGAAATCCGAACCGAAGTAGCAAAATACCCGAACGGGTATTGAGTTAGGAGAGTTTGGATACCCGAACCCGAACGGGTAATATCCGAACCCGAACGGGTATCCGAAGATAACCGAACATATGTATATATACCTATTTATTCCTAGTTTATTTTCTCTCATTTTATTAAAACTATTTATATTAATGTTATATATAGTTTAATATCAGATAATATACTTATAATTGTAAAAAAATTGATTTGTTACTCATTTAAAATGCATGTTAAGCTTCTTATTCATACTTTAAACAAAATTTGCATTCAAAATTCGAAAATAATAACCAAAATAATGATTTTTATTTTCAATAATTTATTTTCAAACTTATTAATCGTCTAACTTATTAAACATTTAAAAAAAGTTAAGTTAATAGTTAAATTTTAAATACATGAAACTTAAGTAATTAAGAATTTAAAATTTTTCTTTCAAAATCTAAATATCCGAACCCGACCCGAAATAACCGAACCCGAATTAAAAATATCCGAACCCGACCCGATATATAGAAATACCCGAACGGGTTCTAAACCCCAATACCGAAATACCCGAAAACCCGAAATACCCGACCCGAACCCGAACGGGTACCCGAACGCCCACCCCTAGTTTCAGCATACGTAAGAGCGAGGAAGCTAATTTTAAGGAACGTTACTGCCGACAAAGTATTACTGCATAATTAATGCACACATATGGGCATTTGCTCTCACTGACATGAAGTTTCTTCATATTCACGCACCTATTAAAAATTAGGGTTAATCCACTTGCAAGTTTCGTGAACCTATAATAGACTTATATTTTCCATCTTAAACCTATATTTTTGTTCTCCAATTCAATAAGTTCTTTTCCTCTAGAGATATTGCTAAAAGGAATCGTAAAATATCATATGCATGTATTATCATGGACCAAGCATGTGATTGCACACCCAAAATTAATCATAATTTCAAAAATACATGTTATAACAATTATTTAAACTTAAAACCAAATGAAATAAATAAATGATCCGTTACTGTCAAAAGAATCACATTTCCATGTCTTTCTCCAGCTTCCTCAAGTCAAACCTTCATCGACCAAACATAACTTTATTTTCTTCTTTAATTAATAATTAACTAAACTAATTAATAACTTTTTTTCTCAACTATCCTCTGATCCTCTCTATAAATAACTCAAAACTCCCCGCCCTTGAAACACAAAAAAAGAATCAAGAACCAACAAGAACATGGAAGAAGAAATATATTTCCCTGACACCGATCTCGACCTCAGCTTCACATCGACCGTCACCGACCGCACATTCGCCTCCTCGAGCGGTCGCTCCAGCCTAACCCTAAGCTTCAACGACAGACTCTCCACTTCCTCAGCCGTAACAACCTCATCAACTTCCTCCTCAACCATCAACCACCGTCGCCAAGATCCTCACTGGTCAGCAATCAGATCAGCTAAACTCCTCTCCTCCGACGGAAACATCCACCTCCGCCACCTGAAACTAATACGCCACCTCGGAACTGGCAACCTAGGCCGTGTCTTCCTATGCAACCTCCGTGACACCTCCGCGAAATTCGCCCTAAAAGTCATCGACCGTAACAACCTCACCACGGCCAAGAAGCTATCTCAGGTCGAGACCGAGGCCGAGATCCTCTCCTTGCTGGACCATCCTTTCCTCCCTACGCTCCACGCTCGCATCGACGAGTCTCACTACACGTGTCTCCTCATCGACTACGCTCCAAATGGAGACTTGCATTCCTTGCTACGCAAGCAACCTGGTAACCGTTTACCGCTTCAGCCTGTTAGATTCTTCGCGGCCGAAGTTCTCGTCGCCTTAGAGTATCTCCACGCGATGGGAATCGTTTACCGAGACCTCAAACCGGAAAACGTTTTGCTCCGAGAAGACGGACACGTCATGCTATCCGACTTCGACCTATGTTTCAAATCCGATGTTGTCCCAACTTTTAAATCTCGTCGCTACCGAAGAACTTCCTCCTCCCCGTCGCTTCGTCGGCGGAGAAACGGGTGTTTCTCCGCCGCAGCAGCGACCGAGGAGGAGAAGTACGAGAGGGAGGAGATCGTTTCGGAGTTCACGGCGGAGCCGGTGACGGCGTTTTCACGTTCTTGCGTCGGAACACATGAGTACCTTGCGCCGGAGCTAGTCTCCGGCAACGGGCACGGAAGTGGAGTAGACTGGTGGGCGTTCGGAATATTTTTATACGAAATGTTGTACGGAACGACGCCGTTTAAAGGAGATAGTAAAGAGCAGACACTGCGGAACATAGTGTCGACCACTAAGACAGTGAACTTCCACGTGGACAGTGACTTAGAGGAAGCTCGGGACTTGATTGAGAAGCTCTTGGTTAAGGACCCGAAGAAGAGGCTAGGATGCGCCAGGGGTGCGCAGGATATCAAACGGCACCCGTTTTTCGACGGGATCAAGTGGCCGTTGATTAGGCATTATAAGCCACCGGAGGAAGTCAGAGGGCTTGTGATCAAGAAGTCGACGAGAGCACATGCTGGTCACGTGACCGCTGTGACACCGCGACGGAGGAAGTCGTTTTTGTGGAGGGCGTTGTCATTTTTACTGCGCGGTAAAAGCTCTAGTGGTGGGAGTAAAAATCAGAGCAATAGTAATTATTATCATTATGTAGGCAAAAGCTACGCGAGTCGTAAACGCGTTTAAGGCTGCCTTGTGCATTTTTTTTATGTTTTCCTTCTTTGATTTTCTTATACGAGTTTAGAGGTAAAACAATACAAATATAGAGGGTGTATATGTGTGTATACAATAGGATGTTCGACGATTTTGTATATGGAAATTATACCAGAATGAATACTATTTTGTCATATATTCGTCCATATATATACTTGACTGCACTATATGGTTTCATCGATTACAAAGGCTAATAAATCTTAAAATACAAATAAAAATCATATTGCGAGTTTACAACTCAAGATAAATAAAAGCTAGCTACAAATTACAATTTCATTTTCATGTTTATAGAGAGTAATAATACACTACTCTCTTACATACTTTGTTTTTGTAACACAACTTTCATTAAAACTCTACATATTTGTGTTACAAATAGAGAGAGAGTTGTTTAAAATTCTACGAGCATAAGATAATCCAATATAAACGATAAGCTAGATCTCTAAGAGCAACATTATTGGTTATTCTTAATTTTTAGTCCTTAGGTTATTTTATGATTATAGTTATGTTAAGAGACTTAGTTAAGGACAATCTTAAAAGTGTAGATTATTGGTAGGACTTTAGTTGGGTGAATGTATTGTTAAAGAGCTGAAGAGAGTATATGATCAAGGTAATACAATACATTGATTCAATCAGCTGCACACACAACCAAATGCCAATGAGACACATATCAACTATCATATACCCCAAACTTTCTATTTTACTAACAAAGCAGCCACGACAAGAGCACACTCGTATGATAAACTCATACAGTCACTAACCTGATACATAGAGTTCAAGGCGAGCAACGATGACTCTTGAGACATAATCCCACTGGAATGAGTAAGTAACAAACACTTAATCCACGGAACCGTACAAGCTAAAACCGCACCCCTGCAAAATCAAGAAAACATAAAACCACCACTTCAAAACCAGCACATGAACACCAAAATCCCATCTTAAACTCTGATCTTGATTGAAGTACTAGCAGAAGAGAATTAAGAAGCTTGAGTACTTCTGCTGAATTCAACTTAGAAACTGAATTAGCAATCACCTATTCATCTCGGTTGTACAAGCAATCAAGAAGAAGAGACCTGTCATCAGCATGCAACGCTTGTCTCAACAGAACGTTAACGGAGGCTGCAGTAGGAGGTTTATCATTGCTACTATTGAAAAGTTTCTCTCCGCTTAATAAGTTAAGACTCTCAAGTTTATCACCATCGTTGTGAGGGTCTTCTACTTACACTCCATCTCTATCTTCATCAACACCTATATCAAGAAGCAGGAGGTCAACAATTGAGCTACAAGCAGTGAAATTGAGCAATTAGCTGATGAGATTGAGAGTAGGATGAAGCATACCTGCATCAGAGGTGAGAAGATGATTCAGTTTCTCTTTGGCCATGATCGGCAATCGACGATGGAAGCCGGAAGAGGAAGAAAGTCGATTTGTCGTTGGAATCTCCGGAGAAGCTATCGATTTGTGCTTGAAATCTCTCGACTTTCCCCAACCCTATTTCAACACCCTATTGAAAGCTGCCACGTCTCTCTTAAGGACGAAGCCCAAAGTCGCTAATTAAGGTCCGTTTGTTAGTTTATTATGTCTTTTTCATTTATTTTTTGACCTAATATTGCTAAGGCCCAAGTGAAGGACCACCAATAATGATGGTCTAAGATAAAAAGATAGCGAATTCAAAGTAAGGCTTGAATGTTTATAGAGTAATACACTTTCTTACATACCTATTTATAGATTTTAGTACTAATTTCATGACAAGCTATAAATATATACGGATTAAAAGAAAAAAAAATGAGTTCTCTAAAAACGATTGGTAGATGGGTTTACTGATAAAGAATGAGAGGAAACACGCAACATCATTTTCCAATTGCATTGCACATTTGCCACCCTGAAAACATCCATAAAATATCAAGTTTTTTTTGAACCACCTATAAAATATCAAGTTAAAGGATGTTAAATACACAATAATGGTTGGATAGAGATGGGTGCAAGACGGTCTTACGGTAAAAAGAATATCGAGACTAGTAAAAAAATTGGCTTTACCGTCTGGACTATTAAACACACATAATGGTTAGATTTCCATTGACTAGGAAGGATGCTAGTAGCCCACAATGGTGGATTCCATTGTGGAGTCCTTAGACAATATAATAGTTTTTTTTTTTTATTAAATAGCAAAGGATTCAAAGCAAAAAAATCAGTCCAATGGTGGATTCCATTTAGGAGTCCTTAGGAATTTTTTTTTAATTATTAAACATGTGAGTCAATAATACAATTGCCAAAAATAAAAACCAAATATCATAACACATACTTGTTACCAATGAAGCTCTCTCCATTTCCTTTTCTTGTAAAGACAAACTTTCCCCTCAGTGATCTTACAACGCACATGAGTTTTTTACCATTGTAGATTCTCACCGAGGAATCAACATACTTTGGCAGAATTGNAATTATTAAACATGTGAGTCAATAATACAATTGCCAAAAATAAAAACCAAATATCATAACACATACTTGTTACCAATGAAGCTCTCTCCATTTCCTTTTCTTGTAAAGACAAACTTTCCCCTCAGTGATCTTACAACGCACATGAGTTTTTTACCATTGTAGATTCTCACCGAGGAATCAACATACTTTGGCAGAATTGTCGATCTCCTTGACCACCATATCTTCTTGTTCAAAGCTGCGTTTTTCTTCTTCATCAAGAAAGCATCAACGAACGGATCTTTCCATACAGATCGGCTCACTACCTTATTGTCTTTCTTCTCATCTTCTATAGCTCTCTGCAAAAGCAAAGACACACGACAAGGCTTTTGTTAAAAATGCACAAGAATGAAAAATGATTAACTATACTAAGCAAAATAGTTCAGTCCAAGAAAGTAAAACACAGATACCATGTTGCAAATGTTCATCAAACATCAATCATTCAATGCCTAAGAGTACTGACGACTTAAAACCCAATCACACATACTTGAGAGGTTTAAAAAATAAACACACACGTTACTATAGAAGAGTTAAAAAAGAGTAGCAAGATCCAGATTTTTACCCTCTGTAACACCGTTGAAGGTAGAGAAAGCATCCTTCAAGGACTGTTCATCAGTTCCGGGTGATAGACCTAAGAACAGTTAGAACATTAAAACAGTTACAGAAAACATCAAAGCTAATACACAAAATAAGAAAGATTCAAATGAACGTTAGACTTTACCACCAATGAAAAGTTTTGTGGACATGAAGCAGAGCATTGATATCATTGGAACATTTTTTTCTGTAAAGCTCCGAGTTTGGTGCAGAAAGACATTCTTTAGATGTCTGAAAATGATACACTCTATTAGAACATCTTAACTACACCCTAAATCAAAAAAGGAAGAAGGGATCGCAAACACGAATCCCCGGACATTTGATTCCGACATTGAAATCTAAAGTTCTAATAAGACAACATATGAGTTACTTGCCCAGAAAACGACGGTAACATATAGAGAGAAGAAGGAAGCAAAACCTTGAGAAGTATAGCTGAGGACGTTCTTGTCGTCGTTGATTTTGCAGATGGTTAGACCGTAGATGCAGAGGAACAAGAACAAAACTCGTCACTAACCATAAAGTACTAACCAAATCAAACTTGAATCGATTGAAAGACCCAAATCGAAAAAACCCCAAATCAAAAAATCCCCAAATCGTTTTGAATACACATCCCCGAACCCTAAATCCCGAGAAAAACATCATGCAAGATCCCTAAATTGAAACTCTAGTCGATTACATCCATAAATCAACAACGAAAGACAAGGATTTACTCTGATAATCCAACTCTCGAAATCGCTTCTCACTTCACCCACAGTTTTTTTTTTTCCAGATGGTGTCGAAATGAATTTTTTTTTTTTTTTAAATTATATACTTACTTCACAGCAGCTGCCACGTCAGTAAGGATTTGGTCCTTCTGCCTCTTACTTAAGGATCAATCCTTGATCAACTGCTATTACTTTATATTTTTTAATTCAAAAAGCAGTAAGGATTTAGACTTAAGGACTTGAATTATTGACCGTTGCAGATGGTCTAATGGTTGGATAGAGATGGGTGCAAGACGGTCTTACGGTAAAAAGAATATCGAGACTAGTAAAAAAATTGGCTTTACCGTCTGGACTATTAAACACACATAATGGTTAGATTTCCATTGACTAGGAAGGATGCTAGTAGCCCACGTCTCATCCTTCAATTGATTGGAATGTGATCGTACTGGTTATTCAAAACAACATAATAAAAATTTCTGATTCTTGTTGGGCTTAGAATCCTTAGACCCACAATAACAATATATATACTAAAGTCTTCATATCTTAACATGTATGGTTGAATGTTGATGAAGATTTGAATGTGATACAAGATCTGTTGTTATCCTGAAATTGATACACGTGGTATAGAAGAACTGATTGGAAAAAAATTGGACGAAATTAAGAGGGATGATTTTGTTATACCAGCTGTAAAACCGCAAGGAATGATAGGGGATGATTTTGGTTTGAGTAATTTAATCATGATAATGGTTAAAGATTATGTTTATAAGCCCAAGCTGAGATATGGGTCGGCCGACCTGTAGTTTTTTTTATTAATTTCAAGATATTCCGGATTTATGGAAGAAGCTAGACTAATCTCCAAATAAGCTGTAGTCTATACATAGATTCTTTTTCCAGATATGCAAATGGACCTGAAAACACAAATCTATATTTGTATAGGTGTCCAGAAACTATATGACTTAATTTCACTCAACAGATGAATCAAACCTCAAACATGTTATGGTCATAGTCCTTTCCCTTTACCACTCGACCATATTGTCTCAGACGACCACAACGTAGTTCACATTTGTATTTTTGATTTATACTTAAAGTAACTAAGCACTTACCAAGCTAACGAAGCCAAATAAACTCAAATATAAATGTAAGTTTGGTTGTCTTTAACTAAACTTCAGTTATACATAAGCCATATTTCATCAAGTTTACTTTTCAATTTTCTTTATAAACTTCATAACGTTGCAACCTAATCATCGAAAATAGGTTGGAACACTCTTCCGTAGCAATATGAATACAGTCGTTGAGATTGAAATCAAAGTGTTTTTTTCATTTCAATTAGATGGTTATATATTTTTTTGATCCGGTTTGATTCGATCATTTGATATGCTCTAAGAGAACCAAACAAACCTGCTCAAGTGGAGAAGGAAAAGATAAGGTTGCCGGTTGCATGTTCCCCTAAACTCAAATCTCAATGTTTTGTAATCTTTCAACATATTTCCACTTTCCATGCCCACCTTTCTCTCATTTCTACTCTTTCTTAGATCTTGTTGAAGCCTATTAAAACAATGTTATGAAGTTAAAAAAAATCTCCTTATAGGGTTAAAACAAATAATATTTTTGAACAGCTGTGTGCTACCCGCGTTTCTTACATATAATAAAGGTCCATAAAATAAGTTCTTTGTTGAATCTCAAGACTATTTATTTAAGTGTGCATGTGCATCTTGTTCCTTCCCATATACAATACCGCATTAGGAATGTTTCTATATATGTTTTGCTTCATTATGTTATTTCAATATAGACAAACATAAAATGTGGTATTACACGGATTGTTATTTCGGAACCCATAATATAATAGATTTGACAATGACAGTAAAATATTTATGTCCAAAGTTATAATGTCATGAAAATATAGTTCATTGGAGAATTCAAAGCGAGTCATGCAAATCTCAATGAACCAAAAAAAATCAAGACCATATTCATTCTTAATTCACTTCTTTTTTATTTACAACACTTTTTTTCTTCTTTTCTTCTCTATATAAACTCTTCAAGTCATGTTCTCCTACATCACCAGTCTTTCAGTTGCTCTTTCTCTCTTTTCCATCACCCACAAAAGGGTTTTTTTTTTTGCAACCAAAATCTCAACCTTCAAAAAAAACAAAGTCTCATCATATCTTTGATCAATAATAGAAACCCTAATTATCATGGCAGAGTTCAAAAGAAAGTTCAACAAAGGTCATGCCTTCACAAGCAAATGTGTTTCCTTGGTGAAGGAACAACGAGCTCGTCTCTATATTATCCGCCGTTGCGCCACCATGCTTTGCTGCTGGTACATCCACGGCGATGAATAGAGAATAAGCCTTTCCAGCTCTCTACATATGTATATATATTCCCTACCTCTCTTTGAAACTCCACTGATGTTGAAGCTCTCTGTTGGTGGCTGCATGGCCTGATCCCTCTCCACAAAACTTTTGACTCTCTCTTCTATTGGCACAAAACCCTGCAAACTTTCGTTTTTAAACCTAAAGAATCATTCTTCTGGTTTTTTTTTTTTGGGTTTTCATGGGTTATTTTGCATCAACCAAAAGAGAGAGACACTTTATCCTCCGATTGAGCTGGCGGAGTTTTTGTTTCTGAAACATATGGAGAGAGTCGAGAGACCCCGTGGATCATGGATGATGTTGTGTGACAAAAGGAGTTCATCTATGAAATCTTCTAAATGTTATGGGTTTAGTTTTATTTGAACAAAAAAGTGTTTTGGTTTTCATCTATATATGACATAAGAATCTTCTTGTATGATTCTTGCCTCTGGTTGTAATGCCAACATTATATGTAAGAAGAATAAAACTCTTGATTTTGGAAATTTAGGCTATTTTATTAACTCAAGCTCAAAAACTAAACAAACCAGAACTCATCTTATTCTATTTTACAAACCAACATCTTAACCGAGTTCTGGTTCAGTCAAAATCTGTTCCAGGAACCAAGTTCCAGTTCAAAAAAAACAGAGCACTCTTCAAAGAGGAGACATCTGAAGGTCATAATCTGGTCCAAGCCGAACCGAGTTAACATAATCAGTCGGGCAATGATCCGAGAGACCTGGAATCAACAGTCCTATGAACCTAAACAAGATCCTAAACCATCCTTCTTTATAACCCGGTCCATACATAAACCCCATCATCAAACCTCTAACCAACTCCCAAACCGCGTTTACATGGCTAAGAACCGCATAACGCATACCGTAAGGGTTCGGATCCGGTTCATCCTCTGCTTTCTGTCAAACACGAAAAAAAAACCATATCATTAGTTTTAAGTCCAAACATGAAATCTTACAAGTAATGAGAACATTACTGTCTCGTTGTAGAAACTGTCGTAGTAAAGACAGGTTCCGAAATGCTTGTAGAGGAACGTTGTGTCGTCATAAGGCAATCTAGGGACAAGATCGTTGCAGTACACAACTCGAAAGTATCTATCCACAGGGTGGTTCAGCTTAGCTTTCATGAAACTACCAATCTCTCTGTTTCCAATCCTAGGTTGTCCGAACGTGTAAACTCCAAGCAGCCTCTTCATCATCTCCGTCTCCTCTTTCAACACAAGTAACGTGGGAAACAGTATCGCTAACGCACCTCCTAAGCTGTGACCCGTGACTACAAATTTAGCGTTAACGTGTTCCGCAAGCAAACGTTTCAGAGTTTCTCTAACTGCGTAATAGGCACTTCTTTCGACCATCTCCGGGAGATTAGTTTGGTGAGTCTCTTTCTCAGAGGAGGTTAGAACGAGATGGTAATCAAAAGTGGGAGTGTAGTCTCTGCTACCTAAACCCATTGCTTCAATGAAACCCATGTGAAGCTTCCCTACATTGGGGATCTCATACCAAGAATAGTCAAAGTCTGTTCCCCAATCATCTGCATCAAACGGCTCAGTGCCTCTGAAGCTGATCAGTATCAAGTCTGCATCTTTCTCCTTATCAGTAAGTATAAACACTTGTGTAGACATCTGCTTCTGATAATCTACAATAAACACAAAACACACATCCACAAAACTGTTCATGTATAAAAAGTAAACACAAGTGTTTTTTTTTTTGACTGAATTAAGTAAACACATGTGTTGAGAATCTAATCCTCACCATTCCAACAATCTAAGAACTCCACCAGATTCATCTGCAAGCATCAAAAGATTGAAACTTTATAAAGTTAAAAACTTTATCCTAATAAGTAATAAAGTTTCTATTTTGAGAAAAAAAAACTTTACCTTCCAATGAAGATTCACAACGTTTTCAACAACCTTAGCGTTCTCATACGCAAGCTTCGAAGCCATCACACACAAATCAACAAGCCCACGACTCCCCGGTTCGATTCCACCCCTTCTAGAAGAACCGGAACTAACCGAATCCTCCATGCACACCAACTGTTCGACGAAATGCCAACCTTTGTAAAGATCAATCCTCCCATCAAGTTGACCAATTGTACTAACAAACGTTACAGAGCCTCTTTCTGGTATCACTACATTCGCTGCAAACACAACCAAACCCACATAAAAAAAACCCAATTTTTATTCCGTTTAAATCTCAAAGTTTATACCTTTAAAAAAAAAAGTTTGTACCTTTAATCAACCCAAGAACCAAACCAAAGAAGCCACCATTTTCAGACAATAGATTGAGCACAAAGTCAACGACCAAACCAGTGTATTCCATCGGTGTTCGGAGAAGTCTGATGATTTTACGGACAAGGATCGAGACCACGATGACCCATCGGTGATCATCGGTTTCGACATTGAACACCGATGTGGTACTAGTGGAGTAATCATCAGGTCGTTCAAGGAACTTTCTTTTGCTAGTTTCGTCTCCTCTTACACCGTATTGATACAAGTCTCTGTAGCCACCTCGGCGAGGTCGGATGATCAAGTAGTTTGGCCTGTGATTTGGGTTTGAACCTGAACCCGGTTCTTTGTCTTTTTGCATGTCTCTTGTTTTATCTCTTTTTCTTTGTGTGATCAGATGGGAGGATGGGTTGTGACTTGTGACTCTATATAAAGGTATTTGCATGCACATATGACATATGTATTTATTCTTCTGTTTTTTTTTTTTTTTTTGGTCAAATTATACTTCTGTTTGTGTTTATGTTTTTATTTGTCATATAATGTTGCTTGTCTAGGCTTAAAGTTTTCTTGAGATTAATTTCGTCATTTTGTTTTTTATTTTATTTTATTTTGTTGTAGTATATTATAACAGTCATTTATAAAAACTGTAACAGTCATTTATTGAGAGTAATTGGTTGGACTGTATAAAGAAAATGTTGTTGTCAAAAAAAATATATTATCCTTCAATTTTTGTAGATACATCAAATACAACTAAATACATAAAAATGCCTACATACTAAATTATATAGCAAAATGTTTATAGTTACAGTCCAACTACTCATCCACTTGTAAGTTGAATTTTAGAAACTTTTTTCAGAAAAAGAAAAGAAGAAGTTGAGTTTTAGAGTTAGCAAAATTAACATAAACAGAAAAGGAAAACTAGATTTGGAAAGTTCATTTCGTTTCCAAAACAAAAACTGCACTACTTAATGCACTTTAAGAGTCATATGTCCAAAAAGAGAAACTTATTGTTCAAGTACCATTTCAACTTTCAGTTGAGTCTCTGTTAAGGAACATTTTCTTTCAACATGTTACAACGCGTTGTAATAAATCTCAGTTGTTACTCGTTACGCTTTTATATACTTCCAAACTTGAAATGTAGTCTTTTTGTTAATTAGGAGTTAAGGCCTGTACAAGTCTTCTTACGACTTAATGAGTCAGAACTAACATGTGCTAATTAATACCTGAAATACGGCGTGAAGCATTCTCCTACCAGGACTTTTAGTCTTAATACAGGTCCTATCTCCGCGGCAGTTCTCATCTATTCAGATACCACTCTACTTTTTTGCTATTCTAAATCACTAATTGCTGTATATAATTTCAAGTTTTAACGCTGGATTTGTTTGTGTTTTTTCAACAAACTATAGAAAGTCCCGTCATGAAAATAAGAGTTTGCTTTCTTCACGTTTAGTATAAGGAACACTTATTGGATAAACAATTATGTTGTGCAATTAACATGAGCAAAATATTACCTGTTAATTACATATCATAAATCCTTTTTGCTTCCTTTTATTGATTTATATTTTTTTTCGTCAACTATTAATAGGAGAGATTTGTAATGCCAACACATTTGAAATTCGATCCACAATATGAACATCTATACAGATATTGGCCTATGTTTACGACAAATCTACATATCCAAAAAAAAAAATATCTATCAATGAGTTGCAATTTCTTTTGAAAATTAGTATTGCCTTTCCAATAGACAGATTAATCAGAAAAAATATTTTTTGATGTAAAATAGACTAATGCAAGGAAATGGACAAAATGAAAATCTCTAGAAACGAAGACACGTGTGTGTTGTGTTCAGAAAGTGGGCCTCGATAACAATGGGCCAACAACTGTGCGTACCTACGTGTATAAGTGTTCAGAAAGTGAACCACTGTTCTCAACGGGCCAACAGTCCAACACTTGTCGCGGAGTTCACGTGTCCTCTCTTCTCTTACCACATTTTGACAAATGTTCATTGCTCTTTTTACACCTTACCTTAAAACAGGCTTTCTAAGCTAAGACTGGAGTAAATATTGCATCCATGTGTTACGTCTATAACTCTAAATTAATCACTATGATTAAGGATTTAGGATAATTGGGAGTCTGCCTTGTTATGCTGTACTTATTATACTTATTATAGGACTATTAGATTTTGCAAAGTAGATTTTGTACTCTAAACCTGTAAGGCAGTCTCTTGACACTTCCTGTGGATCATATTTAGATTAGAAAGAACGACTTATATCATTTAATGCAAGTCTTGTGACTTTTGGGACAAATAATTTTTTTCTACTCTTGACATGCACGCAATACGTCGGTTCTGTATGTTATCAGTTCTCAAAATTAATTATTCCGAAAAAGTAAACTCTCCAACAAGCAAAGCATTTTTTTCTTGTGTGGTTTCTCTTTTCTCACACGAGTGCATACTATGTACCACAGTACCAGTTTCATATAGCTATTTGATTTTACAATCTTAGCTGTGAATTTGTGATATTTAGCAGAATATGTTACTTTAAATGATAAACTATATAACGAGCTAGTTTGAAAAAGCCTTTTGTCAAAAAAAAACGAGCTAGTTTGAAAAAGCCTTTTGTCAAAAAAAAACGAGCAAGTTTGACGAAATACATAAATCTATGAATATGATATAATATGAGTATCCGGATCCTCGAGTCGGGTCTGGATCGGGTTTTGTCGGGTCCATATCTTTTGGGTCTTAGAAATTTGGACCCATATAATTATCTATAATTTTTGGGTCGATTTCGGATCGGATCTTGTCAGGTTTGTTGGTTCGGGTATATTATCGGGTCGGTTCAGGTATTTAGGATTTGAAAAGGATCCGAAAGATCCAAACTGGATCCCAAAACTCGAAAATTCTAAAAAGACCCGAAGAAACGCAAAATAATCCGAAATATTATCCAAAATCAGACCCAAAAAATCTAAAATATACTAGGAATTTTATCTCGATACCCGAATTATATTTTTTGAAATCTAAAAGTTTACCTAAAACCTAATATTATATTCGAAAATCCAAATCTGAAACTTTAAAAAATACCTGAATTATCAAAAATATACCCAATCACCTAAATATACCTAATATATACCATAATTTGTGGATACTTAGAATACCCGATCGGGTTTCTAGTAGGACCTGGACGAACCGAGACATGCGGATCCAAACAAAAAATACCCAACAGATACCCTAGCAATGATCCGAACCCGGATCTGGATCTGTATTTTCGTGTCGGTTCTTGTTCGGGTCTGTGTCAAATACTCAGACCTAATTCTATTGATAAATTTGTAAACTTACAAATATATAATTTTTTTGTATAGATTTGAAGCCCATTTCGTTGTAAATAAATGTTAAAATTATTGGGCTTTTAATTGGCGATTTTCAGTTGGACTTTTAATGGATGATTTTCATTAAAAATAAAAGAAAGTGGAATGTTTTGTAATTTCCTTAAAAAATCAGGGGCAGATTAATAAGCAGTCATCTACTTTAATAGTATAGATTTAGTTCTTATATGTGTAAATACTATTTATTCAGTTTCTTTCTATGAGAATTTTTGGTGGACTATTTTTTAACAAGTGGCTTATATATTTTGATATTCTAGAAATTAGTCTTCGAATAACTTTCAGTGCTTTATTTATTTAAATTAAAAGAAAAATTATATTATTCCGTCTGCACATAACACCAAAACCATGTACAATACAGACGGACTCATGGACTCCAAAGGAATAAAACGATAAAGGGAATAAAATATGTATGAGTAATATTAATAAGTTTGTGAACCTTACGAACTTAGGAATACTTTATAAGATCCAGTCTATATAAAGGCTTTTGTAGTGGGGGTGGTCTCTGCATATCTATACTATTAAAATTAAAGACACCATTAAAAAATCTACTGATGCAAGTTGTTTACACCCTTATTAATAGCATTTTGATAATTTATTTTTTGGATTTATATCTATATATATATCGATTTGTTATAAATCATATCAAATATTACATATACCAGAATTATTATCTCTCTTCCCACTAATTACTCTAACCATATTTCATTCTATATTCCATACATTTATATTGTCTTATACACCTTATATCACACGATTTAAATTTATAGATTTCCAACATTACAATTTTTTGGTTGATATTTTTTGGTATATGCATTACATATCGATGATATGATGCTATATTTCATATATTAATATTTTCATATAGTTGTACTAAACCTTCAAAGACTATACTTTATAAACCCATATTACTCTAACCATGATATGATGTTATATATTAAAATTTTCATATAATTGTACTACACCTTATATTTCAAAGACTATATGATATAAATTCATACTACACTGGCCAACACTTTGTAACCAGTGTAGTTGATTGTATACCTTATAATACACGATTTCAATATATAGATTTTTAGCACTATAATTTTTTTTGTTGACATTTTTTGATATATGCATCATATATCGATGATATGATGCTATATTTCATATATTAATATTTTCATATAGTTGTATTACACCTTATATTTCAAAGACTATACTATATAAACTTATATGACTTTAACCATGATATGATGCTATATTCATATATTAAGATTTAAAACACAGTTGTACCCTACCTTATATTTCAAAGACTATATGATATAAACTCATACTACACTTTATATTACATATATTAATATTTTGTTATAGTTATAGACATTTGTTAATGTATTATATAATATATTATCTATATCGATATTCTCATGAGTTTTGCATACTATATCAACCATTTTTTAATGTCTCACTACTTCTATCATTTATTTCATATCTCAAAACTATTTCAAATATAAGGAAAATGGAAAATCCATTCAAATGTCCTTCATTCCATATTTTTAAGATATTTGAGAATGGAGAATCCATCCAAATGTCCTTCATTTCATGTTTTTCTTTATATCTCGATATATCATCATTCTCATGGTGACATTTAATGGACGAGATACGTTTTGTTAAGAAAATATTGCAAAAACTATTTTCTATAATTATCTTCCTACTAAAATAAATAAATTGCTTCATCTACAAGTTTATAGATTAACCACAATCAATATCGTGGTTATTTATTCTTTGGTTGGATTCCATAAATTTCGGTAACTTATCGTAGTTGGATTACAATTAACTGTTAAAACTTTAAACTTCCTATCTAATTCAAAATATCTTCAAGAAATATTCTTTATTCCTCGAAAGAGATATTTTAAAAAAATTGTCTAAATATTCTGCCCTACATTTACGTAACCTAAATGTATATCGTCCCAACCTATTATAAATATAGCCTCTGTTAACCACTATATTCATCATTCCTTCAAAAAAAACCTAAAAAAAAAGGACGAATAATTTGCAGTTGTCTTTCTTGAGCGATATAAAACCGAGGAAGACTGCATGTCGCATCCAAGTCAAAATCCTTCATACATGGAGACATTTCATGAAAGACATATGAGAGACAATGGGACTAATTCTTTGTGATGCAAATGTAAGTTTATCGTTTTATATAGATTTATAATTTATATATCTTCATTTCGTAAGTTTTATATATTTAATATAAAAGATATAGGCCTATAAATATATTGATTTATAATTTGATATGCAATTCTATTAATGGTCAGAGAGTAGCTTGATGTCTTTGGGATAAATTTGCTGAGAATCTTCATACAGCTAGCCAAGAATCAGAAGGCATGGTGATATGTCTTCTACGATTTGCTAAGATTGGGCAATATAGAGGTATTCCTTGAAAATGAAAACTTCTTTTTCGATTTTGTACTAAATGACCATTGTTTATATAGTTAGAAATATGTTTCTACTAACTCAATGTTTTGATCATTCCTTCAATTTTCTATTTTATGTCAGAAAAAATTATTCAGATGTTTATGATTTATTTTTGGTTATAGATGAGGTCTAAATTTCAAATACTTATGATGTAAGTAGGGCTGCGAATCAGAGTCATCACCCGCGGGTCCCGTCCCATTTGACCCGCTGTGGGGCAGGTGCGGGTCAAACAATTTGAAAAATTGATTGGCGGGTGCGGGTTATGAGTATTTTATGCGGGGCGGCTGCGGGTTGGTAGATTTTGAATCGCGGATTTAGGGTTTAGGCCATGGACCCATCCAATTTTAGTTTCAATTTAATATGTGTTTTAATTCTTCATACTCTCACAACACTTAATTTTCTAATTCTCGGTTCAACCAAAAACTGATTCGGTTATACAAAACTCAATGAAAATACCCTACTGAAAAGTTAAATATACATCAAATTTCACATATAAACTATCATATAATAGAAATCGAATCATTTGATATATTTTGTTACAACCAAAACAAAACTTACGCTTCTCAAGCGCAGATCAAAATCTAGTTATGTTACTTTAAATTTCGTGGGTGGAAAAATATCTTCTAAAGTAAACATATAAGCATATATACACATACCTTGGAAAATAGATAAATAGAAGAGAAAAAAAACGTACACAATACACACTAACATGCACGCACCGACCGTTTTATTATGGAAGCAAATAGTTCTCCTCTATCCTTGCGTATGGACCTACACAAATAACGTAGTTAGGTCGCCTAGCTTTTGTTGAAAATCAGAAATTAAAACGACGCGTAGTTTGTCGGCAAGCATATAAACGGCAGCCATTACGTGCAGACTAGTTAGATGTCGTATGACATGGCCTAGTAGTTTAACGGCTTCATTGGTTTGCCTGAAAGATGTCTTGTTAAGAGCTATTAAACGCAACTCTTTTTGTACATATTGATAAGTACTTTTTCTTCTCTTGTTTATTTTTGTCTATAAACTTTTGTTTTTATCAAACTTAATAGTTTGCGTCAAGTGTCATTAGAAATGAGAATATACCTAATATACCTACTCCACCATACAATCCTACGAACAAAAACGAAAGCGAAAATAAATAATAAATACTAGCATGATAAGAGTGTTTTAGTCACCCGACGAATATTTGTAGATAAACGTCAGGTTTCACAGAAGCTAGCCTGATTGTGTTGCCTGTTTATCTAATATTTTCTTTACATCTGTTTTGTTTAACAAATATATAGTTGAAGTTTCAATGAATGGATTTTTAAACATAAAAAAAAAAAAAAATTGCTGGATAGATACATCATATCTTTTTTTTTAAATACATATCGTCCATTCTTGCTGGCACACGGTTGGCTTCAAGCTATTGAAATCCTTTTCAGTAAGCATGTATAACACTTTCAGATTAAATTACATGTGTCCAACTTAATTCAAGTATAGGAGTGCTAGCTTCGTAAATACCTAATTATTAATCTACTAGTAATATGTTTCCTTTCAGGAAATAAATAGATATCTGCATATCGCCAATGGTTTTCTGCAAATTGCATCGATATATGCAAATTCTATTACTCCGGAATGCTAAAATACGAAGCGTGTATATGTTTGTCTCGTCGGTGCATTTAAAAGTTAATATCCCAAACACGTATATTGTTGGCCGGTCAAATATTCGGAGCAAGCAAGTTAGTGTTTAACTGTTTCGAGAAAAATCAAGAAAACGAACGTTGTGCAAGAAGACATTTTCAACGAAGACATTACTAAGGGAATGAGAGGCAAACCACGTAGAGTGACCGATTAACACGTTATTACCAAAACAATTATTTCATATTCATTGCGATAATCTAAACTACATGATTGATTATCTTCCTGATGTAACTTTTTGTTTGACATTAATTTCGAACCTAACAAAAATGATTGGCGTTAGGATATAAAATGCTGAACGAGGGGATACTTAATTCAAGTACTTAACTTAATAATTAGTACAACAGAATTATTCTCTTTTCTCATACTCTCAAACAAGAATCTCGTGAGTTTCTTTAAGATGAATTTATCATATACATTGCATACCGATAATTGCAATATTAATACGCGTTTTTAACTCACAGTCACTAATCACCCACACGTTACTTACGCTTTTTGTCTCTACAAACTCATTACTTTGGTAAGAAAATTAACTTTTTAACACTATTTCGTTTTAAAATTCCACTTAGATGTGAAGGGAAAGTAATTAAATCTTCAAAGCAATGATGGAGAGACCCAATCATGACCAATCTTCAAAGTAATCTAGACTGTATGAAAGCTTCGTTTTATTCACAGAACAAAAAATGCTAGAAGCTAAAATAAAAATTAAAAAATCGAACAGAAAAGACGACCTTTAAAAGCGCGTAGGGCTTATGAAAACTACAGGTAGTTATTATTTTATTTGTATATATTTAAATATTTTTATTTTATTTGTGGGAATGAGAGGACTGCATAAAAGGACATGCGTCAGACCATAACCATGAATACACCAACCAAATATCAATTGTTATTAAATAAACCTCATTCATGAACATACTTCAAAGCAAAATTAGCATCTCTTAAGTGTTTAATTAATCAATAACAAATCAAAATTAAGAATAATAAAAAAACATTGCTAAAGCTAAGTGCCGAAGGCTATTTCAATGGCTCTTGGATTCTTACTTATAGCAAATCGTGCTGGCCAGCTTTACTCGATTAACTCGTCTTATGGCTGAAAACAGTATAAAATCTAACCTCACAAAATAATAATAAATAAATAAAATATAAAGAACACAAAAGCCTCAAATTTTACAAATTCAAAGTTTTTTTCATTTTTTGAGTTTTTGTCATTTGGATTTCCTCTGTCTCATCTGGTTCCAGAGAGAGAGAGAGGATGAAGAAGAAGATGAGTGAGAATCACCGTGTGGGTTTGGCTCTGTTTATACTCTGCATTGTAGGGTTGAAGCCAAGTTTCATCTTTGGAGACACAAATGCTGATGATAGTGAGTTTACTCTTCCTCCTCTGCTTCTCACACTCTGTTTTCTCTCTGTTTTTCCCCAAAAGTCTCCATCTTTTCTTGTTTTTTTAATCCTTTATTTGTGTAACTTTGATCGTTGATTCTTGGTTTTATGTTGAAGTTTTTGTTTCTTTATCCTCAAAGCTCAAAACTTTCTGTTTAGTTCATAAAACCCAATGATCTGCTTCACGGAACCGACAAAAAGTTTGACGGTCTGAATAGTTAACTCATGGTCTCTGTTTCACAATATGTGCAGCTTCGGCGTTGAACAACATGTTCAGTTCCATGAATTCACCAGGACAGCTATCACAATGGACAGCATCAGGAGGTGATCCTTGTGGACAAAACTGGAAAGGCATCACGTGTTCTGGCTCACGAGTTACTCAAATGTAATTATTATCTTTCTTTTTTTTTATCATTGATCACTGTATTCTATCTTGTTTTTCTATGTTTAATTTAATATCTTTGTTTTTTTTATCTACTTGCAGAAAGTTATCAGGTCTTGGACTTTCTGGAACGCTAGGATTCAAGCTTGATATATTGACTTCTGTTACTGAGTTGTAAGAACTCATCTTCTATGATTATTTTTCTTTATTGGCATAGCTTATAATCTCAAGGGTTGTTTTGGTGGAAACCTGCAGTGATGTAAGCAGCAATAATCTTGGAGGGGATTTACCTTATCAGCTTCCTCCAAATCTGGAGAGATTGTATGTTTGATAGATTCTCTCTACATACAAGTTTTCTATGTGGGGTCCCCATGTTTGATGAAGTTTCTGAATTTGTTTTAGGAATCTTGCTAATAACCAGTTCACTGGGTCTGCTCAGTATTCCATTTCTCTAATGACATCTCTCAAGTACCTGTAAGTTTCTTAGTTTAGTTTTATTATCTATCTTCAGACATCTCTTGGATAAAAGTTTGGTTGTTGAATGTTGCATTGGTTTTGCACAGCAACCTTGCTCACAACCAGCTCAAGCAACTAGCTATTGACTTCACAAAACTCACCTCTCTCTCTATCTTGTAAGATCCTCTTCTCTCTTTTCCTAAGTTAAACTAGGTAGGATATTGATTACTTAATGAACAAAATTCATGTTTGTGTTTTCAGGGACCTCTCTTCCAATACTATCACAGGTTCTCTTCCGAACTCAATGAGCTCCCTTACGAGTGCAAGGTCGATGTAAGTAGCCTCCATGCGTTATAAGAACTTTACTTAAGCGAATCAGTTGATACTAACATTTATGTTCATGAATGAACTTCACAGTTATCTACAGAACAATCAGTTCACAGGCACCATTGATGTACTAGCCACACTTTCCCTCGAAAACTTGTGGGTAACTTAAGCTTTATCTTTGTCTACAAGTTTATCACATTAAACATCACTTGATGTTATGTTCTTGCTGAATGTTTCCTCAGGAACATTGAAAACAATCGTTTCACAGGCTGGATCCCTGCTTCTTTGAAAGGCATTCACCTGCAGTAAGTTTTTTCATCAGTTTCTTTGAAACTTCTTTTACTTATCTCACTAAATGTTCTCATGAATGATCTTTGGAAACAGAAAAGATGGTAACTCATTCAATACCGGGCCTGCACCTCCACCACCTCCCGGCACACCTCCTCCTATCCATAAATCACCTACTCCTAAATCCGGTAACCGTGGATCATCCCCATCACATGGTGATTCCAGTAGTAGCAGTGACTCCAAGAGCTCAGGGCTTGGAGCTGGTGGAATAGCAGGAATAGTCATTTCATTGTTAGTTGTTACAGCAGTCATAGCTTTCTTCTTGATCAAGAGAAAAAGATCAAAGCGGACATCGTCTTCCACTGACATTGAAAATGCTGATAACGTTAACCAACCCTTCTCACTCACTTCAAATGACATTTATCAAGGTACCACTAATTAAAAAGAATTTGTTTTCCACATTCAAATGTTCTTATGGTTTTTTTTTCTAACTTTGTATTCATGTTGGTTACAGAGAATAAGTATATGCAAACACCACCTGTAGTTGAGACAAAGAAGCTGGACAATTCATTGTCAATGAATCTACGTCCTCCACCATCTGAGAGACACAAGTCTTTTGATGAAGATGATTCAACACCGAGAAAGCCTATTGTTGCAAAGAAACATGCAGTCGTGGTCCCTTCAAATGTGAATGTATATACTGTTGCAGATCTTCAAATAGCTACCAATAGTTTCAGCGTTGATAATCTTCTCGGTGAAGGGACTTTTGGGAGAGTGTACAGAGCTCAGTTTGATGATGGAAAGGTATTAAACTTTATAGAAACATATACATAGCTTCATTAATGTTCTGCTGCTGAGAGATTGTGTTGATCTGGTAGGTACTTGCTGTGAAGAAGATAGACTCGTCTGCGCTTCCCACTGACACGGCTGATGATTTTACCGAGATTGTATCCAAAATTGCGCATTTGGATCATGAAAACGTCACAAAGCTTGATGGTTACTGTTCTGAACATGGACAACATTTAGTGATCTATGAGTTCCATAGAAACGGCTCGTTGCATGACTTTTTACATCTTTCGGAAGATGAAAGCAAACCTTTGATATGGAATCCTCGTGTCAAGATCGCTCTTGGCACTGCACGTGCATTGGAGTAAGTCTTTTAAACATCTGAAACCACATCAGTTACTCATTAAATGGCTCATGGAAAATGTTGTTTGGCTTTGCAGGTACTTGCATGAAGTTTGTTCACCGTCTATAGTTCATAAGAACATCAAATCAGCAAATATTTTACTAGATTCTGAGCTGAATCCACACCTCTCTGACTCTGGTCTCGCTAGCTTCCTCCCTACTGCAAATGAGGTATGTACAGTAACCTCCAACAGTGTCATTTTTCCTCTAGTCTCTCTCTGTTGTTTCTATAGTACTTATCATTCTGATACTATGTGCAGCTATTGAACCAAAACGATGAAGGATACAGCGCACCAGAAGTTTCAATGTCAGGCCAATACTCTTTGCAGAGCGATGTTTACAGTTTTGGTGTAGTGATGCTTGAACTTTTAACCGGAAGAAAACCATTCGACAGGTACTATTACTATTCAATATAACCGTTGGACTTATCATTTGTCTTAAAGAGTGCAATGTGTTATGAACTAGTAAGTCATTTTGGTGATTACAGTACAAGGTCAAGATCTGAGCAGTCATTGGTGAGATGGGCAACACCTCAGCTTCATGACATTGATGCATTGAGCAAAATGGTTGATCCTGCTCTCAAAGGGCTTTACCCTGTTAAATCTCTCTCTCGTTTTGCAGATGTTATCGCACTCTGCGTTCAGGTAATGTACATAGATACATATAAATGTGTATGCAGAATGAAAATGTTAATGTTGTTTTGTAATATTCTGTAACAGCCGGAGCCAGAGTTCAGACCACCGATGTCTGAAGTGGTGCAAGCGTTGGTTGTGTTGGTGCAGAGAGCCAACATGAGCAAGAGAACTGTCGGAGCTGGCTCTGGTAGCTCCGGAGTTAATGATTACATGTAAATTCTTTACCTGAGTGACTAAAAAACAACAAACAAAAGATTTACCCTATTATTCTGAGTTGGAGGAGAACCAAGTGATAAGAGAGACACAATCAAACAAAACCAAAGTTTTCTTCTTTTTCATTTTCATAAAGCTGAGGGAATAACAACAACAACAACCTTTACGCATTGTAAAATTTTCATGTTTCCTTGTAATGTGTTCCCAAGTGTAGCCTTTTAAGATTCCGACAACATGAACAAAAACCATGTCCTTTTGTGAGTTCCGAGCTAATACGGTCTTTTTCCATTTGTATTATTATTATTCTTTTTTGAAAAAAATCGTGTTAATAAATGGAAACAATGAACTTTTTTACCTTTTTTAGGTATCAGAACATCTCCAATGTATATTTCTACATTTTCCCCTAAAATAGAAATCTCTATTAGAAGTGTATTTGATTTAATATATACCTTTATAATAGAGTTCCTATATTTTAGAAAAAATATAGAAAATATTATTTTTTGCCTTTTATTTAGAGGTAAATATAACATATTTCTATATTTTCTCCTATAAATAGAGGTATTTTATTATAGAGGTATACACTAGAGTAAATTTACCTCTATAATAAAGATTTTCTATTTTAGAAGAAAATATAGTGATGAAAATAGAAGTGGGTTGGAGATAGTTTCGGAATGATGTTTCTGTAATTTTTCAATAGGTCCAGATTATTATGTAAACTCTTTATGATTAATAAAATCCAATGTTCATATAAAAGGGTAAAAATAAACGGTTTTAAGGTTCTTATTGGTAATCATCGCTTAATCGCGAAATCGCGGAAATAATAGTTAAGCTGCGGAAAAAATTAATTAAATCGTGGAAAATTTTAAAATTTACAAAATAGTAAAATATATACTAAATTAATTAAAATATTTTCTCAGGTATTTAATTTGTTATAAAAACAAATAGCAATAATTAAACTAATTATTACAAATGTGAAAACAACTAAAATTTATTAAAAACAGTTTAGTTTTTATTATAAATATCTAGCTTATCTTTCAATCCATTTTAACAATAGATTAACATTTTATAATATACAATTATAATAGAATTTTATTTACAACATAATTATTTATCATTAAAAATTCTTAATATGTATTTTAGATTTTAAGATAGTATTAACATATAATTTAATAATATAAAAGTGTTAATTTGTAAATCTTTCCACCATAATCTATTAAAGCTTACTTTTCCATTAATAACCTTTTGCATTTTTTTTATTCCGCAATATTTTATTAGTTGGTAAATTTTTTGCGGAATCGCGTTAAAACGCGATTCCACAAGATTACCAATCAAAGCCTAGCGTTTTCGCTTTTCCTTAACCGGCATCGAATGCAATCGACCGAGATTGACCGGAACAGTTTAGTAAACCGACTGGGAACACAAGTGTCAGTCACGTGGTGCTCCACATTAGACGTCACGTGGACATTTTACTGACACGTGTTATGCAGTCGACAATAGTAATGCACACCTCACATTAAGAACCAAAACCATATACAAGGTGAAGCTTGGGAAAGGTGAGGATCGAACTAGAAAAAATGATGATCGGGAAGTGGTTGGGATCTGTAAGAACCGCTGGAAAGTGTGAAGGTATGTACTACGGCGTGAGGACGATGGTTGGAAAAGCCTCGAACCGATCGGGTGTTCATGGTTCCAGGACTCCCGACGCTAAATCACTTGACAATGTAATTATAATAATATATATGTAGCTACTAATTAACTGAGATTACAACCTTTTCCTTGTTATTAAAATGACATTTTTCTTTTGAAATTTTGTTTTGTGTAAAGGAGGAAGAGATTAGGGAGAGGATTAATAAAGGGAAAGAAGACAAAGAACAGAGAAGAAGAGAAACCGAGAAAAAAGTTGAAGGCTCGCAAAGAGAATCCTCTGGCGACGATGATGCCTCCTCCTCTGCCCGGTGATAACTGATGCTTCATGGTTTCTTTTAAAAAAAAAAAAACTTGTCATCAGCTCTTTTTTTTTTGTAACTTATTAGCTATATATGTACGAAAAGGAAACACATATTGAACCCATATTATAGTATCATAATATAATAGTTACTGAAATCAATATGCCAAGGTCATGTTGTCCATGCAACACTTTTTTCTAAGAAAAGCAAATTTGAAGGTTAGTTTTAAAAATTTAAGCTGCTTAAAAAAAGAAGGAAATATTATAGCTAGTAACCAAAATATGGAAATGATACAAAATTATCACTTATAATCACGAGGGAATTCCTATGGAATAATGCCTTATTAGGAGCAATTACTAATTTGTAAATTTGTAATCTATACTATTATTTCTATTTGAAAAAGAAATTTGCTTAATTGATACAAAATTATCACTTATAATCACGAGGGAATTCCTATGGAATAATGCCTTATTAGGAGCAATTACTAATTTGTAAATTTGTAATCTATACTATTATTTCTATTTGAAAAAGAAATTTGCTTAATTGTTATTTTGCATTATTTTAGGTAAATTTATATATTTGTAATATTTTTATAAGATTTGTTAATATATAACTAACTATAAATTAAAACAAATTGATATATAATTAACTTTAGCTAAAAATAAATTATCATTATCAGAAAAAAAGTTTTTATTAACTAACAATAATATAAAATAGTATTTTGTGTTATTCAAAAAAATATTTTACATTAGATTATTTTAAGTTTTAAATTATAAAATAAAAATCTCTATATAGTGTATATAATGTTAATGCATACATTAATGTGTTCAGATTTATTTTACGTAATAAAGGATAATTTTATTATATTGATAAATTTTTTCATATGTAAATATTTATATATAATTTATTACTAAATATTAAAATTAAGTTTATGTTAAGTGATAAAAAAAACTTATGTTACAATAAGAACTTTTATACAAAAGAGTTTCTTGTTAATTTTTATTAAATATTTTGTGTATGAATATTAATTTCTTTTAATTATATTTCAATTGATAATATATTTACTTTAAAATATTTATAAAATTATTATGTTCGTACGAGTGGACAAAAAACCTAGTTAAACATCTATAGAAAAGAAAAAAGAAAATATCAAAAAATATAGAAAATTTATAAAAGCATTAACAATCTGGTATATAAAATATAAAAACTTTTCTCTACGGTACAAAAATGTTTCTTCTCACTTACTTTCAATTAAACCGAGAGATTTGATCTTCTTTAGGGGTTTGGAAGATGAGCTATCTAATCCATCTCGGAGTAGTTCTCGCATTCGCCGCAATTTCTTTTGGAATTTTAAGTTTGGTGGTGATGTGTATTATTAAATGTTCCAATAATGATATTGATGACAATCATGACTATGGAAGGAGCAATGAACATGTAACTGTTACCATCGATGAATCGACCGGTATCAATCCATCTATACTTCGATCAATTTCCATCGTAGACTTTAACTCTCAAGACTTCAAAGACGGCATCCAATGTGTAGTCTGTCTCTCAGAGCTTGCTGATGGAGACAAAGCTAGGGTTTTGCCTAGTTGTAATCATTGGTTTCATGCTGATTGCATCGAGTCGTGGTTTCAATCTCACACCACATGTCCTGTCTGTAGAAAGATAGTTGGTTTGGTGCAGGGAGGAGCAGGACCGGAACTTGGTAGCAACTGAGGGTTTGGCCGAAAATCACGATCCGAGATTTGACAGCCGTTGTAGCAGACATTCTTATACAAACTGATGAAACTAAACATCAAATTTTCTCTTTTTTTTTTTTTTCCTTATCATGATGTTCTTTATTGTTCTTGCTGTTCTATATATATACTTTCATTATAAAGATCCTTAAAATATACACCCTTTAGACGTGGATTTCTACTAAAATTTTTGTTGATTCTCAAAATCTTCTTAAATTTAAAATATATTCAAATAAATCGTACTCATTGATTCAATATTGTGTTTTAACTTGCTAACTAAGAAAAAAAAAGAGATTATCGTGGATATACTTAAAAGAGAAAATAATGATTCTTAAAACAAAAATAACAAAAAAAAATTAATATCTATGTATTCGATTTTATCTAAGAAATTATTATTTAAGTAATCATATATAGGCGTGAATATTAAAGAGACAACTTCCCTTAGGGTTTGTTGAGAGATTGATCAATCAAAACGTACGTTTTCGAAGATGAACGAAGATCAAGAAATTGCCTTACTCGTGGCGACTCTAGTTACGTTTGCTTGTATACTGGTTTTGTGTATATGCTGTATGGCGTCACGTAGGGACAACAATAATCACCCGACTCAACCCCCTCGTGGATTTCATGAGCTAAATACAAGTCATCCAACGTGGTGAAGTTCAACTCTTGTAACTTCAAAGACGTTGTCGAGTGCGTTGTTTGCCTCTCCAACCTAGTCGACGGAGACAAAGCCAGGGTTTTGCCGACATGTAAACACTGCTTTCACGTCGACAAGTGGCTTAAATGTAATTCCGTTTGTCCTGTCTGCAGAATAAACGTTGTTGGTCGTTTGGCCCTAAATGACGGCTCGATTTTTCAGTCTCTTCCGAGTCTAGGCGTTAATTCTGTGATGGATATTTCGGCGGAATCGGAAACTCGAGATGGTCAATAAGGTATCTTACTTAAACTACTTTGTTTGCAGTGTATATAAATGGCACATTCAAGAAAGTTTCCCTCCGGGTATTTTAGTGTCTACTTTCATTAGTTTGGTCAGACATTACGTGTTTCAAAAAAAAAAAATTGGTCAGACATTACATCAGAGATTAAGAAACTGGGACAGCAATGGAACAAAACTCTATGAATGTTAGACTGCACAGCCCTCATTGCTAAAACGTATTAGAGGATCTACTAATAAACCTAAATTATATAGAATAAAATGAATGTCGCCAAGCCTGGTATTAAAATTACTGCAGTTTTCTGGTAGGTTATCTTGGTACGGTTTGAACAACTCTACGGTTGGATAATATATGAAATAGAAAACTCAGTCCCGTTTAGCCAATGGCGGCGCAATATTTGTTAAGATGCAGCCCATGCATATAACAAAAGAAACTCAAAAGACAGAACTATTACTTATTACTAGGTGATTTTCCTGTATTTATGCACGGATATGAATATTCATAAAAGTAAAATTTTATGATAAAATTGATATTTAGTTTTAGTTTTAAATCAATTTATATGTATAATTTATATTAATTAATATTATATTATTCTAATTATAAATATGACTTTGGATATATTATTTCAGTTTAATTATATATTTTGGATCAATAGTCGGCTTGGTTATCAATTTGGTATATTGGATGATATTTTTTTTTCGAATTCAGCTATAATATTTTTTTATTCTAAATATAGTAAAATTTTTATTAATTTTCTTATTTTTATTTCGGTTGGTTATTGTCTTTAGATATGTAAATATATTCTTAGATATGTAAATGTTGTATGGTTAAATTATGTATAACGTAATATACTGTGCTTAAAATGAAAAGAAATAATAAGCTAAATTGTTTGATTCAAAATTACATAAATGAATATAATGATAATATTTTGAAGTCTCATGCATACATATAATTCTACAAGATAATCAAATTGTAATTTGATAAAAAGAATAAATTTTAATAAATTCTAAAAAGAATTAAATTGTAATTGGTTAATATTTTGTTTTTCTTTTTAATATGCTTTGAGTCAACTTCTAATTTATATGTATAAAATTAAATAGATTATTATTATTATTATTATTATTATTATTATTATTATTATTATTATTATTATTATTATTATAAAATTATATGTTCTTGAGTCATTCATTTTGTGAGTACATTAAGTTAAATATATTTTTAAATTACAATTGAAGTAAAGTTACTTTTTATTTTAGTTAAGTCAAATCAAATTAGTTTTATTTATCGCTTAAATATACATGTATTTTCATAATATTTATTTACTCTTTATTTTAGTTAATTCAAATCAAATTAGTTTTATTTATCGCTTAAATATACATGTATTTTCATAATATTTATCAATTATATGTTGATTTCTAAAAAATGTTAGAAAATAAAGTGTAAGTGATAAAATTTTGGATGTTCATGAACATATATATTTTTATTATTTTGAACATTTATATTTTATGGGGGTATTATTATTTTGTGAACTTTCCTTTTTAATAAAGTCATATTATATACATATATTTTCGTTTTAAAATTTTAGAAATATTTCCTTTTTATTATATATGTTATTGGGAAAAAAGTAAAAAATAATTAAATAAAAAATAATCTTAAAATCTAACAATTCATTAAGGATATCTATGTAATCAACCATCGCGAAAGTTAACGTGAACACGACACGTAGGAAACTGACTTCTCAAATAATATTATAGAGATTTTTAATTTTATTTTATTTTTTGAGCAAGACAGAACTATTATTTATTTCTTGCAAAATTTACTGAATCTTGACTCAGTTTGTTATTAGTCAACTGGCCCAAATGTGATACTAGAGATAACGTGAATGTCGCCATGAATGTTTTTACATAACATATTAGGTATTTATTGTAGTAGTTTATATTGAAAGTTACATCTCCCAACACTCTCTACTGACACCAATTTAGCTAGATAAACTGTGTGCGCAGCAACACGTGCAAAGCGTGAACAGACACAAATCTACCACCAACTAACCTGACTTTGCGAAGTATAATTGACAGCTCGTAACACGGAAGATAGAATAATACATGTAATATACATAACTACGATTATTACGTTTGTTTATTCATTATTCATACAGTTACGATTTTATCAAGATATATATGATCAATGTTTTTAAATCCAACCCGAACACTGAATTAAACGACTTATCAGGTTATTGGATCATTCGATCAATCGCAAATAAATTATGTTAATAAATGAATTAATTTGATTATATAATAAAATATTAGCTAGGAAAGTAAAAATAAAAAAAATTAAAGTTTAATATTTTCTAATGTTTATTAAAGCATAAAATAATAGTTTGGATATATATATATATTTTTTTATTGTCATTTGACCTACAAAATATCAAAACTAATTTAAACTATTTAACAAGTTAAGAGTTATGACATCTAAAAAAAATCAAGATATATAATTCATAAATATTTAAATGTCTAATGTGAATAATAAATTAAACTTCAGAATAAAAAAACAAAACATCATTGTAATAAATTTTCAATAACAAAAATAAACTAACACCAAATCACATTTAACTATTTTTGGTTTTCTTTATGATTGTTCACTTCATTTTTTCCAAGAGTCATAGAGAAATTTTTATCAAAATCTAAAAATTACAAATATAATTAAAAACTGAAAATTTAAGTTTTTAATTGGAAATTTAGAATATAAAACAAAATCTAAAACATAATTAAAAACTAAAAAAAAAAGTAAAAATTATCTATTAGTTCAACCGATGGTTTAACCGATATCGAGTTTTGGGTTTTAGTAGATTTTCGCGGGTAGTTATGGGTTTTTCCAGTTTGATTTTTTTCACAAAACTCAAACTAGATTTTTTTCGAGATTACAGGGATATCAGTTCAACTGCGGATCCGATCGGATATCAAAACACTGTACAGGATTATACTATTACTTTTTTCTAAACAAATCATACGAGAATACAAGTTATACAACTAAGATATTCGTTTATTATACAAGTTGGACGCTACATCGGATGCTCTGTATGATTGTATCTGCAAATTGTTGTAGGAAAGAAGTGTGCAAGTTGTTTGTTTTTTTTTTTATAACACTGATTAATAAACGATGTTCGAGGAAATACAAGAATGAAAAAACAAATAACAAGAAAATGAGATGTCAGTAGACACCATCATAACAACAAGTAAGAAAGAAACATGAATTACTCACCCCCTTACTTATTTAGCCTCCAAAACGAGTAAGTGATGTAGCCACGATGGAGCATTCCGAGCAATATAAGACTGATGACGCCTATCTCGAGTGACACTGAGAGCAATGGCAAGTTGTTTGTTTATTTTTCTTTTTAGTATCATAACCTTCCCACACAGTCGTACATCGCTCGGAATGCTCCATCGTGGCTATTTTACCTTCTAGTTTTGGAGGCTAAATGAATAAGGGTGTTGGTTTATCCTGCTTATTTTCTTTTGTTGTTATGATGGTGTCTACTGACATCTCATTTTCCTAGTTTTTAGTCTTTCACATTTATTTGTCTCAAACTTTGTTCATTACTCAGTGTTATAAAAGAAATCATAACCTCCCCACACACAAACAATTAATGGTAAATTAAATCACGATTTACATGATTCTTCTAACAATACCTTTTTATTAAAATAGAGGAAACGAAAAGTTGGCGAGAATAAAGAAAATGAAAGAATAGATGTACATGATAATTGTGATGTACAACGGTGCCAGCTTTTTAGTATTTAGTAATGCAAATAATTAATTCTCTTAACTACTAAACCTGAACTGGAAATAATAATACACGAAAATACGTGTAAAATGAATTGTGGTATAAGATTAGTCAAATGAATTGTGGTATAAGATTAGTCAAAACACGTTATGTGCTTTTACATAAGAGATTGAAGGTTGATCGGTAAAGTATTAGCATAAGCATTATACTATCTATTATCCAATCAATATTTGATAAAGAAGCATTTAGAAAAACATTTACCAAATGCAAATGTCCTTCAAATGCTATTTGCTCAATGCTCTCATATAAAGCTTTTGGGAGAGCATTTACATATATAGAAAATATAAAATTTAATAATATTTACATATAAGTAATTTATTTTTGTTTGATAATATAAACAATATTTATAATTAAATATAAATTTATATTTTTTAAAAATAAGAATAAAATTATAATTTTTTTAAAAGAATAATATTTCATATTTAAAATATAATATAACCTATATAATTACATATATCATTCATTATTTTTAATAACAAACATAAAATAATATAATTTATATATTATGGATATAAAAATATTATTTAGACACTAATAAATAAATTATATATTAACTTTTATGATAATTTTATATATGAGTCATTTAGTGCTTTACCAATAAATAAATAATAATAATTTATATATAAATTAATTATAATTTATATATAAATTATAATTAATTAATTTATTTATTTAATAATATTAATATATGTTAATATCCAAAAATAATTTAATATTTATAAAATAAATTTACATTTTTAAATATAATTTATATAATGAATAAAATTCAATATTTTTAAGAAAAATATATATTATATATATATATATTATTTTAAAAGAAATATATTATTTTAGAAACTATTATAACAATTTTAAAATTGTATACTACTAATGCTTTGCCAATCATTTTATTAAAAACTTTAATGAAACCATATAACTTCTGCAGCATAATGCTTCTGCAACATACTGTTATTACTTTATCATTTGATGTATCAATCGAGGCCTAAGAAGAACACCCATATAAGATTTGTCAAATTATAAAACTGCACTTTGGATGTGTCATCTATTATTATCTATAGTAACTTTTGTCAAAGCTTCGTACCAAAAAACTTTTGTCAAGGCTATCATAACGGTTCGAAATACAAACCAAGCCTTTTTGAAATAGAGTCATTTAGTGAATTATCCATATTTGAAGCTTAAATTAGCAAAATATCATTGATTGGACATGAAGGACACTGACACAACCATTTGGCAAAGAAATGCCGAGAATGCCTTTTCTCTTTCCTCTCATTAACACGAAGCGTAAAAACATTTGTTAACATATAACACTTCTGTTAACGTCTACAATATTTGTTAACAGCCAACACATTTATTACCGCGAAGCGTAAAAATAATTGTTAACAGTTAACACTTCTGTTAACGTCTACAATATTTGTTAACAGCAAACACATTTATTAACGCGAAGCGTAAAAATAATTGTTAACACCTAACACTTCTGTTAACGTCTACAATATTTGTTAACCGCTAACACGACGTCAAATCTAAAACGCAGAAAATTGATATCATCAAAAAATTGAGGATTCAAAGCCACTTATGAAAAAAATAATGAAATTTAAAATTTAATTGTATATAGAATGATAGAGATTTGTAAAATAATTAGGGATTGGAGAGAAAAAAAAGGATCAAAATTGAGGATTCAAAGCCACTTATTAAAAAAATAATGAAATTTAAAATTTAATTGTATATAGAATGATAGAGATTTGTAAAATAATTAGGGATTAAAGAGAAAAAAAAAGAGGGAAGATGTCAAAGAGAGGAGAGAGAATGTAGAAAAGGGCAAAATGGTCCAAAGGAAAGTAATTGTCACATCATAGGCAATTCTCTAATTAAAGGTGTCAAATAGGGCACTTTAACCAATTATCTCTTTGTTATATGAGTATGGTAAACAGCTCGATTAAAAAGAGCAGGTCTATACCATATCTTTTTTGACGTCAATCATATACCATTTCTACATTTCACCATTCATTTCTGAGTCCAGTTTTTCATTTTATAGGTTGTTCTTGGGTAGAAAAATAAGTTTATGATTATGTAAAAAAATAAGTTTATGTGGATAAAAAGATAATTAATCCCGGTCTCTTAGCCGAAATTCTTAATTTATGATTTGATATTTAGTTTTTCTTCGTTAAAATATATATAGAGAATAACAAAAAAATCCTCTCTTAGCCAAAGTTAAAAATTTTAGTTAAGAGATTGAGTTTAATTATGGTCTAATTGATTTATCAAGTATGTTTAGGGGGTTCCAGAAAGAGCATAAAGATTTTGGTGGATTGGGTGTGGGTTCTGTTAGTTTAGGGGATCTAAAGCAATCGAATTATATACAGTAGTTGCTATATAACTCGGACCGACAGTAATATATCTTCTTATATATTTTTTCCTCTTATTATAGAAATAAAAAGTTATGACCACAAAGCTATCATTTGCGTTATACGATCCGAGAAAGTGTATTTTAAAATATACTGTAATCAAATTAGTGGAATATTTTGGTTTTAAAGATGGTAAATGGACCCAGGACAGGCTTGCAGCAGCCTATTACAGCTCCACAGGCATTAGCCTAAATACTTTTTATTATTATTTCATCGATTTATTCGGTGCCGCTTATCACGGCCCAGTTATTTAATTATTTATATAGACAAAATCATAAACGTTAATACAATACATTAACTAGATTTTTTTTTTCATCAACAATACATTAACTAGTTTATTTTGTTAACTTTTTCTTTATGCGTTTGGGCTGTTTCACGTACTGTATGGATATATAGAAAGGTAATGGACAGTTTGCGATAATTTTTTTTTTTTTTGCGATTATTTAAAGATAAACTCTAAATGATTGCCATTGAAATTTATTACTAAAAATAAACCTCAATAATTCTTCCATTTTATATCCCTACAAAGCCGTCTTCATTGATAAACATAGTAATGTGATTTGTTATTTACAATATTTCTCATTAGATTAGAAGAGTGAGATTTTGTTCTCTATAATTAAGGTCTCTGTTTAAATAAGAGTGAGATTTTTTTCATTTGTAAATCATCTAATTATTTTTTTCAATATAAGGGCAATATACTACTACGCTAAAATACAAAGATGAATTATTTAACACAGCAACATTATCAGTACAAACTACCGCTACATGTTTTAATCAAATACAAGATGATTTTTTTTTTCTGCAAAGCGGCTGATTATGTAAGACAATCAAGCGGCATTCAAATATCTTGTTTTGTAAAGTCAAGAAAATATCTAAAACATTAATTTCAAACCACTATATGTAGTTATTTGGGTTACTGATTAGTTAATGATCTTTTTTTGTTGTCACTGATTAGTTAATGACCTTAAGGTGTAAAGAATAAACGAAGTGGGTTGAGATAATCACTAGGTAAAGTAGTAACTCGGTTAGTATGACAAGGAATGTTATTACTGTTAAGACTTGTCTTCACTTACACGAACACCAATTTGGGAACACGACAATAGTACTCTGTGGAACTCGAATAATCGAAATAATATTCGTTTTTAAAACACAAATCTTATCTTCTATTAGCGAGGCGGCTTATAACATGTGTCTGTGTCTTTTTGTTTATTGAGACTCCCACTCAAATAATAGAGTCAAGAAAAGTAAAAGGAAAGAGGAAACGAAAAGTCATATAAAAAATATCGTGCATGATTTTAATCTCATCAATATAAACACCAACTCTTCAGGAGCACATTCACCACTCACTCATCAGTGTCCAAAAAAAATATGGCACCATCTATCAAACAAATCTTCTCCAAAGATAATTTCAAGAAAAATAAGAAACTTGTTTTACTATCTACCGCCGTATCCTTACTCCTAGTGGCTGCCGTCGCCGGAATAGCCGCCGGAGCTTCAAAAGCCAACGAAAAACGAACTCTATCACCGTCTTCTCACGCCGTGCTGAGATCCGCATGCAGCCCCACGCTTTACCCTGAGCTATGCATCTCGGCTGTGACCACCTCCGGTGGTGTCAAACTCACGTCGCAGAAAGACGTCATTGAGGCTTCGCTTAACCTAACAACAATCGCCGTGGAACACAATTACTTCGGCGTCAAGAAACTGATCAAGAATAGGAAAGGACTAACTCCTCGCGAGAAGACGGCGCTTCATGACTGTTTGGAGACTATTGATGAGACGCTAGATGAGCTTCACGAGGCGTTGGAAGATCTCCATATGTATCCTAACAAGAAGTCTCTCCGGGAAAACGCCGGTGACCTCAAAACCCTAATTAGCTCTGCCATTACAAACCAGGAGACTTGTCTCGATGGGTTCTCTCATGATGACGCCGACAAGAAAGTTCGTAAGGCCTTGTTGAAGGGTCAGGTACGTAAAAACATACAAATCTTTACCCATTGTGGCTCATGTTGAATTTCATAAAATATGAATATGTGAAAAAATGATTTAATAAAAAAATGTAAATGACGGCAAATGCATGTGTTTTGGTTCACTAAATTTATGGAATCTGAAATGGATCAACATAACATCACTATTCTGATATTTCATCTTGGGTAACAAGAAAACTATCACATCACTTTGACAAATTTAGCTTTGTTTTTATTTATTCTTACAATGAAAGTGAAATGCTGTTAGCTAGTGTTGGTCTATATGTAAGAATAGTTGCTATCAGTTGGTATTATTTAGCGTATACATTTAATTACATAAACTTGCTGATAACAAGAATTTTTTTAAAACATAGCTTTATAACGTAATGATTCTGTGTAGATACACGTAGAGCACATGTGCAGCAACGCACTAGCAATGATCAAGAACATGACTGATACCGACATAGCCAATTTCGAGCTGAAAGCTAAACTCACCTCAAACAACCGTAAACTCAAGGAGGAGGAGACTAATGTGGCCGTAGATATTGCCGGCGCCGGAGAGTTAGGTGCTGATGGGTGGCCATCTTGGTTATCTGCGGGAGATAGGAGGCTTCTTCAAGGGTCTACGGTGAAAGCCGATGCCACCGTTGCGGCTGACGGTAGCGGGACATTCAAGACTATCTCGGCTGCGGTTGCGGCGGCCCCGGAGAATAGTAACAAGAGGTATGTAATACATATAAAAGCAGGAGTTTATAGAGAGAATGTGGAAGTGGCCAAGAAGAAAAAGAACATAATGTTTATGGGAGATGGTCGGACAAGAACTATTATTACCGCAAGTAGAAACGTTGTCGACGGTAGCACTACGTTTCACTCCGCCACCGTTGGTAAGCAATTTTAGTTATTATTATTTTTCTTTTCTTAAGGAATAAAGTTTTGCACGATGTGGCCCTCCTTTGTGGTGGAAAATCTTTACTCTTTTCGTGTACATTAATTATACACATGCAGATTCTTAGTCTTAGTACCACCCAACTACAATAGATGATTCGCACGCACATGTAGCCTAGTAACGAGATGAAATTAAATTTTAGTTTGAATTACCATAACTGAACAAAAAGCCTTGTAGCATTTTAGTCATGTGCTAGCCTCCATCCATCATTTTCTTGGCTCTATCCACATACTTTTCCAGGTCACTTAATTGTGGATAGATTGGGTTTATGGCTCATCCACTTCTGAAGAGAGCCTTTAGTTCTGTCACCTTTTTTCTTTCTTATCTTTTGTTTTCTTGTTCTTGTTTCATTGTTGTTGACTTTTCTCCCCACTCTTAAATTTGCTGCATCACTTTATTACAGTACACTTTGTTATCATCATATTTCAAAATTTGCATTTCATTTTTCCACGTCAAAAAATATTTTATTTATATAAAATAGTGAGATTCCAGCAAAACAAGTATGTTTTATTACCGTTGAACTAATGGATGTTTTCTTCTATGGGGACCACAGCTGCTGTCGGCGAGAGATTCCTAGCGCGTGACATCACTTTCCAGAACACAGCGGGTCCGTCAAAGCACCAAGCAGTGGCTCTCCGTGTCGGTTCTGACTTCTCAGCGTTCTACCAATGCGACATGTTAGCGTACCAAGACACTCTCTACGTCCACTCCAACCGTCAGTTCTTTGTCAAGTGCCTCATCGCCGGAACCGTCGACTTCATCTTCGGAAACGCCGCCGTTGTTCTTCAAGACTGCGACATCCACGCTCGCCGACCAAACTCTGGCCAGAAAAACATGGTCACGGCACAAGGACGGACAGACCCTAACCAGAACACTGGGATAGTTATCCAAAAATGTAGGATTGGTGCCACGTCGGATTTACAGTCCGTGAAAAGTAGTTTCCCAACGTATCTTGGTCGGCCGTGGAAAGAGTACTCGCAGACGGTGATAATGCAGTCGGATATCTCAGATGTGATCCGACCCGAAGGGTGGTCCGAGTGGACCGGATCGTTTGCGTTGAACACTTTGACTTATAGAGAGTATGCGAACAAAGGAGCAGGGGCTGGAACTGCAAATAGAGTGAAGTGGAAGGGGTTTAAGGTGATTACTGCTGCTGCTGAAGCTCAGCCATATACGGCTGGTCAGTTTATTGGTGGTGGTGGCTGGTTATCCTCAACCGGGTTCCCTTTCTCGCTTGGTCTTTGAGATATTATGGGTTGTGTTCTTAGACATTGTTGGTCGAATAATTATTGATTTTATACAATAAATCAACATGTTTATCTTATGTGTATTTTATATCTTTCTAGCTCGTAGTATTCAACATGTTTTATTTAATGTCTAGCAACTAGCCATTGCATCAAAATGATTTGCTATTCTGAATAGAGTATGGACTATTAAACGAGATAAGAGAATAAGTGATTTTTAAGCATGGATTTGTGAGAGAAGAGACATTGTATTTCATCCAGTGTTCAAAAAATTGGTATAAAGCGCATATATATATCTTTCTAAACTGTTAATCGGTTATAAACCAAGTAATTTTTTCTAAACATTTTTTAAATCGTTCTAAGTGTTGGAAATTCATACCGATTTATAACAGTTTATAAATCAACCTATGAATTCATATGTCTAGAATCTCATGTTAATACTGAAATAAATCTAGATCTTTAGGATTTCGAATATACCTGGTTATTCGCAGCGGAAAAATGAATACACCAAGTCGAGATTTCAAGCACTCCAAATGTCGTGCCTCTACTGGTATCCACACGCACACAAACTGGATTAAGACGGGATGCTAGTACCGTCGAGATCGTATCTCAAAACAACGAACACTTTCGTCTTTATTGGATTTCTCAGTTACTTCTTTTAATTAAGAGAACACGATATCTTCTCAAGATATGTGAT